>VXAX01003950.1:1545913-1741735 GCA_013399835.1 Leptocoma aspasia
TTTTTTTTTTTTATTATTTTCTTCTTTTTTTTTCTTTTTTTTTTTTTGTTACACGGTTTTGGTGTCTTGAGGGGTTTTTTGTTTGTCACTATAAAGCTTTTCATGATAATGCAAAAAGCCTCCTGAAATTGGAATATTTTTAACTGTTGAGTCTTCACAGTTTCATTGATACGTCAAAAAATTTACAACTGTAATCTTGCAAAATTCCTATAAGCACATGTCTTGATGGCATAGACGGTCTGGTAAAGTCTGCCAAATTACCATGATGATAACAAAGAAAAATTAATGAAATTAAGTACTCCTCATTAGCAGAGTTTTTCAAGTCAGGAGTAAGTTTAGCATTGGAGATTTGCAGTACCTGTATTGCACAGAACATAACCTCTTGCAGATTTTCTCTTCCTGGAATATGTTGGATATTGGCTTTTTATTACAAGATGTTCTGGAGTAGATGTACTGTGTGTACAAAATACTGCTTGTTGTTTTGAATAATTAATCTGGAATTTTGATGTTCAGAAACTCAGGTTAAATAACAGCTGTCATGTTACCTCCCTTATACCTCTGAAGGATTTGGTGGTGAAATGCAGACACTCCAGTTTTTTGCTGAAGTCTCCACAGACTATAGTGAGGTTTGTGCAGACAGCTAAAAGTGTCGAGGTGATGACCAGTCACTGTCTTCTGTGTGCACCTTGAGTACTTGCTGGCTGCACAGGTGGCTAAGAGAAGACGGATTTCATATGCAATATCCACACTTTTTTTGCTTGCGAATTCTCTTTCCAGCAGCAGGAGCAACACAACACTGGGTAGCATCTCCATTTGAAGCTTCAGTGTTCCATGATGGGTGAACTGAGTTACCAGCTGGTTTTGTGTTTCCCCATTGTTTGGGGACACATTCATTTTAGGATTGATGATGTGATAGAAGCCCTAAGAGTGCAGCCACATGTGAAGAAAGTCTAGTGTAGATGGTGGTGACAAAAAATTTATGGGGGTGGCCCAGGTCCAAATGGGACAGTTGTACTTGGACAGATTAAGTAAGAGCTGGTAAAATTTGAAGCAAAGGGAAAAGGCTTTCATATGTTATTTGATAGGTACTTATTAGAGATATTTATAGAAAAAGTACAGGCATAGAATATCTATAAATATGTATATATGAGATTTCTGACAATCTGCAGTCTGGAAAGGTAGCATGTTAGATCAACCTAATGATGTTAGGAACACTGTTACCCAAAGGCTGGACAAGCACAGGAGTGCCAGATTTGTGAAACAAGTATAATGGGGACAAAGAAGGGGTTGAAAGTGTGCAGAGTAGGAAATATGGCAGCTTCTATTGCCGGATGATTATTAATACGTGAACCTAGAGCTATATCTCTAACTTGTCTGAGTGTGTATATTTCATGGAGTCCTTTGAAGGCTGTGTAAGCAACAACCAAAAATTGTTTACTTAATGTTTTTGGAAGTGTTTTCTCAAAGGCTGGCAAAGGGGAGGGGCAGGACTCCTCTGTCCATCCCTGCCTTAAATGTGCACAATAGAAGAAGTCTGGGCGAAATGGCTGTTAGCTCTGTCACCAGTTAAACTCAGTCTGAGGGACACTGTGCTGGTTAAATACGTACCTTTGTGTGCGTGTGTATATACATACATGTACACAGACATTTCTGGTCCTGCCCTGCTTATGTTGACTGTCAGTCAGACTTAGGGTAAATGTACAGTTAAGTGAAATAAATTACTTTTCAGTACGACAGTTGTTCAGAATTTTGGTTTTGATTCCACATGTCCAGTGAGATACTGCTTTTCTTTCATTTAGTGAAACAGATGTTACTGTGAAGAAATATGTTTGTCATTCTACTGTAAAAGTGCTTCCTCTTAACATTTTTATTATTTTATTCTCCAGTAAAAACAAAATGGTCTTTCTGGAAGGGTGTTCCTTGAATGATTGATTTGTTGCCTTTCGGGTAATACCGTTCTTGAACATAGTGATTCATGTTTTTTGTCCAGATCTGTGTATCTAATGTGCATAATTTTTTTATGCTGTATTATATAGACTATTTAATGGAAATGTGAAAAAAGATCCTTAGGACTATAATGGACTCTTTTTAAAGCTGCATTTGTTATCATTCTGAAGCAGTGATAACAGTTGATCACGTCTATGTGGATATACAGGGCCTGCGTGATTACTTCACTTGAAGTGCCAGGACTGTTAGAAGTGTGGAAAGTACTCTATTTTTGTTATTTAATCTAGATGCAAGTGAAATTAGTAAAACTGTTCTGAATTTGCTTTTTTAAAGTGATGTTTCAAAGTTATGGGCTGAATATGCAGAAATTAGCACTAACAAGGTATTTCTCTTACACAGGAATTCTTTCCTGATGTGGAGGAGGAGAAGTTTAGTGATTAGAAACTTGTGTCTGTAGCAGTTCCTGTGCTTTTTAATTGATAATCTCATTCAAAATACAAAGAATTGTAAGCAAATTCTTTTGGTTTTAAGGTAGGAGGCATGTTAAACATGTGGGAATGGAGAGTGCTGTTGATCATTACTTTGGAGGAAAATTGTGGGAGCTCTTGTTTTCTGCCTCTTTCACTATTTCTGAATTGCAAGGAAATTATAATTTCTCTTTTCCAACATAAAATTTAAAGTTTACCTATGTTTATGTAACAGATAATGGGTAAACTTTAAAATACTTTCCAGAAGAAGGCAGAAATGTATTATTATTTCCTATTTTCTTATTTCAGTCTCCTGGTGATTACAGTAGTGATGCCGAGAACCAGTATTGAGTTTTCTTTTTGAGGATCTCCTTTCTAAGGAATGTTGTCAGTCCCTAGCTTCAGAGCTGTTGAGATACTTCAGTGCAGTCGTGGCAGGAATTTGCTCAGTTTTCATTCCTATTTCTTGGCTGCAGGTTTTCTAATAACAGTAAACAAAACTACTGTTTTGTGGTCTACCTGTTAGCGTCTTTAGTATAAACTTCACAGTTGTCTGCCAGAGCACTCCAGAAGACTTTGTTCTTCTTTCAGTTCACATGTAAAGAATTGTCTTCACCAAAGCAAGAGTTGTAGACTTAGGTATTTTCTTAAAGATAGCTGAGATTCTGGGGTGGTACAGAAACATGCAGCTTTTGTGTATTAGTGTAGAGTTACAGGCCTACCTTTTGAAGTGGTGGTCAGCCCCTCCTCTCTTTTTTTCGTCTCTGTTGTTAATCATACTGAGAAATCTCTGACTGGAATAATACAAATTAGGAGGGTAGAGCAGAGTTTATATTCAGGTAGAATATAAACATTGAAACATTTCTACCTGCAAGACTCTTTTTCTCTTAACAGTGGTATTTAATTATTAATTGTTGTAATTGTCTCTAATCAGTCTCTGGTGCTTTGTCTGTCTGGTGCTTTGATCTAATGGAGATTGTGAATAGCTTGAAAATGTGGGGAAGAGTTGTTTCAGGTATTGTTGATCTTCTGTATCTATATGAACTCCTGCTTTATCCCGTTGAAATCTTCCCTGGTTTGCATCTGCCCCATCAGTGTGCAGACAGGTTCTCTTTCTTGTTTTTCTTGAGAGTGTTTTTTTTTTTTTAATGAGAAAGTGCAAAGTTTGTGACTTCCATGGCTTGTTTATGTATCCCAGTCCTCTGACCCGTTCAGATTTTTTTTCTAGATGTATCTTCTTAGACTTGAAGACTGTTCAGCTGTCTTGTCCAGTGGTTTTGAGAATAGGAAACCTTCTGACTTGAGTAACAGGTTATTTTCTCTGAATGAAACTCGTTTGTTGAGAACTATTTCTCAACAAAGTCGAATTGAAAACATTTCTTACTGTCTTATTTTTTTATACATGCCAGACTAACTTGAGTGATAGGTGACATGAAATACTAAGAAAGACAGGGTGCTTCTTAAAGTATGTAGAAAGATACTAAAAATAAACCCAATTTATTGTTACTGCTCTATAATGTATGTTGCAATATGCTTGGGAGCACATTCTAAGGTAAAAGCCTGTGCTCCAGTCCTCTTCCACATCATCACCTTCTTAATTTTGAGACAGGATTCTAGGAGCCCAGCCTTGTTCTGAGCTTTCTGAAGTGTAAATGATCTGTGTGCAATTTTCTGGTTTTCATTGTTGAGGCATTTAGTATTTGGTAGTTTTTCCTAAGTAACTGCTGCTCTCTGAAGTTTTCTCAAAGTGGGACATAGAAGCTTCTGCTGTAAGAGTAACTGTCGTGTTTGGGATGCCTCATCCACTATTTTCTGGCTTTTGGATCTGGTAGCAAAGCACTGCTCTTTCCTCAGAAAAAGTACAGAATTTCCAGTGGGTTTTACTGGCAAAAAAAAATTGGTTAAATGAGAATGTTCCTAAAAGAGATGGTTACACTCTTCTTTGTGTAACTAAAAATAAAAAAGTAATAGTAATAACAGAAGTAGTAACATTAATATGTGGTTGGATAGCAAACATAAAACCAACAGTAAGCAGATGTCATGCTTGCACAGATATGAGCCTGTTTAGATATTTCAGTCTTTTCCTTCTTGTTTTATGTACAAGGATAAAACAAAATAGATTATTTATTTTAATGGTTTCAACAGCAACTTTGTCTTTTATGACTGTTGTTTCTGGAAGACTGTACGTGGATTTTGGTGCAGTATCAGACTTCACCTAGTCTATAGTTTTAGCTTTGTCTTGTAATTGAGGAGCATCAAAGTGTTGTAGCAGATCCTATAATGTGAGACTAACTACTAAGCTTGCCACTTTTAAATATTGCTTCGTAAGAAAATGAAGGTTTTTTGAGTCACCTCATAATTTTGCCTCCTCCTTTCCCAGTAATAGGATCACCTATTTCTCACCCCTCAGCCACAGGCAGGGACACCTTCCACTAGACCATATTGCTCAAGGCCCCATCTAACCTGGCCTTGAACACTTCCCAAGTTGGTGCATCCACAATCCCCTTGGGAAACCTCTGCAAGTGCCTTACCACCCTCAGTGTCCTTGGCTAGTGCTTTATTACAAGTAACAAACATGGAAGCATAACTTCTATTTTTCCAGAACTTAAACTCTCTTATTTACAGAGGTGTAAAGGTCTTACAGGTAAAAATACAGATGTTCTGTGAAACTTGCTCACTCCATTAAGCAGAGAAGTCAAAGTTAGTGTCCCTGAAGCAAAGGTTTCAGTGTTGCCTGAGCGTGGTTCAGTTTGCTGCTCACTGGTGTTAGTTCGTTCAGTGGCTGAGCAGTCAGGGGTCAGGGCAGCCAGAGGACTTGGGGCACAGGACAGGGTATGCCTTCATCTCTGTGTGTTGCAAAGAAGGGAGTGGAAGAGTGTGCAGGATAGCTTAAGGTGCTGCAGGAGGCTGAGAAACAAAACAAAAATGCAGCTGTTGTGGTGGAGGATACTGTTGAGATACCAGGAACAAATCTGGGTTTGCGGAAAAAGGATAAATGTAATTCTCCTCTTAACTTGCATTGGGGGTGAGGGGAGCACATTTGTTAAGTTCCTTTCTTTTGGCCCATGTTTTGGCACTTAGTTGGTTTCAGTTTGGAGGTTTTTTTAAGGTAGCAATAGTTTTACATAGACTGAAATCCATCTAATGCTCTGTACTTACTGTCTATGAAAAAAATTAAAGCATTAGTAAAATATAACTGTTCTTATTATATAGAATTAAATTTGTTGGCAGCTTTATCTTAGACACTTAATTTTTAAAAGCATGTGTTCCTAAATTTCTGTTTCTGTGTTCAGCAGCCTAGGATACCTAATATTTTCAGGTTAAGATGACCTTAAGCTGTAATTAAGTTAGAATTGGTGTCTGAATGTCACCTTAGTGGGTGCAACTCCAATTTGGAAGCAGAGCTGCTTGTACTCTCCACCACCCTGGAGACTTAACCACTTTCCTGCCAGAGATTGAACTTGCTCAGTTCTGTCTTGCCTGGTTGGCACTTTGCCAAACTTCTGTTGAATTTGCTCATTGAAGGGTAACTGGTAGATGCAGGACAATGACTTGGATGGAGGAGAGCATACAGACTCTCTCTACATGTGAGAAGAACAGGACATTTGCTGTTGCATCTCTGCCTGGTGATCTGTTAAGTCAGGCTAAGGTGTAATACATAGCTTAAACTTTCTAATAGGTGTTCTAGTGTAAGAGCAGCTTTATTCTGCCCAAGGAGACACAATTATTTTAAATAGCAGGTTATCTTCTGTGAAGAACAAGGTTATGGTGAAGGCTGGAGACTGGAGGGAATAAATTAACAGGCCGTGGTTATTCCCAGGTTGGTCAGCAGGCCTTTCACAAGTTTTTGTTAACAGACAAAGGCTATAAGCACTGCATGAGGCAAGGAAACATTTCGGCATGTGTGTCCCAGCAATTCCTATGAAAGAAGAATTTGGAGTGGAAGACTTTGGAGTATCTTTCTTTGAGTTAATCTTGAGTGATTGTAGCTAAAGAGCAGTGATGGTTCAAAACTCTGTGTTAAGCCCCTTCTGGCTTTTTGTTTGTTTTCAGACTATATGAGCTGAAGCAAAGTCTCCCTGCTCATATCTCCGTGAGAGTTTGTTTGTTTATTTTTATTGTAAGACTTGCCACAACAATGTTTTAAGAATGACAAATACCAATAATACTCTTCTGGTGTGGTAAAACATATTACTGTATGATATGATTAATAATAAGTAATCTTAGAAATTTATGTCTGTAAGAAACAGCTGCAAAATATTTATTTTATGAGTATGTTTTTATTCAATGTCATACAGTTGTTTCATTTGTACTAAAATTCATTCTACTGATGTATTTTTATTAATGTCATAGGATATAATGTTGTATTTGTTTTACATGTCCAATTTTTATGGCTCATTTAGCAAAATATGAGTATCCTGCTGATGACAGAATTTAATATGACAGTCTAACAGAAAGATTATTCAAGAGCCCATTAGATGAGAATTTGAACTATGCAGTAGATGTTAGGTTTCATATTTACAATTGCCCTTGTAATTTCTGAGGTTCACTTCGAGAAACATTTACTAGAGTTTGTTGTAATTTTATTTCTACCAAGGCTTACTGATTAAGAGACAATATAAGGATCCTTTACAATTGGGAGTAAACTTTCCCAAAATGAACTTTGGGACTATGCTGGCCCAGGTCATTGTGATTGCATATACCTGGCCCGGGGACAGTAAAACTTCTATAAAGATTGAATAGTTCTGCCATAAGGCAAGTATGTTGTAGCTGAATCTTTACTTGATAAATACCACAGAAAACTATCTGTCATTGATAAAGTAAAAAGTTCTTTGTCATGTAGCGAAGCCTGTGTTAGATGGAAAAGCTCATTAGGTGGAAGAAAGACTCTGTGCCCTGTGATAGAAAGAATTTATAGATCAGGGTAAGCAGGAGTTCCTGTTTGGATAGAAGTGGCTGAAACTCCGGTTGCAGGATGATCACTTAACAAGTTTGGTGTTCTGCTTTAGCTGTCTTTCGAGTGCTGTTCTTTGAAAAGTAGTTTTATAACTAGGTTCAATTAGCAAGCTGGCATGTGTTACTTTATTAAAAGTTCGTTGATAGTACATCTTCATTTTTGTTGCTTTTATGAGTAATTACTGAGGAAATGTTTGCTTTTCATGGGATGTTAAAGTGATTTTTTAGCTGTTTTAAAAATAAAGCCTGATTAGTGGATGTTAGTATACTGTGACATAGTTAGCAGTTGTCAGTCTTCCTTAAAGTCATTGCTGTTAGGTCTGGAGAAGTTTGGTACTTCCATTACAAAGATTTCCATGATCTTAATGCAGTACTCTAGTTGCATTATTTCACACCTTGCTGCATTGATGATTGCTCATTGCAAAGGGAGTTAAAATATATAGTGTATTTAGTCTGAGCAGAAGGCTGTTGCCTATATTTGTGTTGCATTTCTCTGATTTTTTTTTTTAACATAATGTACATAGATATTGACTGCATGTGGATTTGCAGAGTCATAGCAAGACCCTGTGTGTGGGGCCATTCTGTATGGCCACGCAAGGAATTGTGCCTGCAGTCGACACCACAGCCAGGCCCACCGCCGGGTGCTGCTCAGAGGGACAGAGCTGCTGTCCCTCCAGAGACAGTGTGCTCCAGCTGTGCTGCAGTCAGCCCTGCCACTTCACTGGTTCATGGCAGACTGGCTGAAGGAACTGAATTGACAGAAAACTAATCCTCGGGGTGGGGAGAAGTGTTGGTGGAGCTAGTCTATTCCTTTTCAGCCATATCAGAAATCCAGCTCAGCTGGCTGCTGCCTTGTGTCGGTATGAAAGCTTGCCAGTGTCTCCAAGAATTGGAGACAACTCCAGGTATTTAGCCTTTACAGAAAGGCAAATGCAAATATTTTTCTTGCCACATAGTTTAACTAACTCTTTCATCATACTTGCCCTACTCAGTTTTTACAGAAATGTGCTTTTTTCATGTGACCAAATTTTTGAGATTTTTTAATTGAGGTTGTTGAGCATTTTCCTTGTATGCATTCTTTGCTGCCTGTGTCATGTGAATTTTGAACAATTGACAACATCAAAGAGGTGTATTGCTCTTGTTTTTCTAGTTGAAGTACATTTAGAGTTTCTTCTTATGGAAGAAACATTTCTTGTGGAAGTGTTCAAGGCCAGGCTGGATGGGGCTCTGAGCAACCTGGTCTAGTTGAATGTCTCCCCCCACTCAGGGCAGCAGGGCTGGAAATAGATAATCTTTAAGGTCCCTTCCAACCAAAACCATTCTATGATTCTTGTGTCCTGCATATGAAAGTTAAGCTCTTGCAGAGATTGTGGAACCTTTCTGGACTTTTAATTTCTGTATGTTTTTATAAAGGGGATAGTATCTATCTGACATCATCTATGAAACTTTACAGGATAAAACCAGAAGTATTAAATAGTACGAATTCTTCTTTTCTTCTTCATCTTGGTATGTAGATACAGTACTTTATTTCAACCTGATGTTCCAATTTCTGCAGCAAAGGTGGAAAACCTTCTTGAAGTGTCAGTTGCCTAATTTCCAGGTAGTTTGGCTAGGTTATTAATCTTATTCTGTATGTAACTGCCTTTCAGCACTTTCTAAAAATAGATTGCCATTTGTTTAGTGCTGCTATATTCTCAGTTGCACAAGCTTAGGTTTATATGAAGATGGATCCCATGGTGCATAACAAAGTGTGCAAATCACATGCGTAATATGCTATAAGGTTTCCTGCTGTCTTTTGCTCATCTTCTAAAACTATTCTGGTGTTCAGAATTTGACATCATCTGTGATTAATGTCATATACTGATTTGCCACAAAAATTGTATTCTGGAGTTCTTGTTCAACTGTCATCTTCCTTGAAATGGCTTGTTAGCTTTATATATTTTTTCATATTTTGAGAGTGAATTGGCAGTTCAGAAATTGCTCTTGGGCTAATCTCACCTTTTATCTTCTATTTTTATCTACAAAATAGGAAGATATCTCTCTTAGACTTAACTTGCCTATAAAAACAAGAAAGCTTTCTTCCTACTTTCTGAATTCTTGTTATATCTCCAGTCTAGCAATAGAGGTCTTAGGTGGTAAGTAAAGGATTCATAATGCTAGAGATTAAAAAACTACTTTTTTGTTTGTTTCTCCTTTTTTCCCTGTTTATTGTTGGTTCCTGCTTTTGATGTTACTCAAATTATTTTACTTGTGTGGAAAGTTTCAGTGGGAATCAGACTTACTCAGAGAGGGAAAAGAAGAAAAGTGACTGATGTCCTCGTTTTTGGAAGTTTTTGTGATGGAGATGCAGTTGCTTTAGGGGGTACTTTCTATCTGTGAATAGTCACTGGTTTACTTGATGGCTGGTTGGATTCAGATGGGTTGGAATGTCCTGTGCAAGCCAGACCCAGTTAGAGCAGGTTGCTCAGGGATTTGTCCCGTCTCTATTGCCTGTCAGGTCAGTGTGGCCCACTCTTGAGCACATACGTGGTAAAGAATAGGTTCTGTCTTTTGCAGACTAGCCTGTAGTTCACCAGATCATCCTAGTTGCCCCTCTTGAAGGGCAGTGGTGTTTTTCCAGTCTTTGGGTACAACTGGTTTAAGTGTTCCTTAATCACATCTTCCTTGACAATGGGTGATACTGTGTTCCTACAGATTGTGCTGATACAGTTGAGGAACTGTGAGGTCAGAAGACAGAATTTAGCAGTGAAATCTGGGATGACAAAAAAAAAGGATCAAGTTCTTAATATTTTTTTTCATGTCTTTTGTGATTAGGTTTCTGTCTAATTGAGCAGAAAATGCCCACAATTTTCTGTAGCATTCCTTTTGCTGCTGGTGTAGACAAAGAAGGCCTCTTGAGGTATTTCTGCATTGTTTTCTGATGCTGTCCTAAGGGCAGCATCCTTGGGTGGGGTGGATACCTCTACACCTCTGTTGAGAGAATCAGTAGAAGAGGTGAAGAAGCATTAGTTGTCCATTGTGTGGTTATCACAGCTGTCTTGCCAGGAGAACTTTCAAAGGCATCACAAAGAAAATGTTTAACATACTTCAAAGCTCTATCCTTTCATCCTCCTCTTGTTAATACTTAAAAAAATGTTAAACAGTTCAGCAAATGATCAAACTTAAGAAGTTCTGTGTTCTTCAGTCCTGTCATCAGTGCAATATCCTGCAATGTAAGCAGTCCAATGTGCATGCAAGCCCTGAAAAAAACCCAGTCATTTACCAGAATATGCAGATGATTTCCATCTTTGAAGTACAGAACTTTCATAAATGCTTTTGCTTTTCAGGAGCTTGAACACTTTTTTTCGAGGAATGAATGCTCTGTATTTTATCATTGGTTTTCTGTGGACATCAAGTTCTTGGAAGGGTGTGGGTGTTGTTGTTAGCCAGCTGAGAGATTGAATTCCCTTCACGTGCAAAGGAATGTCTGTGCTTGATATCCATTACACTGGTATCATAGAACTTCACTATTGAACTCTCTGCTTCACATAGTATCTCAGCTACTATCAGGTTATGATTACTGCCTGTTACTGGAGGTGCTTTTGACTGGTTTTTTTTGCCTCTGCATCTAATTTAGGGAGTGGAAAGTTAAAGCATCTTTTAAGCACTAGATCTTTAAATCTATACCTATAAATGTAGATTAGGCTACAATTCCATGGGAATTTCGTTGGTATCTGTAGTACTTATAATAGTTTCAGTTCCTGTATGGACCTTACCTCTGCTGTGCTGTCACAGCTGCACTGTGTTAGTGTGGTTGAACAGGAGGAGGGAACTGATATGGTTGAAAAATAACTTTTCCCCTCCCCTGCTGCTCAGTTAACTGAATTGAACTTCCCCAGCTTTTCTGTCAGTGCTGACATATGCAGGGTGCAGGATAGGAGCAAGGATCTGCAGCTCTTAGGAAGAGTGAGGGGCCTGTAAAACTGTTCATGTAGTGCTGCTTCAGACTGTGAAAATGCAGCCTCACTGTGGTTACACAGTTGATATAGTAGAGCTGATGGTATCAAAGCCGGAAGATAAAAAGCTGTTTTGCATAGAAGCCTGTCTGGAAGAATAATGAAGCAATGGGGAAAGTAAACCAAAAAATATTTCTGTGTCAGAGTTTTATGAGTACTTGTATCCTCTTAACAATATATCTGATGACTCTAAATGAGCAACAGATTAGAAAGCTTAGAAGCATTCTTTTTCATTTATTTAAATATGAGTCTGGATGAAGGCAATGATTCTGAGTACATTTAAATTAATTTACATTTTCTGTGTGAGCACTGCAGTATCTGATAAGTTGGTTGCAGTTGTGATGGTGTAAGCATTTGTAAGATGAGGCTTGCAGTGTTTCTTTACCAGCAACTGGGGAAAAAGAATGTAGACTTCAAGTATTCCTGAGAAAGTATCTGGGTCCTGAACCTAACCTTTGTTTGATCTAGATTGTGTGTTTAGCATGGTTCTTGTACACACAGGAATAGGTGAGATTTCAGGAGATGAAAGACTTACAAAAGTTTCTATATGTATGTTGCAAGAACATATTATAAGTTTCTCTGTATGCAAACCTGCAAGAAATTCTTCCCATAGAAAAACATCTTTTTACTGTCTTCTACTCTGTACAAGTTTCTATAAACAAAATCTCTGATCTGTGTTCAAAAACATTTCGATTTCTCTGCCTGTCTCCTAATAACAAAAGATGAGAGTTTTCTTTCTTTCAACCGATGAGGTGAAAAGCTATTATCTCTGATTGTGTAAGCTATTCTAAAGATTCCTTAGACGGAGCTAGAAGCAAGAGCTTCAGATGCTCCAGACTAAGCAGATAATAGCCAAAATCCTTTGTATTATAGAGTCATGTTAATAAATCATATTTAGCCTTCTGATATTATTGTCAAGAGTCCTTTGTCAATACACAGACCACAACAATATATGTGCAGTAGAAACCTTGAAGTCTCTGCTCTTGTGTTCTGGGGGGTGGTAGGGAGTTATTCTGGCAAACCAGTGATATATGAAAAGGTTACTGTCCTAGAAAAGTTGATCTTTGTGTGGCCAGTAAATGCATCTGGCTTCTTTGGTGAGTTGATCTAAGAGAATCATACAACAGTTAGGTGTGAAAGTGATCTTAAAGAGCATCTAGTTCCAGCGGCCTTTCTGTGGACAGGGATACAATTCGCTGGATCAGGTTGCTCAGGGCCCCATCCAGCCTGGCCTTGAATACTTCCAGGGGTGGGGCATCCACAGCCTCTCTGGGAACCTGTTCCAGTGCCTCATCTCCCTCCCAGCAAAGTATTTCTTCGTAATACATCTAATCCAAACCTGCTCTCTTTCAGTTTAAAACCATTGCCCCTTGTCCCGTCACTGTCCATATAAAAATCCCTCTCCCTCCTTTTTATAAGACACTTAAGGTACTGCAAGACTGCAGTAAGGTCTTTTCAAAGCCTTCTCTTCATGCTGAACAATTGCAGCTCTCTCAGCCTGTCTTTGTAGGAGAGGTGCTCTCACCCTCTGGTCATCTTTGTGGTCCTCCTCTGGACCCACTCCAACAGATCCATGCCTTTCTTGTGTTGAGGACCTCACAGCAGGATGCAGCACTCCAGGTGGGGTCTCATGAGGGCAGAGCAGAGGAGCAGTCATCTCCCTCAGCTTGCTGGCCACTCAGCTTTTTATGCAGCCCAGGATACAATTGGCCTTCTGGGCTACTGGTGAGCTCTGTTGGCTCATATCCAGCTTTTCATCCATGAGAACACCCAAGTATTGTCTACAGGGCTTCTCTCAGTGACTTCTTCTCCCAGTCTGTACTCCTGTCTGGGATTGCCCCAACTCCAGTGCAGCACCTTGTTCTTGGATTTGTTGAATTTCAAGGGACAGCCCACTTCTCAAGTCTGTCCAGGTCCCCCTGGATGGCATCATGTCCTTCCACTGTGTCAGCTGCACCACTCAGCTTCGTGTCATCTACCAGTCTGCTGAGGCTGCACTTGATCTCACCATGTCACTGATGAAGAAAAGGAAGAGCACCAGTCCCAAGAGTCAGGTGTGACATGAGGGACACCACTCATCACCAGCTGCCACCTGGACATAGAGACATTGGCTGTAGTTTGTTGGTTGCATCCATCCAGCCAGTTCCTTACCTACTAAATAGTCTATCCATGTCTTTCCAATTTGGAGATAGGGACATCATGTGGAATCATATTAAAGGCTTTACAGAAGTGTAGGTAGATGGCATCTGTTGGTCTTCCCTTGTTGAGCATTGCTGTCATTCCATGATAGGAGGCCACCATGTTGGTCAGGCATGATCTGCCCTTAGTTAAGCTATGCTGTCTGCCTTGGGTCACCTTGTCTTGTGTGTGCCTTAGCCTCTTGGAGGAGGATCTGCTCCATGGTTTTCCCAGGCACAGAGATGACGCCCTCTGATCCCCTGCAGCTCCCCACTGCTACCAAAATCTTGCCAGACAAACCCAGTACAGCATTACATACAAAACAATAAAGCACTAGGGCTGTTTTTCTAGTGAGTTGTAGTATAGATTGGTATGGAATGATTTGCCTTGGAGCATGAGGTACAAGACGTGCAAAAAACAAATCTTCCAAGATGATGTCTTTTGCTGGACACAAACACTTTACTAAATACTGTGTATGTCACTTCTCATTTAGTGTTTTAGGCAGAATTTTAAAGGATTCTTTTTTTTTGCAACTGCAAAATTTTGCTCTTATTTAATGGATATTCACTACGAAGTTTTTTTTTTTCCTTCCATTTAGGAATTGCTTAACAATACTGTTGAATGACAGTCTGGCTTCAGAGTGTGGTTGATAATGACGTAAATGTCCTAATGAAACACACTACTTTTTCAGGAATTTTTTTTAATTAGGTTGTTAGAAATTACATGTAACTGTTCTTTAAAAAAAACCAGTTATTTTAAAAAGCAGTGAAATGTGTCAGCTACACCTGTGTAACTTCTCTAGTTAAATTCCAGGTACTTTGTTGGGCTCAGAACTGATATCTCCCTTGGTGTAACAGTACCAAAGGGAGTTAGTAGTGGGAGGAAAAATGAGAGTGAAATCTGCTCCAGCATGCTGCCTGTCTTGGGCAGAGGTACAGGGATTACCTTCTCTTGACATAATACCTAAAGGTTATCTCTGCTTTTTTGCATATTTTCACCACTGGGTATGGATGTGCCTTGTTGATTAAAAAGTTCTTGAATAGCGTACGTAGTGAAAATTGTATGATAGGGGTTCCAGATTTAAATCTTAGTACAAAATAGTCAGCAGCTTAGCCTTAGTAGCAGATTACTTGTTATCCCCTTAAAAAAATAAAAACTCCTGTATGGAATCAGATACCAAGTGGCTGTGCAGATCAAGTAACTCAGGTGAACTCTCTGGCTAACATGATGGTATACTTCTAGATTTACATTTTTGTTAGGACCAAGAGTTCTAGACAGAGTGAAAATTGATCCAGAGTTGAAGGAGCAGAACTGGGGTTCTAAGACATTTTCCATGGATGGCTGCACTGATCAGTAGCAGTGGATGAACTGTCCAATACAGAAATGCTTAATTAAAATAAGAATTACAGAAAATACTAAGAAACCTTCTGAAAAAGAAAATATGCAGCTGGAGTGTAAAATACTTGTAGCCAGCTTGGGGGTTATTTAAAGGTATAGGAGGCTTACAGCATGCATGCTACTTGTTTAAGTAGATTTCAAAAGGCTCCCCAAATGCTGGCCTGGCTAAACAGTAGAGTAAGATATAATATCTGAAATAAAGCATCATAGTTCTTGAATCAGATCTTTTATCAGGGTAATGAAAATAGAGAATAATAAAAAAGGTCATGGATTTAACCTGTAATTATAATGAGGTGGGGAAAAAGTTGATTGGTAACTCCAAACAGACATAAAAACTATTGTTAAGTATTTCTTCAAACTCAGCAGGAAAGTTTGAGGAGTGTCTGGAGGATCAGTAGACAACCCAGTTGAAAAAGGTGGCTTTGGAGTTTATAAGGTCATAGCTGAATAATGGAATTGCTTGCACTCACTTTGGCAACACTTAGAGAGCTCTTCATGCCAGAATGTTTCTTAATAAGGAATCTGACAGAGTGTACGATTCAAAATGAAGCATCAGTGGAAGAAATTGCAGTACATTGAGCAAACTGTGAACAAGGCAGCATGATCAAATGGCATTCATCCAAGTGTTGTAAGAGGAACTGAGGGATAAAGGAGCTAATGACTGTAGTGTGTTGCTTGTGGTTAGCATCATATTTCTGCTACAGGTAAGGAGGGTAGCTGGCGTGATATCAGCATTTTAAAAAGGCAGTGGAGGTATTTGAGGAACTTTACATCAGTGAGCTTTGTGACCATGCGACCTGAATTCATGGAAATTATAATGGAGACCAGAACTGATTTCATTGTTCCATCTGTAAAGTCATTTATCAAAGGCTTCTGAGAGGCTGAATTACCTCTGAATAAAATGGAAAATTTTATAAGAAACAATTGGGAACAGTTAGAAAGAAAGGGCAAAAAAGGTTTGTTTTGTTAATAGGAGTAACTGGTTGAATTACACAAGGATCTATAACATTGGTGCACAGTTATAAGGGAAAGGGTATGATAGCCAGGTGACCAAGTTAGTAGATGTTTAAACTATACTTGGGTTAGTAGAGGGGGTAGCTATTTAAAGAAAGTTGTAAATGCTCAGCTTTTGAGTTATGTGGGTTGAAATTGTACATTAAATTCTGTGTAGGTAAATGTCAAGTAATCTAAGTGAATGAGAAGTAAAAAAGGGCATTTTTGTAGGTAACAGTCGGCTCTGAAATGCTTCTTAACCAATCATGAGTGAAAGATGGAATTATCTAGTACCTAAAGATCTATGCAGTTCTCCTTAGCAGTGAAAACAGCAAATCCAGTGTAAAGATTTACTAGGAAAGGAACAAAGAACAAAACAGAAACAACATTCTGCATCTGTAGGAATTAATGGGATGTATGCATCTCGAGTATTCCTCATAGTGTGTGTATCCTCATCTTAAAAGGGGTGCAGTAGACTAGAAGAGGTTCAAAGAGAAGCATCAAGAGGGATTTAAAGGGATGAAACAGCTCTCATGTGAGGAAAAGTTAGCTGGCTCATTTTTTTTTCTTGTTCTGCCTGGGAAAGGAAGACCATGAAACAACACAACAGGAATCTGTGCAATCATGAGGGAATAGAGAGGGGTTACTTATTACTGTCTTCCAGAGTACATGGAGTAGAGAAGTACTAAATACTTCTAGAGTACTAAGAGCTAAAGGTGCCAGATTGAATCAGAATCAGCAAAAGGAGATACTCCTGTAATTAAGCTGAGGTACTTTCTGCTGCAAGATGCTGTTGATTCTATAAAGCAGTGTTGATTAAGAAGCAAGCAGGGAGAAGGAAAAGGTAGGAAAAGCTGTTAAACACAAAAATATGTGTTTAACATATTCACCCATGGCTCAGGAAGCCTGCAGTAGATGCAAGCAGTTGGAAGCAGAAGTTGAATATGCAATAAATATTTCTGTGTGCATTGTTTGTACTTTATCCTAGACATATGATGTTGGTTGTGATTTTCTTATTCTTTTCAATGAAAGTATATCAGTTTCATTTGTTATTTCTAAATGCATTTCCAACAATGTAAAGAAAAATGCGGTAAGAAAACACATGCTTTAATTAAACCAAAATCAAAGCAGCTATATACTTTGTCATACAGAATTTGTGTGAGACACCTCTTAATTGCAGTATTTAGGGCCCAGAGGGAACAGTGTCTTGCTTTAATGAGTGCTGTCTCTATGCTCTGGAACACCTTCACTTAAGAATACCCCACACTATGATATTGTATGGAAATCTCCATAAGGGTGGATATTGTAGTAGAGAGATCTGAAATTTTTTATAATATGACAGAAAGTTTTTACTGAGTTGATGCTAACACTGAAGTTTCACTGTATGTTAATTCAGGTCAGTGTCAGATGTTGAATTAAAAATCCAGCATTTTATGTTGAAATTGTACTTGGGACAGTTCAGAACTGTTGCTTTTATATGGAAAAATTCAATATACATTTGGTTATTAGTCATGTAAGTAATACATTTCAGGATCCTTTCTGTGTGTGGCATACAGTTCATATCAGAGAAACTACCTTTAAATTTATGGGTATCAGTAAAACAGTTGAAAACAGTTAGTACACTACCTCAGGTCATAATTTTTAATAGCATGCTAAGTTACTGCTAATAAGATGTTGACAGATACTTTCATTAATTTAAGGAAATAATATTCACCACTGCATTGATCAAATGATAGTTAAACATTGACATCAATAAAATAAATACTGGGGGAAAATACATGCATCTGGTTTACTCCTCTAGTTTGTGTTGATTAATAACTCAGCTTGAAATCAAGACTTATCTTAACTTGTTCTCATTTCAGCTTTGGATAGATCACAGTCCAAGAGAGATGGAGGTTTTAAAAGTAATTGGAGCTTTGATCATGCAGAAGAAAGTGAAGGAGATGCAGAGAAAGAGTAAGGATGCTTTTATCTAGGCTGTTGAAAGTATAAATGTGTATTTATAATTAAATACTTATTTTTTGTAATTTATGAGTAAGAAACAATATATAATATCTTAAACTTTCAGTGATTAAGAAAAATTATTTCAAATAAGTGATTATTTTAAATAGTATTGCCAAATAGGAGTTCATTAAAGTGTAAGCTTCATTGTGAAAATGGGGCTTACAACATAGGGCGCAGTGCATTTCACAAGAGTTGCTCTTGTCTTGGAGCTTCTGTGTCAGTCTAAGGAACAGAGACAAGCAGTATGTGAACGTGCAGAGTAAGTTGATAGGCAGGGTATCCAAGCAGCTTCAGCTTTTCCTTCCTTTAATGATGATGCTACTCAAAACTTGACAGGTATGGTTAAAGTACTTCAGTAGCTTTAGGCCTTCATCAAGTTAAACCAAGCTTAAAGGTTCTAGGTTTTTCTTTCTTTGTGTTTATTTCACTGAACAG
The DNA here is from genome assembly GCA_013399835.1 of Leptocoma aspasia. Classification (NCBI taxonomy): domain Eukaryota; kingdom Metazoa; phylum Chordata; class Aves; order Passeriformes; family Nectariniidae; genus Leptocoma; species Leptocoma aspasia. The sequence continues at coordinate 1,564,287 of VXAX01003950.1, forward strand.
AGTTAAGGCTGGTTTTTTTTCCTTATAATTTAATCCTTTGCTTGGTACGTTTGGATTCTGGCTAAAACTTAAGTCCTGTGTGTATAGTTTGAATAGTTACATAGTGTGAATGCATAATTTGTCCTGGTGACATTTTATTGTTACTAATATGTTTTCTCAATATTAATCTATTTATTTCCAAAATGGCTGATGAATTGTTAAAAGAACAAGTGTCATGCACAAAGAGTTCATGTCAATTTATTTGTTGTTCTTAGATATTTGGAGAGTAGGACCTGCAAATTTAAAAGGTATGCTGTGGTTCTCTAGTAAGAAGTCACTGAATCCTGTGAATAAGTACAAAAATAATTCATACATGAATTGGTATCATCTAATATTCTGCCAAATACTATGTGTTGGAAGGGAGGTAGGAAAGTAGACATAGCCACAGAGGCTGCAGCAGCAGGCTATGCTGTAATCTTAATAAAACATTAAGAAATGTGAAGTTTTAGTAATTAAAAAATGAGTGCAGGAGTTCAGTAAAGTGTGAGGTAAGCATTAAGAGCTCTTGTCAAAACAGAACTGTCTTGGAAGTTAAAAGGACTTTTTAAAGGGTTCACAAACTAAGGGCATTTTAGTTTTATAAAATTAAGGTTGTGTTGTTCCTTAGCAACTTTACATCCATTTGTAGTGCACACAAATGTGTTTTAAATATTAGGGCAGTATGTACCATACAGTTACTATTTCCATTTTACTTGCCTTCAGAAATAAGTCACATTTGAAAACGTAGCAGCTTTTTTTTCTACTAGTAATTTACTGCTGTTTTCCATCAGTCTCCAGCTGATGTTGACTTAAGAACATAGAATGAAAAATGTATAGAGTAATGATGCTACAAATAAAAGTTAGAAAAATTATTATGAAACATAATCTTTATGTAATTTTATCTGATTTTATGATTGTGTGTCTGGGTGATTTTTCATTCCTTTCAAATATTCTCTACAATAAGCAGTTTTCCCATAGCTAGAATTTAATTTTTATTGTCTACTTAGATAATTTTTGATTTGCTTTTATATCTGTGAATTATGAAGAATCTTATTCTGAAGTATAAATAGAAGAGTAGTTGAAAATTGATTTAAACTGGAGATCTTATCTTCTTTACTTACCCATTCTCTGATACCATTTGAGGCAATGTCTTATTTCCCTCCCCACATGTTTCAGGCTGCCCACATATTTACTTGTAGTAACACCTGGGTTTGTTTATCTTAAAGACATAGTGAGCTTTTAGCATGTTGAAATAATTCGTGTTTTTTGCTTTTCTGACGTATTTTTATTTCATATAGCAAAACATTGATAGAAGGGAATCTTTAGAAAACAAGTAACAGTAAATTTTCCTTCTTTTTTTATTTCTAAATTTCCTTTACCCTTAGTAGAACATTTCAAAGATTAGCAGCTTTAATTCATGTAATTGTTGTGGCATAAAGCTTTGTACTCCTCCTGGTATTTTGAGTATATTGTGCAGTAAGTAGGTATTTGCTATGGTGTGCTGATACTAGCTGTGATGCTTGACTCTCACATGGTTTCTTTGTGGAGAGAGTTGTGACTCTGAAGCAAGCAGCTGGATGCATCTCCTGCTTGTTGTGGAGGCACTGGGGTTATGGTGCCTGACTTTATCACAGCTTTTTGCCCTCTTAATGGCAGACACACAATAGGTTTGTTTTGAACTAGCCTAAGAATAACATCTCAGCACTTAAAGGAGTGGCTGTATTCTTGTGTTACCCCATGAGATCCGTGCTAATGATGTTGGTCAGCCCTGGATGCCTGCTTGGGTGATCTTCAGTGAGATGAACACAAAGTGTGTGGTTAATGACCTCCTACCACAGCAATTTTTAGAACAGGTAACTTATTTTAAAAGAAGGTTGTCATTTAACTTATTTGGGAAGTAGGTGAGGTGAGTCATAATGGTTAAGATATCAAGTAATGAACATGAAAAGACTAAAGAATATTTGTAAACTGAAGAAGGTTTGGAAAAATAATGATCACCCAACACTATATAAACTTAAACTGATGCTGGAGTTGATACTCAGCATAGAACAAGAGATACAGAAATTGAGAATGGTAATGAACAAGTGTCTTATCCCAAAGTAAACGCCTGCAGATAATATTCCGTCCACTTGGAAGAGTAAAAGTAACATTTTTGATGTTCTAAAAGATTTGATCTACTCAGGATGGTAACAAGTGGCATGAGACTTTCCTTGCTTTGTAATTGGAGATCCCATAGGAGATCTACCTTTATGGAGAACAACAGAAAAAAAGACCAGTTGGTCAGCTGAGCACACTGAAACCTGTGTAGTCCACACAGAATAAATGGTGGAAATTAAGCTGACTTGTGTAGCAGAAGATATGAAAGGATGGCAGACTTAAGCAAACCTGACCAAAGTAATATGTTCATGTGATTTCATGAAATTAACGTGTTATAAGATGCTTTCTGGTGTTACAGATGATTCTCTTGCAGTGTCTTGGATAATCTATATTTACTGCCTTTTAATATCTGTGTAAATGTTTTTGAAATATATCAGTATGCACCACAGTGGTTTTGTAAATGGATGGGCCCAGATTTCTCTTGGCTGTCATACTGTTTTCTTTATAGTCTAGACTTCTGCCTTCCACTGAGATAACAGTAGCCTTATCAAAAACAAGGAATACAAATAAATGGGTCTAATTTATTTGCACTATGGTGTCTTTGCTTAGCTACAATTTTCTTTCAAAAAGCTTTATTTTTTGGCCCATTGCATTTAGGGGAATAAACCTCTTTTTTCAGTGTATTGACAAATGGAAAAGCATTGTTATATATTTACACTGAGCTTTTTTCCACTGCTTATAAAATTTTTATTACTTTGTCAAAAACCACTCCCATAGTTATATAGATATTTTATACTTCGTTTTTGAGCCTGTTAGTAGAGCACTGTAGTCTTTAAATTGATGAAAACTTCTAAAATTACAGCTAATTTTAATGGAATGGCACTGTAAATGAGTTAATAATACTACTACTTCTCTTGTGCCTCTGATGGTGTGGCTTTTTTAGTGTGCTGCCTCCCACTATGTAATTTAAAACAAAGAATGTACACAGTGTGCTGTGAGGGCAAATACGTCAACCTACTGGTTTTATATGTAATAGTTTTCAGAAAGAAATTCCAATTATGCTTGAAATGTGACTGGATCAGTTGATAGAAACGTCCTTGCAGCTTATTAGAGTGTAACCTCAATGGTCAGCAGAGGTTTAAAGTTTGGGTTGCTTGTAGATAGTAGTGAAAACATAGCCCATTAATCTCAGCTGTCTAACTATTGCATAGTTCTTAATGTTTTAAAACATCAAACAAATGGCAAGTGATTAGAGATAAGTAAACAGAAATTTTTGTTTTCTTGTTCAGTGCCTAAATTTGAATGTGTAATTATGAACTCCTCTTAAGAACTCTGTGTAGGTAGATTACTTCTATTTTTTTCCTCTTAATATTAGTAAACAGTTAACATTCATTTGTTATAACATTTTAAGGAATGTATTGAAAAGTTAGAAATTATGTTGCAATGTGAGCATAATCAGGAAACCCATGGTTCCCCAGTTAAAAGTGACAGAGTGTGGAGACATCTTCCCAGCAAGACAACTGAGGTTTCATTTCAGGGATGTTGAAAATATTACTGACTGGTATGTTGGGGGAGTGGTACAGTGTTTGTTTTGGGTTGCTTTTTTCCTGCCTGTATAAATTGCATCATTGAAGCAGGCAACAGGAAGCATGTGATTCATGAGCAAATAGACATTGCTCGGTTGCTATGTATTCTGCTCTCTGAAAAAACAACCTTTCTGGTTCTGATGCATATGCTTTGCATTCCTTAAGATCTAAAAGTATTGGTTCATTTAAAACTTGCAGTTTGCTAATATTGCTCTAGTCATGTTGCATGGTAAGAGTTACTCGTGTTAATTTTGATTTGAGCCTTGGCTCAGTGTTTTGGTCATTTGCAATGTGTTAACCTTCTCTTACCTCCCCCTTCAGTTGCTCTTAGTTAAAACGGTTGCAGTATTGAAGCACGTTGAATTCCTAGAAGTATCAACACAGTACAAAGGTGTTTTGAAAATAGTAATGATTTTTGTATGAACTGAAGCTAAAGAAAGAAAACATTTCTAGAGGTGAAATGATCTGACTAGGGCAGCACTGCAGGCAAATGCCAGAGCTGCAGATACTGTAGGTTGCTGCTCATGTCTATGCTGCAGGGTTTTGTTTATTTTTTGGGATGTGGAAAATTTCTGAAATTGTTGAACTCCATGTCTACTGGTGAATGTTTGAGAAGGCTCCATGAGCCTCCCTTGAAAGGATGATAAGTTATGAAAGAAAATTTTAAAAAAATGTTGCAGGATGTGAAAATTTTAATATCAATGTGTAGTCTGTACAGACGTACAGCTGTACTCTTTTGCCTTTGTTTGAAATCAGTGATGAATCTACTACCCTGTTTGTTTTACCATTGAGCACCTAGAAACATGGTGCTCTGTAAAGGAAAGGAAAATACAACAGCGCCACTGGCTCTATGTTCACATTTACATCATTCTTCCCTTTTCAAAATTAACTGTGTGCACAGTCTTATCTACTGAAGTTTCAGATTCTGTGGATCTCACCAAACATTTTTATTTTATTTTTATTTGCTCTAGGGATATTTTTATTGCATAAGATGGAAGAATAAATTGTAACATGAAGGGAAATATTGTGCATGGAAAAAGTTATTAGGAACTTGAGGGATGGGGCACTGAGTGATTAGTGTATTTATATATGAAGAGCTAAAGTCACTGTACATATTGCAAGCCAGCATGTCAAACTGGCACAGCTAAGAAATTTTTGTTTCTCTTGTGTAGCTCTTCCCTTTTAACACCTGGCATCGCTGCTTTTATTTTAAGGAATTTCTGCCTGAATGATCTTGACTGAAACTTTTCAAACCATGCAGTTACAGTTGGCTAAGAGTTGTATTGTTTTGTTGTACCCAAAATAGGAGTAACCTTATCAGGATTGATGAGAAAGGATTGTCTGCAGGTTGCTTCTCCTGGAAGCAAAAATATGTTGGACTAATCTAGCTGCTGTCAGTATGAAATGTATGATTGGGGTTTCAATTTAAATACTTAAGATTACTTGAGGATAATTGCCTGTTACTGAAAAGAATGTTCTTAGAGTGTCATGGAGTAGTTTTCTTTTTTTTGGTCTTCTTCCCCATTCTAATGGTTGGGGATTACAGATATTGAAAGTGCTAAAGAAACACATTTTAGTAAGTGGTAGAACCAAACTTTTTAGGAAGACATACTTTGGTAGTAAATGCTGTGGGGTAAAATGTGGTTACATTAAGTTCTTCTCCTAAAGCACTTATGAAGTTCGCAGTTTTAAACTACATACTTGAACACTGATAGGCATAAACAAACTAAGATCATGTTTTATAAGTTAAAGTAGTTTTGGACTCAATTTATAGAGAGAGTATAGAATTGTTTATAGTGTCAGTAATATTGTTGTAACCATATTGAAGGTTCAGTAGCATTGACTATTTTGAATTAATCCTTTTAGTTTTGCTTTTTGCAAAATAATTTGATGTACGCTCTAAGTTTAGGTTCACATTATGCATCTGATCACTCTGTTGCTCATTTCATGTTCCTGTTGTTTTATGCATATTTATACAATGTGTATATGATGCCTTTAAATGTAGATGGAAGGGGGGAAAAAGCCTTTTTGCATTTAAAATGATTTGTGGGTGCTCTGTTGGATTACAATGTATGTGCTTTTCTCTCCCACACCTGTCTAGCGAGGCAAATCTGCTCAGTTTAGATGACAGTGATGGGTCTTTCAGTCCCAATGAAGAAAAAAAGGTAAATAATTGGTTTATCTCATGGTGAAAATGTATCTTCAATGCTTTTTATGTTCTTAGACAGGATTGCATAGGCATGTGTGCAGTGTAAAGAAATTAAATTTCTGTTGTTTTAGGAACATACGCTCAAGCTGTTTATCTGCCTACCCTTAAAGTTTTTGTTACCCTCTTGATCTCTATAGTATTCTGAAAAATATGAGCAAGAGTAACTAAGAAAAAGTTTAGACAATTATCATAACTACTGTACTAAATATGAAATAGATATTGTACTTTGTTTAGTAAGATATTGTAGTATGGGTGTAGACAGTGTATATTTTCCATGAAATTTGGTATAAAAGCAGTTTGAAAATGAAGCCAAAGTAATATTTATATTAATATTTTGCATCAGTTTTTCTCCTTCTAACTTCTACACAGTTATACAATTATTTTAATATACGTGAATTCTGTTGTGACAGTCAGTGCGTTGTCGACCTGGAACTATCGGCACCAGCAGCGATCCCATAAAGGCATATTCAAGGCGAGGCAAAGCTGGAGGTTTCAGACTTTTAAAAGGGAACGCAATCGGCCTCAACATGATGGGAAATAGCAAGAAACTGAGGTAATACATTTAATTTTTGTGTCCTTGCTTTGATCATTGATACAAATCAATACACGATAAACAGAACTTCTAGTGCATTTACATTGTGTGCTGTGCTTCTGAGTAAAGAGGGAAACCTAGATAGTTAGGTTCTTTCCTCTTATAAAATGTTTAACACCACATTAGTAAGGTACTAGAAGACTGTTAAAATTGATTTAGAGCATTCATTGGCATATTTGTTAGTTACCCATGTTGCCTGCATATGTTACTGTTCCCTCTATGCAGTGATAGCAGGTATGAAAATATTTTTTACATCCCCGTCTAGATTCACTTCTTTCTGTGACCATGAATTGCCAAGGTTAACTCAGGATGTGTTTTCTGTTTTTCTTAGTGCAAGATACAATTTGATTTTGGATTCATAGACTTTTTCTTAAAGGATTCAGCAAATAGCCATACCTGTATAGGATAGCTTCAGACTGTCACTTGCATTTAGAGCTGACAGGAACAGTTTTTAAGCATTCAGTGTTGTACTTGCTTGTTACTACTGTCCCTAGCTTGTAAGGGACTGGTTTCTTTATTTAGTATGTAATAAAAAGTGATACATTCACCTAACTTTCTCAGGGAGTGTTTCATATTGCTGAAGTGCACTCAGGTTGGTAACCTTTGCAGGAAGGAAAAGTTCGTAAGATACCCAGCTATAGATGGGCCAGTCATCAAATATCCAATGTATATGTAGCTACATGAGCGATGTCATTGTCTTCATTTGTGGTGGTTTATCACCATCTGGAAACTAAACTCCAAATAAGCCACTTCCCTTCTTGCCCCATCCAGTAAGAGAGGGACAAAGGCAGAGACTATGGGTTGAGATAACCATTTACTGAAAGCAAACAGCAGTGGTGTAAGAAGTGTAACAAAATCATCCTAGTCACTTCCATTCTTTAGTGTTCTGTTCTTGAACATAGGTTTGTAATTGTTACTTTTACCTTTATGTCTGTCAGGGCTCCTTTGCTCTGCTTTACTACTGAAGAAACCTGTGCATCTACATTATACTTGTCCTTTGTTTTGAGTACACCTTTAAAATAAGATTCCTCTAATTGTCTGGCAGCTAGATTTTTCCTTTGTCTGGCTGTGGAATTTGTAGTGAAATCCAGCCTTACAGTCTAATTTTTTTTTTGTTAAAACAGTCATACCTGACTGTACATGTATGTTTACACATATTGTACATGTATGTTTTTATTAAATTTTTGTTTTAAGGTAAATAGTTACTGAGCCTTTTTAGATTTAGTTCAGACATTCTGTTACCTGGATTGGAACTGCCTCTATTGACAAATAATACAATATTATTTGTAGAACCTACTAGGTCCTACAAATAATTTATAAATCCTACTAAGACCTAGTAGGATTTATAAAATTGAACTAAAAAAGTAAAATCTGTTGCATGTAAATGGGCAGCCACCTTTTGTCTAGTACTGAGCTGCATACTGAATTTAAATGAAAAATGTAAGTGTCCACCCTCTTCTTAATAAACTGTCATTAACGAAGGACTTTGTTACAAATAATGGATGTGTATAGGCCACTGTGACTGCTTCTCACATTTTGGCTACTGCGTTTTGTGGTTATACTCCAAGTGATTATCTCAATTTAATGACATTGGGATGTTGTTATACCTTTCATAACCTGTATCCATAAAGGTTTGGGATCTAGTCACTTCAGTGATGATTGCTGGTTTGTTCACTTTGATATGCAGAATGGAAGGTGCTTAATAATTACTCTTTCAATATTTAGACTCTTCAGCTAGAGAAGATTTCAAAAGTTGATCATGCAGTTAAGCTGCTAGATTAAATACGAGATGATCAGATACTTGATATTCTTTATCTGTTCATGGTGTTTTTTATCATAATGGTGGAGTCTTTTTTTTCCATCTAATCTGCAGAATATGGACTAAAAATTTCAGATCAATGGGGCTTGACTCAAATGAGTATTATTCTGGTAGAGTAGTCCCTAAAATTCTGAGAATAAGAGATAGGAAGAAGAGATTGGAAAGGACAGCAAGAAGAAATATTTGCTGTACTTGTCAGAGAAATTTAAACCAAGGAAAAGGTCATTATTTGTTACCTGGTTAAGCAAATCCAGTATCAAACTCTTCACCTAATTGGTTTTGGTTGTATTTTTTTAATCATGAGATATTATTTTAAATAGCTTTATCTTTGCTAGCTTTCAAGAACTTGTATTAAGGCCCTTTTAGGTTTTCTTTGATAGTGTTTTGTTAAAAATGTTATTTGATGAACAGCAGAATTAATGTAGTCTGTAGTTGTGTGTTTTTGAAATGTTCTTCCTTTACTTCTAGTTCCATCCGTTTGCCCAGTGGAAGATTTTTTTTTTGGTTTGTGTCTTGAATACGTGGTGTTAAGAATTTCCTAGGATCAACCGATAGCACGTGATAGTAAAACCTTGTTTTCGTCAGAGCCTAGGCTTCAAATCATTCTGTGGTTTCTGACCTAACATTAATGAAACATTTATTGTTAAAATACTGTAAGCTCTTTTTAGAACATTTATTCTTTTAAGGAACTTTCTGACCATTACATCACCCTGCTTTTAGCGTGTTACACTAATTTTCAAGAAATTGTGCTGAAACTTATGAACTCAGATTTCAGTTCTGATGTGGCTGGAGTTTGCAACTTGCTAGGACATTATGATTGTATTTTCTTGTGTTTCTTCTGTGTTGGGTATGTTCCATTCAGAGAACAGGATTATAGAGCAGATTGTGTTTTACAGCTGTCCTAGTTGGAAACATGTCTGACACCATATGAACCATTTAAGTGTGCCATCTAGAACAGTCTGCTTTGACTCAAATCTGATCCCTGAGCAGTCTGCAATACTCTATTCCAGCACCTACTGGAGTTTTCACTATGTGAATGTAAGGCAAAAAGCAAAAGTGCTGCTTAACAGTTTTTTCCTGCTGTGGGGGCACAAGAGAGAGTTTCACAATCACGATAGTTTGGCAAAGGTCAGATCCAACAAACACAATGGTAAAACAGGAGATACATAGGCTTGCTTGCTTGTTTGAAGTCCTTAGGTCTTAAGCATTTCAGAAGGCATTCCTGCACTCTGCTTCTGGTTTTTTTTTTAGTATCTTTTTCAAAGACGTGAAATGGGAAGCCAAAGAGGATTTGAGACATTCTAAAGTATTTAGGGCAAGTAGCTGTCAGCTTTTTATTTCTGAGGTGGCAAATTAGACAGAAGGTTGACTGTAGATTGATCTGGATGATGACTGACCAGCTGGAGTCGCATAGCCTTGACTTAGAAGCGTGTGACATGAGTGTGTTTACTTTCAGGGGATTGGTGTTTGCAGGGATGCTATGAGTTTTCAGGATGTTAGACTGTTAACTCAGATGGTTTATGATGTTTTTAAATTTCACATTCTAGAAAAGACAATTTAACCCTTTAGGTTTGATAAGTCTTGTTCTGCTATATTCGTGGTTATGTTAGAGGCAGTCAGAAATGCTCTGAAAGCTTCTAATCTTGACTTATGGAAGGCTACCAAAAGGGTTTGTAATGCATAACTGAAAATTAAAAAGCACACTAACAGTTTACTCATTTTCTTCTTTTGGGAGAAGGTAAAGGAGGGATTAGGAATTGGTCGTCAGCTTTTTTTGAATTGTGGTACTTCGGGTTTCTTTTTATTGTTCGTAACAGGACAAATGGCAAGATAATATTTCTGCAATATATTATTAGTAGAAATGCTTTTTCACATCATTTTCTCCAGTGCAATTAAAATTTCCAAGCAATTTGTAAAGCACAATTTAAGCACTGTATTTCCGTAATTTGAAACAGTTTGCCTCATCAACCTGCTGTCTGTTAAAAGTTGTGTGAATTTTGAACATTTCAAGCATAGTATTGTGTGTCCTGTCACAGCAGTGTGCAGGATAATTCTTAGGGTTTCATGACCTCTGAAGGAGCACTGTATTATTGATCTATTCTATCTTAATGTCAGCTTTTACTAGAGAGGGTAATGGTAAGAAATCTTCTCTCCAGAATTACTGGTTTTACATAATAACGAGATAAAAGTCAAAAGGTAACAAATGAAGAAACCCAAGAAATGCTTAGATACATTGGTGAGTAAGAGTCCTGTTGAGATACGAGTACCGGAGGACCCTTTGTTTTTTCTTTTGGAAATGTGTTGATTTTTTTCAGTTACAAGTCATCTTGCATCCATAAATTTGCTGTGTTTACTTTTTTTTATGAGGGACATTCATTAATTCAGTCTGTTCACATTTTGCCCCTTAAGTCATATTAAAGAAATTAATATTATGCCTTAATAAAATAAGAGGTAAAAGTATAAAATTAGTTATAAATGATGACAAGTCATTAAAAAAGGCAGTGTCTTTTTACAGTACAGGTTTGAGTAAAAAAATCTTTACCTTTTCTTCCAGGAAAAAAAAATTGTGTGTAGTCTTATATGTTGATTTTATTATAAAGCTGAATGTTTATATGCCTGTAAAAGGATCCTAGCAATGTGTATTATTGGTTCAGAAATACTTTAATGCTTGGTGTTGTGTGGCTGGTCTTGTAAAATTAGGGCACCACATGTTTTACCTAAGACTGTACAAACACACCAGAGTCTTCTCTTAAACATTTTTCTGTATGTTTGCAGTGAAAATGCTCAGAATATATCTGGTCCTGTAACTGTGGTACATGGCAGACGTTTTCACCACGCACATGCACAAACAACTGTAGTAAAAACAGCAGCCCAAAGGTAAGACTAATTACATTTGTTTCTCCAGGTGTTTCAATTGTAAAATCCTCCCTCATTTTATATGTAATGATTTTCCTTATACTGTGAAGTGTTTTAAGAAAATATAAGTAATCACATGGGTGCATTCTTGATTATGAGCTTTTACCTTAATTACTAAAGTTTCATAAAACCGTTTAGGAATTACTGTCATATAATACTAGAATTTAATAATTTTAAAGAACACTGGCAGGTGGTAGGAGAGCACCTGCTAATATAAATATTTTGAGAAAATACTTTGAAATAGACAAACATAGTTTGCAGTAGAAATTCACGTAACTGACAACATGATCACCAAATACTAAGTCACAACAACTTCAGCTTGTGTAAGATCCATGTAAACATTAAATCATAGATATGAAAATTGTCTGTGGTGTGTAAACATATTGTAAAACATAAATTGGAACATCTAACAGAAGCAAGGTTTTGCATCTATGTAAATAATTTTTAGAAAGAATGACTGGAAACGAGGGAATCTTACTGAACTATGCTGAATTGGACTTCATTGGTTTGAAACTTAAAACCCTGTTAAACTTCTGTAAATTGCAGGGTTGGTTCTAGGTGTTTTGTACACCTAATGTGTTTCACAAACATATGCAATAGCAACTGTTTTAAGGAATTTTCTTTAAAAGTTTATCCATTCAGAGCTCTTTTTGTTTATGAATTCTGTGGATTTCCACTATCCTTCTTGAGTGCTTTATCCTGTCTGCATTTTGTAGCTTCCTTCTTCTGCCACCTTTTTTCTTCTCTGTTTTTTAGTATAGATTTTTTAGGGTGATGGGATCATGTACAGGCATTATCCTTTTTCTTTTTTTCATCCTACTTCCCTCAGTTAGATTTGCTGACTTCAGAGAAAGAAAGCCCGTATACTAATGTGAATGAATGATGTGATCCAAACTTGTTTTAGAGTAATCTGGCATTGAATAAACAGAGTGAAAAAGGAATTTTTCAGTCACTAAATAATAGACTCACAGTTTGGGTTGGAAGGGACTTTAAAGGCTATCTAGTCCAACCCCCCTGCCATAAGCAGGGATATCTTCAACTAGATCAGGTTGCTCAGAATCCCATCCCACCTGACCTTGAATGTTTGCAGGGTTAGGGCAGCTACCACTTCTCAGGTCAGCCTGTTTCAGTGTTTCACCACCTCGTTGTAAACTCTGAATCTACCCTCTTTTAGTTTTAAACCATTACCCTTTGTCCTATTGCAACAGGGCCTGCTAAACTGTTTATCCCCATCTATCTTTTAGGCCCCCTTCAAGTACTGAAGGCCACAATAAGCTCTCCCAGGAGCCTGCATTTCTCCAGGCTGAGCAACCCCAACTCTTGCAGCCATTCCTCACAGGAAAGTTGCTGTCTTATCCTGTCCTTGAGGACTTAGGTTGTTGCCTCTTTCTGTTTCCACCAGGACTATAGTCTGTAAAGGCTATATAGGTGTATATATATGGTATATAGGATGGAGATTTCCTTACCCTTAGTAATAGTGGATGCAGTAGTAGGTATCTCTCTTTCCAATATTTTACATTTCTTGCCATCAGTGTGAGGCTGATTACTAAAAAGGATTGGCAGTTTTTGCCCTGAGTTGAGCTGAAAGATGGGGTCACTGGTTTAGGCTGAATCAGCTGTGCTGCTTCTTGCATGAAGTCCATTTTAGAATATTTTTGTTCAGTGTCTCATTGAGGAAAATGAGACATCTCTAAGCATTCATGCTCTTACCTTTCTGGTGGATTTTGTTTGTTTGTGTGTGTTTCTGCTTGCTTTTGTTTATTTGTGGGGGTCTTTTGCGGGGGAGTTGTTTGTTTGTTTGTGGGGTTTTTTGTAATTCTGAAGGATAAAATTTTGATTTGCAGTGCTAATGAAAATGATTTGAAGTAAGCAAAATCATGCACAACTGCTCTGATTGTTGACTTGATGATACTCATGTACTTGATTGAGTGTTGTTATGAAATGGTTCTTCAAACAGCCAGTCAAAATGGATTCAACTTAGCAAGTTCAGTGCCATAGGTTTCTTCAACCTGCTCCAGAGATTCTTAATCTTCAGGGAATGTTAGATTTGCCTGCTTGCCTTTCCTGCCTGTGGGATTTACTTCTTTATAAGCCTACAATGTAATGTGAAGAAGAAAAAGGTAGTGACTTGGCATGTGTGACACACAGAAAGAAATCTAATGTGTAACATAGCCAAGCTGAATACTGTGTGAAGTAATTGGATACAGTCATCTTCAGTTCTAAATATGTTTTCTCTTAGGATTGTTATTGTAGTTCATTTACATTAGCAACAGACAATTAACTCTTATGCTAGGAATATTTTTGGAGTTTTAAAGGCAGGAAATAGTCATAACAGTCCCAGCAGTGCTTTGTTACTGGAGGATATCAGAAGCAGCATGATCCAATTGACTGAGGGTGAGCTTTACATAGGAACTTTGCAATGATGTTTAATTCCAGTAGCTTCTGACTCAACTGACTGCTTTCTAAAAGCTTCTAAATCTGTTTAGAGGATTGAAATTTAATTAGAGGATTGAAAATTAATAAAATGTGGCTTCCTGACAGACTTTTTTTAATAAATAAATGAAGAGAGATTTCAGGGCTAGTTGATGTTGAAAACATAGGTTTCTGAGTGAGAAGGCAATAGTCAGAAAAAAGCCAACTAAAATAGGACTATTTAAAACTGACCATAATATGAAATTACAGACCCTGTATTCTGGGTAATATATTTTGGTCATATATTTTTGCTTGTGTGCTTTTTTGATACCCTTTTTTGGCTAGTCTTCACTGACATTAGGCAATAGTTGAGTTTAAAAGTAGATGCTGGTGGTGATTCCTCAAAAGGGACTATTTGCAGAAAACGTGAGTGACAAACCAAGAATAAAATTCTAGGTATATATCAAGACGGAAGAGCTGATAGCATGGAAATTGAACTCTAAATTGTTGGGTTTTGTTTTCCTGTGCTAATTTGCAGGTGATACAAAGTTGTGTTCTCTTAATTTTTTGCATTTGTAGATTGTTTTATGGTGTGGTAATCAGTAACAACATAGGGAATATAATTTATTTTACCTAATATATTGTACTTAAATCAATGCTAGGTTCTTGAAAGGATAACCAAAAATAAAAACATTATTAAGTGAATTGAGCAATTTTGGTCTCTGGCACTGACTTAACAGATTCTGTTACTTACATTGGGTTTTTTGGGTAGGGATGGTGTCACATGGAGCAAGCTGATTATGAACACAGTTATAATCTCTATCAAGTTGAATTTGTGTATTTGTGTTGAATTTGATTTGTACTGCATTTCTTATCTCCTGCAATTTTTTTGCACATGCACGTTAATTTAAAGTCTAGTATCTGTTGCACTCGTATGTAAAATGCAAGTTTCTAGCACAACAAAATTTGGTATTTCAAAATAATATTATAATAAATATTCATGTTTTTTTCCAGTGGAATCTGGGGATTAAATGAAAATTTGTTAATGTCTGATACAACATGTTTTCAGATATAGCTTGCCCTGGTGTTGTAGTTGGTTCACGCTATTTTGCTTCTTTTAATGGACGCATAGTTTTATCTTAGGCTGTTGACTGACTGTTCTTCCAGACTTGGCATTGAAATAGCATGCATGTGCTGCATGTTTAACAAATGGGCTTATGCATGGGCTGCATGAAGCAGTTGGTAGGGACAGTGATCAATCTAGAATTCTCATCTCTTAATCTTCCTGAGAATTTCTTTAAATGCATTATATTGGTGAGGAACTTTAAAACAAACAATTAAGGCATCTAATGTAATGACAGTACATAGTATCAGGCATTCTGGAATTTTTTTTCCTGCCTTTAAGTTTCCTTAGCATTAGGTATGTGTTCCCTAACAGGGTGATTCTTTAAAGCACCTGTAAACAGTTAATCCAAGTTACATACTAGCTGTGCCAAGGATGCAAAGATAGAGGATATGGCTCCATCCAGACATGGTTGGGATCTGACTGGATTGATAAACTGGGGTGTGACCTGCACAAAAGCAGTGTTTATTGTTAGTAAAGGCTAGCTCCAGCTAGGAGCAATTCTTCTCCACCTTCACAGTACTGGCTCAGTACCTACCACCCCAGTTTTAAGTTGCCACGATCACATTCAGTTTTGAAGTCCTTTTACTCTCTTCCCAGTGCACTATGGGGATGGAATGCACTTTCACACTGCACTCTGTAGGATTATCAGGACTACATTCTTACCTGCTTTGCTTCCACTCCTGCTGTTTTCTGAGTAACAAGAGAACTAGTTTGCTCTATTCTTGTGAGTGTGCTGTTTGTGAAAAGGAAAGGAGGATGAGTTTTTGTTGCTGTGTAATATCATTACTCTGTTTAGTTTGGCTGAAGTAAAACAGGAAACAATTTGAATTTCTTCTGTTTTAGAATGCAGTTAATGTAATGCATGTACGTCAGAGGTTTGTTAGGCTTTTGATGTTTGGGAGGAACAGTCACATAGATTAAAAGCTTACAGCATTCCATATTGCAAATTTTGAAAAGACAAAAGACATGTAGATGCTATTTTCAAATTGTATGTGTGCTGAGGCTTAGTTAGATTTATTTTTATATCAGTCTTGGTATACAAAGGACCAGAATTGTGAGCATCTGATACATTTATTTATATGTTAACTCATGTTAATGGAGATGCTTGTAAAACGAGTGGCCCTGGTTCCTGGGTTCTTTCGGGTGATTTTTTTTTGGCCTAAACCTCGGAAGAAGGTTTCCATTTATCCTTCTCTAGCCTTTCCATGTGGTTTCTTAAATACTTAAGGACTGCTGCTGAAATTTGTTTCTCAATTTAAACACTTACATATTTTTTAATAGTTGGAAACAAGTTCTCACATAATTTTTTTCTCTTTTGCATGGTAATCAGGGATTGTTTTAGTGGTTGACCTCTGTCTTAGAAGTATTTTCCATCCTTAATGGTTCTGTGACTAGAAATGAGGCTTGATAATAATTTGTGTATTAGAATTCTATCTTATTGGCTTCTGCATTGCAAGGGAATTGAGATGACCGGGTTTAGTTCAGAGTTAATCAAATTCTACTCATGGAAAAAGAGTCAAGTCAATGTAGTATTCAGACCACTGACTGTTGCTGTCTGTGAAGTAGTGTTTGTGCATTTCTAATTACTTTGACAAAAATGTGGTGAAAAAATTATAATGCTTGCTTGAAAATTAGACTGGTGAGTGAAAGACAATGAAACAGTTACAATTTATATTTAATAACTTTTGCATTTAGTAATGTGCAACACATGTGGGCCTTTACATCTTATGTGTTTTTTTCTTTTTTCATATTTTAAGCAATCTGGACCGAAAGGAAAGGTAAGCTTACTGTTGATCAAATGAGCATGGCAATAAGCATTAAGAAAATTAACTGATTGAGTGCTGTATTAATGTTAGTTAAAGAATATTCAATCCAGTCAATCATATCTGCTCATATGTGATAGGGATTGATTGTTTTTAGTTCTGTTTTTATGGTTCACTTACTTGCTTTTATTGAAAAAGGACTTTTACATCCATCTCGAAGAAATGTTGTGTTACTGTGAATTTTGGGTAATTTTCCACTGGAAATTTATTTATATATCCAATGCAAAATTGCATAAACATTCTCTGGATTTTAAGAATTCAGTGCTAATTCTTTTTGTAGAGCAGCGAACTTTGTATAATAGAATGGTTCTGAAGCATGTTAATAAAATTATTCTGAAGCTCTTAGTGGGCTGTTTAACAGCTTTCGCTCTATCATCTCAGCTTGGTTTGAATTGCATTAAAGGTTTTTATTGCATTACTGTGTGTATTTTGTTCATGAAGTGCATACGTTAAAGCAGTTAACAGAAAATGTATAGCAAAACCTGACACACTGGGTTTTTATTGTTCATTTCAGGCTAATTTCTTACCTGTTTTGCATCTGGTTTACTGCTGTGAATATTTTGTTAGCAGTATGAAATACCATACATTTATTTTTCTTCATATATAGCTTGAATTTATATGTTAGTGGAAATGTTTTCTTGATAGTAATGAAGTCACTGAGTTTTTGTAACTATCCTGTCTGTGTACGTGGCTTTTGGCAGTAAGAGCTTGATACCAGGTTGAATTGTTTAAAAGTATATATACTGTTTAAATAATAATGATATAAATAGCACAGTTCTTTCTGAATTCAGGATTTTCTAGATTTATTTCAAATTCAGAAAATCAAGCTTTCTGTGTTACTGCCTTTTGTTACTTCTTAAAAGAACTTTCAAATAGGTACTCATCAGCCAGTTAGTGTCACTGTATGGCATAGGAAAGGTTTGAGTTCCATGCTGGTGGGATCTTAATTTTCTCACGGGGACAACTGCTGCTTCTTCATCCAGTACTACTGGATATGTTCGCCTGCTTTTTGTTGTTGTCCTAGCAGGGGAAGATGATGTAGGCAGGAGCTGCTAAATTTAGCTTTAATCATTACTGTCATGATAAGTGCAGCAGCAGCTCCTGACTTTCTGGGCCAAATGGGGTTGCTGACCTGTGTTCTGAAAACCCTGTTCCCTGTGCTGCTGCTTCTCTTTTCAGCCTCTGGCTTTTGTACTTTCTTCTTCCTCTAACACACGCTGAAGGTGAATCGCACCTCAGCAGCTTTGTGCTTCAATCTTATTGTGCTTTCTTCTCTTTTTGTGTAATGATGTAGAAACCAACAGCCTGCCTGCGGTGATACGTCTCCAAATAATGCATAGAGAAGCAGAGGAAAGGCTGAATCAGGTGGCCTCTCAAAGAGCCAGGCTGTGCATTAAACACAGCTCTTGTGTAAGCTTGTTCTTCAACAAAATTAGGAGTTGGTGCAGCCTTTTTGATGTGTAACAAATTGTAGGTAGCAATCCCTCCCAAATTCCCAGATCCAGATGTTTCTCCATGTTTATTTGCTTTCTGGCATAGACAGAAATTGTGGACCTGCCCCTTCCCCTCATTCCCTCTGCCACATTTCTGGTTTTTGTTTTCCTAGAGAGGAAATTTTAAGTGTAAATGTCACTTTGTCTAGAGAGTTTTATAAAGGTCTGTCTGCCAGGCCAGTGTGAAGACACTATGGTCCAATTCCATCAGCAAGAGAATATAGCAGTAATAATGAATGTTTGCTGAAAATACAAAATCAGTGAAACCATTCTGTCTGGGCAGAACAAGCTTACTGAAGAATATTGTAGCATCTAGCAGTTACAATATGTCAAAAGTTCATGATGCTAGACAGTCCAGACTGCCTCAGTATTTCAGTCCGGTGTGTTGCAGAAAAAGCTTGATCTTTCTTGCTCCTGTAATCAATGTTTTGCTGTTTGATGCTTTACTACTTCCTGAGATTGCTTTTTATCAAATACTTGTCTACTTCCCTTGTACTTAAAGGTATTAAAAGTGCTTATAATCTAGGAGATAAACAAGATGCCTAAAATTGTTTCACTTCTGAGCATTGTTTTTTTAACTGTTAGACACAGTAATCTTGCAATCGTGATCAGCTCAGCTGTTTGATCCCTCAATTATTCCCATTGAAATGGAAGACTTAGTTTTGGCCAGAGTTTTAACAGCAAAAAGGCATTTGTTTAGAAGTGCTGTATGTTCTTAAATATATTCTAAGATTTTTTTCTTTTTAAAAAAGTCCTTTTAAAGGTAGATATAATGTTTGATTTAAAAAACAACCAATTTCCTTTCTGTTTCTGCACTCACATACTAAGAAATGTCTCATTGTACTAAGTATTTTCTGGAGAAGGTATTAATGGATCTCCAGCTGTTCAGGCAGCAACAAACACTGTACTAAGAAAGGCAACTTTGTTTTCTTGTCTGTAAAAACTTCATGATGGTGTGCTCTCCCTTTCTCTTTGAGGGTTTTTCAGGAAAGGAAAGTAATAGAAGGCACCTAAAGTTGCTGCCCCCTTGTCGAAGGGCTGTCACTGTCTCCAAGGAAACATTATTTTTAAAAAAAAATTTTTTTAGTTGAACTATAAAATTAAATAGTCCTTAAAGTTGTCTTCACTTTTCTTTCTAATTCAAAGCAACTTCAAGCCTGACCTTGAATTGCTAAACACGCTAAAGTGTGTTGGGAAGCCTCAGTTGTCTTGGAGCTGGTTTTTTGTAACTTGAGTTTGGGTGTTACTGGTTCACTGTGAATGTATGAGTTCTATATTGTGGGAAAGATAGACATTTTTTTTGCTGCAGTTTCTGTATTCTTGCAAGTGTTTGGCTGTTTAATAACTATAAATATGAGTCTCTGCTGCTAACATAAAATTCAGATGGGGGTAGATAATGCTAGTATATTCCGATTTATTGTAAAAGAATGATTTAGCCTTATATTATAAACTCATTATTTATCATCTTAATAAGATAAATATATTTTGCATATTAAAAATGTAATACAAATATATGGTTCTTAGAAGAAAAATTGTAAGTTAGAAATGTCCAGAGACCTTGAATTGTGAACTACATTTTAAAAGAAATTTTAGTACTCTAAATCTGCCATATGATTTGCTTTATTGTTTGCTTTCAATTAAATGACAAGGTTTCAACATAGATTCTCTTATATATGTGTTACATACTTTAGACATCTTATAGAAAATAATTTTTCTAGAAGTAATTATGTTCAAAACAAGACTTATTGTTGTGAAATACTAGTGAAAGATAATTATGACATGTGACACAACAGCTTGTGCACCCTTACCGCAGTGTTTATATTTTTCAAATCTAAGGTGATGTTACAGGTTTTTTTTACTCTTTAGAATGTCATAAGCATTGGTTTTGATAGCACAGCTTCTCATAGAGTTTCAGCTCTGCCTTTTATTTCCACTTATTCTGCCTTAGAGTAATTCCAAGTGATTTTAATTTTTAAGGAAAATTATCTAAAAAAACAATGTGTTGAATTTATGCATAAATATTCATACTGAGTTTCCAATTTTGGTTCAGTTTTCGTGTGTGCAGGTATTAAAAATTTTCTGGGGGAGAAGGATTGTTCCAGAAACATATTTGACAGAATCAGTAACAAGTAAATTATCTAATCTGCCATCTGTGATATGTTTGTCAGCAGTCATGATAAAATACTATGACATCTCTACATTCTGAGTAGCCATGCTTGTTTCTCAATCCTTCTTTCTGCCAGCATTTTCTTTAGGGCTGCAGCCCATCAATGCAGTCCAGTGTGTTTGGTATTAGGTAAGAAGTGTCCCAAAGGGCATTGTAGATTAATCTTGTTCCAAAGATATTAATTAATAATGTTACCTAGAAATGCAGAAAATTCAAAGGTTTTATAATTTGATGCATTAGGAAATGCTGTGCTTAAAGAAATAAAATCTTATAACTAGAGCCAAAGTCTACTGCAGCCATAGCCAAATTTTTGTCAGATGGGTCCTCAAAATTTAGCTGTTAGTGGCGATGTTACTGCCTGCAGCTGTTTGCTTTGTCCTCTTGCTGTTCATTAATGTCCTTGTGATCAGAGGTAGCAGTATGGGACATGTGTGACCCATTTGCAGCCCACTGCTTAACTTACCAATAAAACCAGTTTCTGGTGAGTTTGTTGACAAGGCCTCCTGTGTTTCAGATGTGTGCCATCCTCTGTTATGGCAAGAATAGTAATCTGAGCTGCAGTGCTCAGAGCATTGAGAAAGACAAGTGCTACAAACAGTAACCCACATGGACTGAGCTTCAGGAATCTTAATTTGCTATCAGCATGATTTGACACACGTGTGTAAACTGAAAACATCTTCCAGGAGACTAAACTCTTGCTATAATGTTATATATTACATTAATTTGCACCAAAATATATGATAGCTATATTATGCAAGTTATACCAACAAAATACTTACTATCCAGTAATTTGTCTATATTACAATATTTTAAAAACAAATGTAAGGAACCATGTCTGCTGTGTTGTTTTTTCTGGTTTTTGGCCACAACAGTTTTTGGCATTGGATCTCTTTCCTCTGTTTTGCATCTTCTCTTCCTGTTTTTTGAGTTGTGGAACTTGTGGAATCTACTTTAATATTACAATAATAGTTGTTTCTATTCTTGGCTTTTAAAAGTATCTGTCTTGTATTTCATGAATGAGGAGGAGGAAGAGATGCAGGCTTCAATATTTGGAAACTTGGGTCTAAAAGTGACAGACTCCAGAAGTATTGATTATTATAGAGGAGATTTAGATCAGAAACACTTTGAAGACATTTACTGTGGCTGTTTCTATCGTTCTGGTAATACTTTTTTATGTGTACAAATAGCGTGTAATAGGAGGAGTTACTTATTTGTAGCTTTCAGATGCATTACAGGTTTGTTTTGTTTGTGTAAAATTGTGACTAAATTATAATGGTGTCTGTTAAAAGAACAACCATACGTCTAATTCATTTTCCAGAAAAGAATACCCACCTCAGCTTCAGAAAGTGGAGGCAGACCACATTAGATTATCACGGTCTCAAGGAGTGGGTAAGTTATCTTTTAGAGTTCTCATTTCTTCTAAGCAGAATAATTTTTTTAATACCTGATCTGGGTGGGTGTGTTGCCAAATCTCATATAACCTTTAGTATATCTACTTACAGCCTTAGATCATGTTATTCTAGTTTTGTACAAGTTTGTGCATGAAGGGACAATTTTGCCCTTCTTGGCAGATTTCTGCAACTAGTTCAGTTGTATAATAATTTTAAATTAGGCTTCAGTTATTTTAAAAGCAACAGAAATAGGGAAAATTTGGGATCATAAAAGTGGAGGTGGAACAGATCTCTGGAGTTAACTAGTCTGAGCCCAAACCCACAGCTTGTTTGTGAACTATTGATGAGGAACTTCTGTAGCAGTGTTAGTACAAGAAAAATGCTATATAGTAACCAGCGCTTGGTATGAAGTGTATTCATACACTGAGGGAGTTAATAAAAGAACCAGCATCAGCTCTGTACCTCAGCTGGAACATCATTAGCTGTTGGAGGTGCAGTCGAAAAAATGTGGTTTGGTTTCAGGTGTGGAAATGGTAAAACTGGAAAATACCCTGTGTTTTGTTAAGCTTTGTTAGTATAGATAGAGTCTGTAAACCTGCTGTTCAGCTGCATGGTCACCTGCACCGGCAAGTTGTTCTGCTGTGCCATTTTAGGTAAATGTTAAGTAGATCTTCGGCAGTACCACTCTAAAGTAAGTTAGGAAAAAACCCCACCTATTATTAATTCTTTTTCGAAAATTAGTCATTCTTTAGTTTTGAGATGTCTTCTCATAGTGGGATGTTTGTGAGACCACCAGTATGTATATTGAAAAAGTGTTCATATATATATATATTTTTTTAAAAATAGAGTCTTTAAAAAAGTTGTAGTATGGAGACTGCAATTAAAGGAATATAAATAGCACTTTTACATGAAACTAATTAAGACACTCTCGTACAACACATTCCAGTTCTTAAAATGCACAGAGTGAGATTTAATTCATGGGTTTCTGTGTTCTTATACTTTTACAGTATTTAAATAAATATCCCAGTATAAAACAGGGTATGACAGTATAGTTCACTACTACTGTGTCTTGTGTTGAAGGAGTAAATCTGTTGGTTGACACCTGGCTGAGAAGGCCGATGGCATCCTGGCCTGTATCAGCAACAGTGTGGCCAACAGAACCAGGACAGTAATTGTCCCTCTGTGCTCATCAGTGGTGAAGGCCACACCTCGAGTGCTGTCTCCAGTGTTGGGCCCCTCGATTTGGAAAGGACATGGGCATGTCCAGAGAAAGGCAGCAGAGCTCGTGAAGGGTCTGGAGCACAAGTTTTATAATGAGCATCTGAGGGAGCTGGGGACATTTAGCCTGGAGAAAAGGAGTCTCAGGGGAGACCTTATTGCTCTCTAGAACTACCTGAAAACACGTTGTAACTGGGTGGGGGTCAGTCTCTTCTGCCATGTCTTAGATAGATGGATGAGAGGTAAAAGCCTTATGTTGTGCCAGGGGAGGTTCCGATTAGAAAGCAGAGAAAATATTTCACTGAAAGAGTGTTTAGGCATTGGAATGAGTTGTCCATGGTGGTGACAGAGTCACTGTCTCTGGAAGTGTTCAGGAGGTTTCTGGATGTGGCACCTGGGGATATGGTTGAGAGATGATTTTGGTGGTGCCAGGTTAATAGTTGGGCTAGATGATCTTGAAAGTCTCTTCCAACCTTGATGATTATGTGAAATCCTAATTACACAGAACATTTCCAATTATTGTAAATGCATTCACCAGTAGTTCTGTGGTAAAGATTTTCATCAGCATAATCTACCATCCTCTCCTATTTTTGGCAGCAGACCCTCCACTTGATTTGCAGTGAAGTTAGCATAGATTTGCAAATCCAAAGCCTCTTGCAAAGATAGAAGATAAAAATTGTCAGTGAGCGACCCTGCATTAGCATTACAACAACTACATTTTGGAGTTAGTTTGGGGAATGTTATTTTTTAGTCATACAACAAATAATGAGACATTTGAAACAGTGTAGATTTTTGAGGTTTAAAAATGTGTTTATGCTTAGTTCAAGTTAGTATATGTAAAAAAGTAAGGTGATCATAATTATAACAGTATATGAGTGGGCATTTTGTGTTAATGTTTTTGCATCTTTTCCCTTCTAGACAGTGTAATGGAGAATACAGATGAGTCTGAATCAGACTCTGACATTAAAAGAAAGGTGCGACAGAAAGGTCATTGCAATTCATATCAATCTGACTTGAATCTGTCTTCTGCTACAAAAAAATGCTTAACTCAGTCAAAGGTGGGTTGTATTTTAAAAATATGTAAACTCTTGTTGAATTTTAAAAGTTGTTGCATATTTTAAAAACAGACATTCAGGTGTAAAACAGGTTGATGTTTTAAAAATCCATAGAGCTGGGAGGAAGATTTACATAATTTTTAAAAAGTTACAGTGATAGAGATATTTTAAGTGCTAATATTGCTACTGGCTGTGAAATACTTCTTTTCTGACTCGAACAGACAGAAACTGCACTGAAAAGAAAAAGAATCTTTATTTAATTGAATAGCTGACTGATAAACCAGAGATTGATAATTTTAATTTGCTGAAATAAAGGAACAATATATTGCTCTTTGACAGATTTTTCTTTCCAGTGTCATGATTTTCTGTATTCAAAAGAGTAAAGATAAAATTACTGCAAAGGTGCAAGTAGTTTTTATTAAGTTGCTCACTTTTTCAGTGAGAGTAGTTCCTTAGGTATCCAAATGGCATTCTTTGGTCTACGTGCAGCCAACCAGGGTGTGTTTGTCAGGAACTTGCTTGAATATCAGATGTAAGATACTTTGGAAATTGCTGTAAGGCTCTCTGTATTTTTTATCAGCTACCCAGGCTACTATGGAAGTTTCATAATGCCCACATACAGATCACATTGTTTGACTATCAAAGCAAAACTTCCTGTAAGGAGGTCTTGGTAAAAAAATTTAAAATTATAAATCTATGATTTTTATATATGCTTACCTTTTGTTTGAAACACTTGATACTGCTCTTTGACATTTCCATTGCCTATTTAGTTAATTAATATGATGTTAATAAGAAAATTGGTTTAAAATTTTTGGCATGTGGTTGAAGTAGGAGGGGTGTGATTACTCTATACTTAAGATCCTCCAGGTACTCTTGGTGCCTTCTCTTGAATATTTTTAATGTCTGATTGAAATTCTTCAATGTGATAAGCAGTATTTTTTTAAGAACTACATCCTGTAACAGCACTGAGGCACAATGCTAGTTTACATGTAGCTTGCTATCATCCCACGACTCAGGTTTTAAGGGTCTGATATATTTTATACACCTGGGGTGTTTTGCTTCTGTTTCTCTATGGTACTTGTAGCTTTGCTAAATTGCAGACATTTTATAAAAATAATATGTTCTCATGGTATGATTTTCTTCTTTAAATTTGGGGTTTGAAATTACTTCTCACACCTGTGGAAGTCCTCTTTTGGAGGCGTGTTCATGGCTGGGAGTGGGGAGAGGTGTAAATTGTGAAAGCTGTTTTGAAAGTAGATTCGGAAAGTTTTTGGTGGGATGTAGGTATTTGTTGCCTTTGGTAGTTCACAGTACAGTGGTAATGCCATTCAAATTGAGTGCTCCAGAAGACAATAACATGCACTAAATTTTCATCTCTAGAGATGTCCTGTATTCACTTTGGTACTCATTCTTTAGTTTATATGTTAGCATTGAATTCCTCAGATTTGGAAGTCCCAAGTTCTACACTTACAAAATTAGGTTGGACCTAGTAAATCTAAGAAAAACAAAAGACATCTGTCTTTGCAGTGATAGGATACATTTTCCCTTGTAGCCCCTGCTTGCTTCTTGAAAGTTTGGGGAACTCCTGTTCCTCAGCTTCTATTTTCTTCTGTGTGACACGCGACTCTAGAGCAGTGTATCTACTTTGCCTTTTCTTCATCTCCCTTGAGGAGTGAATTGTCCTGCATGCCTTGCTGGCCTGTTAGAAGAAACCTTGGAAGGACAAATAAATTTGACCTACAAGGTTTCTTCAAATCCTCTCCAGTACTACTCTATGGATCCTTAGGTTACTTTATTTTTGTCTCATGGAACTGTTTTTTCAGAAATGGTGTAACTGGACCATCTTGCTGATGGATACGTGAATCAGAACAGTGTGTAAGGTTTTGTTTTGTTTATGGAGGAAAATACCAGAAAAAAAAATCTGAATTGTCCAACATTAATCACTTTAAAAAATTGCCACAAATGACATTTGTTCCTTTTAGAACATTTTTCATTTTTTTAAATTAAATAAAAAATTAAACTGTGTTCTAATGTTTGCTTTCTTTACTTACTGTGATGACTAATGTAGTGTTGTCAATTTCCACTGGATATTATGAAAAATTTTTTCACCGAAAGGGTTTTCAAGCATTGGAAGAGGATGCCCAGGCTATGTGGTTGAGTCGCTATCCCTGGAGATATTTAAAAGACGTGTAGATGTGGCACCTGGGGATATGGTTTAGTGATGACAGTTCTGTGTTAATGATTGGACTTGATGATACTAAACGTCTTTTCCAACCTGAGTGATTGTATGATTCATTCTGAACAGAAATTAAGTGCAAGATGTGGAAATTGTGTCTTTCTACTTAAAATTGCTGATTGTGTGTTTGTTTCTCCGTTAGCTTTTGGAACAGATTGATTATTCTACTGAATGCCCAAATTGTGGGAGAGCAAATGAAAATCAGACCAAATGCCGACATTGTGAAAGTGCTTCTCTAAAGGATTTGCAAAGAGTCTCCAGACAAACTGTGACATTAAGTGAATCTGTGGGACCTTTATCACGTTCTTCAATACATCAGAATTCAGCAGGGCAAAAATCTTCAGGTACAGGGTTCAGCACAAAAAAGTTTTATAGTTCTGCTGTTGGAAAAGGTCCAGCGGATATTCTACTGAGTAATGAGGTTGTAGGACATTCTATGTTACGACAGAATGGAAAAATTGGTCTTATAACTGGGACAAAAAATCCTAAAATTACAGGAAGCTTAAGACAGAGGAGTACAAGACCATCTGAACTAAATGATCCAAGTAAGTACCTTTTTATGAATACAGCCGTTAGCTGGAAACCCAGAATGTTGTATAGACAAGGAACTGTTTGTGCAGGTTTACATAACTGATGTTGTGTGGAATTTTTTTGTGTGTATGTTCTTGGGGAAGAGGGACAGAACTTTTAATAATTTCCTTTTCATATGCAGAGGTACTCTTCAAGAAAGATGAACATTGGGGAAAACAAAAATTATTTTGTGACTTCTTTTGTTTGTTCATTTTTTAAAAAATATTTACGTTTGAAGTATTGTAGAAACCAGTATTCTTAGCAGAATTCCATCATTCATTCTCCCAAGAGCAAGGACAGTATTTGATTTTTATTTTGTGTTGTCTCTCCTCTTTTCTTCTGAGCTCTTCATCTATTTAAATTTAATAATTTGTAAAGTGCTAATTTTTGTGCTTTCTCTATGTAAACTCAATAAGCAGGAAGGATGGAGTAAAGGAAATTATGTTTCCGGTTCTGTGCTTAGTTTATTAGACCATGTTGTCCTATTGATTTGAATGATTTCAGTCATAATTTCTCTTGTTGGTTTTTAGGTTGTATTACTTACTGTCAGTTCTTGACTGAACCAAGAGAAGTTCGCTTCTGTCTAGAGGTGGATTAATGATACCCATTTTTTGTATAGTTACAAGAAATCAAAAACAAGGCAGAGAGTGCTTGCAACCAGATTCCAAATAAACATTAGTAAAAGCATAATATAATGGCACATTTGTACTTCTTTTGGCACTGCAGGACAATTACATAAATTACTTTTAAGGTATTACTTGAAAAGAAATTTCTGTTGCAGAAGGGTATATTGTTTGAGAATGTAATATTTTCTGTTTAGTTGTTTTGTCTAGTGATGAGGAGGAGGAAGAGGAGAATAGTGGCAGCACTAGGAGTATGGAAAGCATTTCACCTGGTCCTGCAGATTCAGCCTGCTCCTCCCTATCTCCTTCTACAGGAAAGGTGGAAGCAGCATTAAAGGAAAAGAGTTGTGGAATAGAACAGAGAATAGGTAGTATAACAAGAGTACAGAAATTGCCATCACACTAGAAAGAAAAGCCAAAAATGAAAAAAAGAAATTTGTTACAGAAAAATGTAGTGGTTGAGAATGTAATATTTTCTGTTTAGTTGTTTTGTCCAGTGATGATGATGAGGACGAGAATAGTGGCAGCACTAGGAGCATGGAAAGCATTTCACCTCGTCCTGCAGATTCAGCCCGCTCCTCCCCAGCTCCTTCTACAGGAAAGGTGGAAGCAGCATTAAAGGAAAAGAGTTGTGGAATAGAACAGAGAATAGGTAGTATAACAACAGATACAGAAATTGCAGTCACACTACCAAGAAAAGCAAGAATGAAAGATCAGGTACTATTTAATCCTTTGTTTAAAGAAAACAGAATCAAATAATAAATGGAATATGTAAAGGCTTGTTTTGCATTGTCAGAAGTTGACTGTATTTGATTGTTTTTCGTATTCAGCAGCTCATCAAGTAGTCTCTCTGCATACTTACTATGGGAAACATTAGAAAATGCATTCATTACATTTTTACAAGCATCCATAATGATTTTAATTATGCTGTTAAATAAATAAATAAATGCTTCTGTGTTGAATGTTTACTCTTTGAGACTGGGCAGGGATTCTCTATGAAGCTCAAGGTCTCAGTTTGCAGCAGAATGTCAGTACCAGCTGTTCCCTGTTGAGACTTTCTGAAGTTAAACATGAAAAGAGACACTGGGATCAATAATGGCCCTTTAAAATTAAAATGCTTTTGACAACTGCCCCAATTAATAGCACTTATTTTAGTGCTTTTGTGGTGGGGCTTGTGTTTTTTATTGGAGTACTGCTGTAAGAATTGGATAAACAAAGACAAAAAAATACTCCATGAACACACCTTAAGTGTGGCCAAAGGAAATAGTTTTCATACTGTGTTAAAAGTCATCTCAGTAGTGAGCCATTAAGAGGAACAAATTTCATGTGGCAACTGGTACTGGAATAGTAGTGCTGATTAAAACAATTCTTGAGTCACTTGTCCTGTTTCACTATTGGGAGCTTGATTCAACAAGAGAAATGGATCAGATTCCCAATTCTTTCTGAGTTAGAACACTAAAGTACTGATGCCAAAACCTTCTTGCTATGTTAGATTCAGAAGCCAACATTCTAGTGCTGTAGTTGATGAAATTATGGATGTTTATGTGTCGTATAATTAGTCACCATTATCAATATGAAGCTGTGAACCTCCAGCCCGCAATAAAGCTGTGAGGCTCAAAGCTTGGATTATAAATAGTTCTTGAATTAAGTTATTCTGGCAGTATGTGCTGAATTAATTGAAAGCATTGCATTGTGAAGGCACTGGTGTCTGACTTCTGAAACTTTCCCAAAATTTTTTTTTTGTATATCCATATGTTCCTGTTCAATAGTCTTCATGAACCAGTTGTAATACTGTATGTTAGATTATCTTAGAGTCCAAGCTTACTTTTAAAAATGGGGGAAATAAAAAATTTTTTTTGTGAAATATAACACAAATTGATTTAATGAACCTACCAAGATTTGGAAATATCACAGCAGTTTTCTTAGATATCATACAAGAAGCTTTATTCAGCTGTCTTTCTCTCAAAATATTCATTGTTTACTGAAGAGGCTACTTGAATATAGCATCACTTCAGACTTTGCTGTTTTATTGTTTGTCTGTGATTTGTTTTTTGGGCTTTTAATAACAGACAGTCCAGCAGACAAAAAGGAAACACATTTTTCAACAAGAGGCCTAGGACAACATTTTAATTACAGGGATTTAGAATCCCTACCTTCTCCAGTGTATAAAATGAAGGAAGCATTCAAAAGTATATTTTGAATTATTGCCAAAATAGGGTAGTGATTCAGGACTTTGAAATAATTTTCGAGATTTAGTCTTAACAGAAACACTGAATCCCTTAGAATGTTTTTCTGTGAGAGTTTAATTGCATTATGTAATGAAAAAGAATGTTTATTTATGGGCAGCTTTATGAAACAATATAAATACCAAAGAAAAGACTAGTGTACATACAGAAGATCCTTCAACAAAATACAGCAATATAAGCAATGCAACAAATAAATATATTTATCTGCTGGCTATCAGCACACTTTATTTCATTTTAATAGGTTTTTTGGTAGGATTATTCTGTTGGTTAACAGGATACTTCATTGAGATTACATCTTCAGTCAGCATCTAGAGACTTTTCTTGAACTGGGGCCAAACACCACATGGCCTTCTTTCAGTGTTTAGTCTTCTGACCTTGGAATCTATCCTAAAACCATCTTAGTTCTGTAGAGATGCCTTAAGGAAGTTTGATTTGGCTTATTTGTTTATGTTTCTTGAAGACTGTACTCTGCTGAAGTGGTAATGAAATGTACTTCAAGAATTAGTCACCAAAAACTTGGATTAACAAAAACTGAAAGAAAAAATTACACCACCAGCATTGTGGTGGTTTTAGAGCATTAGTGATTTTTTATCTAAATAAAATGTATTAAAAATAACTTTGTTTTGCTAGACTGCATAGTGTTTCCAAAAGATAAACATAAATTGCTTTTGGCAATTTAGAAGCACAGTTTGTGGTTTGCAAATGTCAATAAAGTGTCTACAAGTGTCAGCTTACCTTCTATTTTCTTCCTGAATGTAGCAATATTAACATCCTCAGGTGTTACAAAAAATGTTTTAGGAGTTATCTACCTTGTATATATATTTGAGGTGGATGCTCTAGTAAGTAATCCTGTTGACCAACAGAAAAGTAGCTGAAAATTTAGTCATTAGATATAACAAGCTAGGTTTAGCAATAAACCTTGGTGAGACATTCTGAAACCTGAAAATTACTTTTCAGTTTGGGAACATTGTGTCTAACACTCCAATAAAACGTCGCAAAGTTATTTCTCAAGAGATGGTAACCGAGGCTGTACCTCTAAATTATCAAAATTCCTGTGAAAGTGTCATTCTGAACTGCCGAAGTATACGGATAGGAATGCTGCGCAGAATGGTAGTGGAGCCTGTGATTGTAAGTAACCTTGCTCTTGCACAGCTTTCTTTTAAGGTTTCGATGGATATCGTGGTTTTGTATTTGAACAACATCATGTTTTGCCTTTGTCTGGGGAACAGTAAGTTTGTCTCTAATTTCAGAGGCTGTGATTTCTAGAGAACCTCAAATTACTGCTACGTTCTAACACATGCAGTCTAGCTCTGGTTCTTAATAGAAATATTGTGCTGCAGCACTCTCAAAAAACTTGTTTGCATGCTGGGGAGAGGTTATGGCTTTTGTTAAAAGGCATTTGTTAAAAAATTGAAAACAGCAGCTACAAGAAGTTGATACTAATAGGTGTGAGGAAGAAGCATTGTCCTAGAGGTGAATAATTCTACACCTACAGACTTTTTTTTTTTTGTTAGCCTTGTAAGTTACATGAAGTTTTCAAGGAGACCTTGAGTGTTAGTTGTATGCAGTCAGCCACAGAGAATGTATACTTCTTGCTGGAGTAACCACAGAAACAGCAGAGAGTTGTTACTTGTTCTTTCCACCTCTCTACAAAATGCTATTGTTTGATTTGCCTAAATGCTGATAGATGACTTCCTTTTGAAGAAGTAGAATTTGTGTATTTTTCGGGGTATTGTAAATGTTTTTGAAAACTGCATACTTCAGAGAGATCTAAAGTTTAAACAGTCAGTATGACTGAAGGAGACAAGAGTAGCAAAGAGTTGTGCTAAAATGTACATTTCGTTTTTTCTTAAAATTTGCATTTGAAATATTAATTTTTTAAAATCTTTATTACTTAAATACTAAGTCCATTCAAATGTGTTTGCTAACAGTTTAAAGGCTTTCAGTCAATTAAAATTTGCAGATGTGAGATCTTACAATTGTATTGTCTTTCAGTTTTGCCTGGATTATATCAAAATACGCCTAGAGAGTCAAGAAGGTGAGTACATTTTTCATTTTATGTTAGTACTCAATATATTTATTTTGGATGAAGTAACTCTGTCAAAGGTATTAACAAGTGAATCCTAATTCAATATTCATTCTCATTTTGTCATTTATATAATAAGTTATACTGAGTGTCGGTAGTCAGATAAGAGAAAAGAAAATTGAGAGTACAAATTTGACCTGAACTGCCTGGTGAATAAAAACTAAAATGTTTTTGCATTATCTCTGCCTTCTACTGACAGAAAATTCACAACTTGTGTCATGCGAACAACTGGGTTATTAGTTCTGCTTGATCTGATCTGATTCTGCTTGATCTAATCATTCCTTTGAAGACCTGTCGATAATGTGGTGATGATTGACAAAGGTTTTCTGCCCTCTAACAAAAGTGATAAACAAAAACAAAAAGCAAGAGTAACCCTCTGTCCTGGTTTAGGGTCAATTTGGGAGAAAACGAGCCTCATAAAGTCAACCCAGGACACCCTCCTGTAAAATGTTAGCTTTTTAAAACTTTATTAGTTCTTTTATTTCAGTTGTGTTAAGTAGACAGTAAAAACCACACTGGTGTCTTAGACCTTTCCGGTCTTGGTCTCTCTTGATAATTTTGTCTCTAGCCTGAAAGTTGTGTATTTCATGTCACTGAAAGAAATAGTGACATAATTTGGAAAGGGTGAGTTACAACTCCTACTCTATTTCCTTTCTTTTCTTTTGTAGGGTTTTGTTCTGGGCCTGAAAAGCTTTGTTACTTTTTGTTAATCTTAAGTTGCATTCTTAAGATCCAGACCTGTTGAATTTTGCTGTTATTATTAGTAAAAGAGAACTATTGTGTTTTGTAATTATTACATACAGAAAGGTGTCTCATAGCATGTAAAGATAAGTGTAGCCTTTGCTCAGTCAAGTATTTATGTTGCATCTAAAATACTGATGCATAGAAATTATGAGTCTTCATGCTTTAAATGTATTTTTAAAAATAAAACACTGAAAAGCTTAGTATAATTTGTAGAAAATAGCTATCAAGTTTTAGTTAAAACAACTATGTGGTGAAATTATTTCCATGGGACCTGATTTATCAATAGCATAAAAATGGTGACTCATTAAATGCTGTGTTTGTTGGAGCACTTAGCACTTTACGATTTCTTTTTTTTCTTTTTTTTTCCTTTTGTTTTAGTTTTGCATGTATATCCACTTCTATATAAAATTTTATAATTCAGCAAAACCTCTAAAATACTTTAACATTGGCATTGGCAGCATCAGATGCAGTGTTAAAATTTTACCATGTTACTGACATTTCATTTGGGGAATAAACTAGGAGTAGTCCTTTGTTTCCTCAGGCAGTCTGGCCATTTCTCTGCATGTGTTTATGCTCTTCTTTTTAAACTTATTTTTTATATTGGAACTTGGTCAAAGATAAATGTACAAACAAAATTTTACAAACTTACTGTAAAATGTGTCATAGCAATAGTTGCAAATTTAAATCCCTGGAAATTGTGGGGGTTTTCCCTGTGGAATAAAAAGTAAAGTTGGTGGGCAGAAAACAGTTTGCTTCTGATGCCTTTCTTGACAGATGACACTGGAATTTAGCCTGTCTTTTAAGATATGAAAAGCTATCGCTTCTTCCATGTGTGTTAATTTCAAAGTTTTAAAAACTTAAGAGATTTAGTGAGCACATAGTGATTACTTGTTAAAATCAAGGGGGAAATTGTAAAGGAAACTTACAGATCGTTATTATATTTTAATATGTCATTATTTTCTCCTAGAATCAGAAAGCGATATCAGAGAGATTAACCTGAAAACTTCAGAGCTTACTAAATGTGAATGGTGTAGTGTCCGAAAATTGCCAGTAGTTTTCCTACAAACAGTACCTTCAACCTGTAGCAGTCTGAGAGATCAACTGAAAATGAGTAAAGATAATGTCTGGTACGAATGCAAAGGAGACAGTAAGTAAAACAGTTTTAGTCTACTATTCATTTCAAATTGTATTTTCCTGTTTTGGGTCATAAATGAGTGCATTAAGACTAAAAGGGTCATCACTGGCTGGGGTAGGTGGAGTGTTTTTTCAGACACTATTACCTTCCCAGGCTGAGAAGGTGTACAGTTCAGAGCGGCTGGGCATTCTATTTGTCCAGAAACATGCTAGTTACAATACTTAGTCAATTTAGTATAGCTTTTTTCACTAATATTTGTACTGAATGAAAGCAAGTTGGTTTGGTTAGCTTTTGTAGATGAAACTTTACATTTATATGGCAGCTTTTGTAATACTTCTGTCTTCTGTGCTGGCAGGCTTTAGCTTTAGTAGAAACTGTTGTATAAGTTCCCCAGGTGTTTTTTCTCCCAGCATATATGTCATGATGTTGTGAGATAGACAAATACCTGCTTGGAGAATATGTGGATTATCTTCATGTATATTCAATTTAATTTCTACATAATTTTTAAGGTCCTAGCATCTTAATATGCAGACCTGTTAAATGTAACATTGAGTCCTCTTTCTCTTCAATATGCTTTTCTTCAGATTAAATGTTGTGGTTATTTATATTTACACACAGTTTTGTACATACATGAATGCATTCAGATGGAGGAAGAGTGCTTTCAGCAATCTCAGAATTGAGCTCCCGTAATATTGTGTGGTAGTCTTATCTATGTCCTGTAAGAAGTATGAGCCGTAAGGAGTCTTATAATTACAGAAGTAATTGGAGAGCATGCAGGAGACCTGGATACAATTCTGGGAGCAGGAATTAGACCCCGGGTGGACACAGGTGTTAACAAATAAAGAAAAAGCTTCCCAAGTTGTCTGTGTCAGAAGTCCCTCCCTTGGAATGGCTCTCAGCCATGTCCCCACTTAGCTCTGCTCCCAGAGGCATGGAGAGTTTTATATCCAGCTGCCTTATTGCATGTGATATGCAGGAGCACTTTGTGATAACACAGTTGCTCTCTGCTTTTAAGCAATGAAATTAATTTCAGCCTGTATCCAGAGCTGTGCAAGCAATTGTGTGTAGATGCCTAGCTCCCAAAACAGGAACACCCAAAAACCAGTTAGACATCTAAATTCTGTGTGCAGTGAATTGGGAATTAGGCTGCTGAAGAATTACTTTTCACAAGAGTTAGCATGCTGGGTTAAGAATGACCAAAGGGAAATGGTTATGCTTGTATCTGAAATGCCTCTTACAGAAAAATAGGTCCTGGCAGCTCTGTGTTGGGCAGCAACGTGAGACTGGGATTTGCAGCCTGAATTCTGTTCCTTTTTCTGACTGTGTAAAATAATTCCTTCCAGTGCAAATTAATGCTTTTTGATTTTTCAGATCATATAAGTGAATGATCTGAGTAATTCTCTACAACTTCTTCAAAAACAGTGACACTTTATAGCAAAGCCTTCCAGGATTAGAGAGGAAATTATGCTGAATATACAATTTTTGAAATTGTAGTGAAACAATAGGCTAGGAACTGCAGTAAGAAAAACAGAAAGTATTGGTTACAGAGTCTTATTCTCAGTAAACAAAGATGTTATTTCAGAATATCCTTTGGCTTTGCATTAGAGTAATTTAAAAATTTATCAGATGCAATCTTTAATATTTCTTGATTAAGGTAGAAGTTGAATACACTCTTTGCAAGTGCAGATTAAAAAGGTTTGGCAGTTAGTCCTTCTCTGTCTGCTCACATCTGTATTGCTTCTTACATACATTATCAGCAGTGTGTACTTGTGTTGGCCTAAAATTCCATGAAATCTGTTTATAATTGCAACATGCTTTATTTTATTCCTAAATTAATAATTTTTTCTCTGCTTTTTTTTTCAGGTCAGGAAGAACAGTACATAATTTTAATTTTTGAAACTGGTCTTGATCCTCATGCAAATTCAATATTTGAAAAAATAATTATGGATATTGGTATTAGAAATAATATTTCTGACTTCTTTGTGAAAATTTCTTTTGAAGAAGCCAATGCCAGGCTTGTTGCATTTACTAAGTGCTTGGAGGACAATTCCAAAGGAAGCCCATCTCACAGAGAAAGCAAAATAAAAAATGTAATTATGTTTTTTAGAACTAAGTCATTGTATTATATGGGTTACAAATACACTAAGGATAGTGTGTTAGTCAGCCAAAAATAATTCCATCAACTTATGATGGCTTTTATATAAAAATTCCCAGACTGGTCCATGGTGGATTTCCCATATAAAACTATGGGAAATAGTCTGTGCATTCACAGTATTTTTTAGGGTGTTTAGTTTGATTGAAAAGTTATACAATCGTCCACAAATAATGTTGTTATTTAAACATTATTAAGGGATGAGAAATCTTTACTATAATCAGACAACTTAATTTTTTCCAACTGGTAAAATTATGGTATTTCAAACAAGAAATTAAGTTGCATGGTTGTAGTTATGTTTAATTAATGCTTTCATTAAACAAACTACTTTTTAATGAATTAGAAAGTTTTGTGATTCTGCAAGAAATGAGTGAAGACCTAAATGTAATAGATGAGGTAGGAAAGGAAAAAAACCCACAGACTTGAAGTCCTCGAAAAAAATAGATATTACACTGCTGGACTTCACAAAGTTTTATTACCATTTCAGTAAAATTGAGCACAGTATGCAAATTAATATTGACTCTATTCTCTTAAGGTTGCTTCTGAGTCCAAAATGCAGCAACGGAATAAACAGTTACCATTTTTTGATGATGATGAAGAAATTGGCGAACCACATACAGTATTTATTGGTCCTATAGAAAAGTAAGATATTTATCTTTGCCCTGTAATGATTCTCTGAGGGGTTTTTGGCATTTCATACTTCTTATTGAATGTATTTTTCTTCTCAGGTTGATAGTTTATCCACCTTCTCCAGCTAAAGGTGGTATTTCTGTGACCAACGAAGACCTCCATTGTCTAAATGAAGGAGAATTTTTAAATGATGTTATTATTGATTTTTATTTAAAGTAAGTTTTATTTTACATCAGTTTTTAGTCATCTTTTACTTTGAAACTTGAAAAGTTCTGACATTAAAAATTCATAGGTTAGTTGATAACACTTGGGCTCCACCTATGTATAGCTATAATTTTAAAGGTTGTTTTTTTATCTTGCAAGAAAGTTTAGTTCTTCTCCTGTCCTGCTTAACAGGGACATTGTTCCTACCTGGATAAAGGTTATTTGAACTTTTTAACATCTCAAGAGCAAATTTACCTGAAAAAAAACCAAAAAAGGCTTTTTTAAAGTTCAGTTGTTCTTTCCAGAGTATATGTGTTTCCTGGAATTTCATTTGTTTTGATTAACGTAATACATAACTTAATTTTGTTCTGTCACTGATGCTGCAGATGTTAGAAGTGTATTAAATTGTTACATGCTGCTGATTTTATGCTACACATAAGGTGTGTATGTATATTTTTCAGTCTATTAACATACTTCAGAAGTAAAAATCAAATGAGTGTGTCACTCTTGGGACTGTTTGGAGATCTGGTGGCTCAAATACAAAACACAGGTCTCTTAGATAGGTTTTTATGTAACAAACTCCTTGAAAATTTGTATTGCTGCCATGAAACAAAAAATAAATACAAGTGCAGCAGAACAACTTGTTGATGAGCAGAGCAATAATACCTTGAAATATTAATACCTTGAAATATTTACATAAATTTTGCATTAATGAGTTCCTGTTGATAGTCAGCTCCAAATAGCTATTCTGTGAGAAGCTGCTACAATTTAGTGGGGAGCACCTGTTAGCAGTCATTTTTACTTTGATGCTGAGTATTTTGAGTTAAAACCTCCATTATTTTTTCTTTCTTTTTTTTTTTAACTAATTAGGTATTTGGTACTTGAAAAGCTGAAAAAAGAAGATGCTGATAGAATACATGTGTTCAGTTCATTCTTCTATAAACGCCTTAATCAAAGAGAAAGAAGAAATATTCATGAAACTTCAAACCTTTCGTAAGTCTGTTGACAAGTCAGTTTAACATAGAGCTAAGTGGAGTGAAGACTCTTAAAAACAGATGCTTTACAGAGAGATTTATCAACAGAACTCTAGGAAACATCCAGACCTGTAGCAGACATAGAATATCCCTTGAAAATCTTAACAAGGTGTTAGGGTGAAAATATCTGGAAAATGCTCTCTCAAATAAAATAAGCCACCCTACAAATTGTATATTGGTTTCTTCTTGCAGAATACAACAGAAGCGACATGGGCGAGTAAAAACGTGGACACGGCATGTTGATATTTTTGAGAAAGATTTCATTTTTGTTCCCCTTAATGAAGCGTAAGTGAACATACCTTTTTATCACATTTGGTAAAGGCTTAAGCTTCATAATTCTGAAATTGAAAATTACATTATATATGTATTGAAGAATACATAAGAAGAATTGAAGAATAAGAATTGAAGTTAAAAATTAAGAGAATAA
Organism: Leptocoma aspasia; assembly: GCA_013399835.1. Classification (NCBI taxonomy): domain Eukaryota; kingdom Metazoa; phylum Chordata; class Aves; order Passeriformes; family Nectariniidae; genus Leptocoma; species Leptocoma aspasia. The sequence continues at coordinate 1,602,296 of VXAX01003950.1, forward strand.
ACATCTTTTTGCAGGTGATAAAAACTAAGTAGTTATTTAAGACCTTTAAATGTTGTAGAATTATCAGACAACATAAAGACAGCAAATATTAACTTTTCTGAGTGCTTTTTCTAGGTTTTACCTCAGTCTCCTGCGTTCTTTCTTCTAAGCTTCTGGCACTGATAACTTTTAGATCTATCTTTAGTCATTTCTAATGAGATCTCTCTGGTATAGATGGGATCATCTTTAGTTACAATAAATGGATATTGAAAGAAAACTCAATTGAAAATCACTATTGCCTTGAGAACTTTATTCTTTTTCTTTATATCCCTTTGTCCTGATGTTTGTTAAGGGTCAGGAACCAGACCATTAGCATTCTAATGGTTGCTAAGGACTTTGATGCTTGCTTTCCTTAAGATCAGAGCAAGTTGTCACAGACACATTTCTTTATTTCACAGAAATAATCTAAACAGTTCTTAAGCCAAAATATTTACAAAAGTTAAAGTACTATATTTTAAACATATGCAATAGAAACAAAATAAGGACAGATATACATGAATTTTCTAACTGACATCTCATAGGCATACCTAGCTGATACTTCAAATATTAAAATATATATATTTTTATATAAAAAGTGATTTATCTAGGTACTGTGCCATTGTACAGCGGGAGGCAAATTTCTCGTTTTCCTGCCTCCTCTCCAGCTGAATTCTGAGCCTGTCAGTATAGAGGCAGTTTTGAGATAACTGGCCATACATAGATCTGTCCTTTTTATGAAGTTGTATTTCCCCAACAAAGATATTCATCAGCACTAACTTCAGTTTTTGACATACCATGACCTCTGGCAAGCCATCCAGATCCAGGGGATTTTAATGACTCAGGTGTAAGGGCCACTGCAGGTCCCTGTCCACTGCAGACTTGATCCTTGCCATCCCTTTCCCATAAAACTTAAAAGTACCAAAACTTTGAGTTGTCTGTCACTTAAATTTTAAGCTGCCTTTGCACTTGTTATATAGTTCACTTCTCACTGTCCTCTCATGTGTCATTCACACAGGCACATAAGTTATGCATAGGAGAAATGAGATTATGCAGAGGAAAAATGAGTGTGAATTAGAAGTCACCTGAAAAGGAAAACAAATAGTTCTGTAGTTTTACAAGAATTATTTATGTTGCTGGTAGCTTAAAACACAGTAGTTTTCACTGTCTTGTTCATTTACTGTCAAGGAAGTAAGGCAATGTCTGTCACAGCAAGTAGAACATAACAGTTTGTGCTGAAGGCATAACATTGACACCATGTGTGAGTTGGTGGTTTTGGGTTAGAGTAGCTTGGTCTCATGGACTCATCTTGTTGTGATAAGAGCATGATTAGAGCACACTCCTGGTGTGCATCTGTCACCTGGATATAATCCTGTTCACACTCCTCAGAACTTTTCCTTCACTGTAAGCTGAAGCTTGTCAAGTGGTGATAGAAGGACATTGATTTGTAACAGTGGTTTTCTGGTAGGTACAGTAAGAATATTGCAGAGCAGAAAAATAACCAAGTAGCCAGGGAGATGAGAAAGTAGTGGTTTGATGGGGAGTTGCTGGGTTTTGGTGTCTAGTTCCAACGAGTTTTTCCAGACTATCTCATAACCACTAGTTTAGGGAATGTAGACTCATCATCTAACCAGCTGTCAAACTGCAGTATAACTGGAGGTGGGCAGGTTGACTCTAGGGCAGAATCAACTTCAGAACAGTGTGTCTCGATTTAACCATGACTACATCCACGTCCTTTGGCTGTACAGTCCTTCTTGTTCAAGTCTCCAGTGAAAACAGGTTGTTCTCTTGAGAGTAACAAGCTGTTCTCTTTTTACATCCAGGTTAATATGCTACTCTGCTGACATAATTGGTACATAAAGTCTCTCTTGATAGAGTACACACACATTCCAGGGTTGGGCAGTACTTAATACATTCATTTATTAGATGTGGTGAATCATTCAAGACAAACCATACCACATATGCTGCTTTCAATGGCCACTTACTTCAACTGCCATTAAGTTTTGATGGAGTTTAGGCTTCATAACCATCTAATTATTTTTTTAGCATGGCAGTTAGACATGCATTTTTAGCTACTGCTTTTTCTTTTGTCTCCTAAAACACATTGCAATGTGACTTCACCTGTATAATACATAGCTATCTTCTGTTTTGTTATTTGCTGTAGACAGTCAAAGATCCCTTAGAAAATTTCTTAATTGGACAATCAAAATCCACTTGTAATGCCTCAGTCCCTGAATTTGCTGCTGCTCTAGTTCTCATTGAGTGGCAAGTCAATGAAGCCTAAAGAAGCAAGGAAATAGGAGGAAACTGTTGCAAAACTTACACTTTGTGTTGGGGGATATAACTGTTTTTGATATGGAAAAGTTAGATTGTGGGTTCTGGGAAGAGTGAGGAAGACCTCAGAGCCATTGTGATGGCATTACAAGCACTCTTTTTATCTCCTTCTTTAACTCACTGTTGACAAGATTTCTTTAAAAATGTGAAGTGTTAAATACAGTTGGAAGATGTCATAGGTAGAAAAGTATGGGCAATTCAGCTATACTGTTAGATCTGACTACGTGTGTTGCTAGTGCTGAACTACCAGAAAACTTCGAACAGCCATAAAACATGAACTCTACAATCTTTAATTCATGCATGAATGAAGAAAATGTTAAAAAATAAATAAGCTTCAATTCAGAGAAATGAAGTAATGTATAAAGTGTGAGCAAATTGAAATAAATATTTAAGACAGCACCTCTTTTCAACTAACTGCATCATATTAATTAATTTGTTGGTGATTATTTGCATGGAGAAATCATACTTTTACAGAAGCCTGTGAAGGCTTGAGTCAAACCTGGTCAGAAAAGTGAACAGCTAGTATAGTTTATCTTTGAATAATTATGGGGGCATTAATGTAATTGCAAGTTTTTAATGTATTTTTTTCCTTTGCAGCGCCCACTGGTTTTTGGCTGTTATCTGTTTTCCTGGTTTAGAAAAACCCAAATATGAACCAAATCCCCATTACCATGAAAATGCTGCAATGCCGATGAAATCTTCCTCTTCAGATGGAGAGAGCAGCACGCCATCTCCTTTGCCAAATGAATTAGATGCACAGAACTCGCCTTCCAAGTCCACAGCAAAGAAGACGTTTACCAAAAAGTACAGTACAGCTTTAATCGACCCAATCACTGAAACAGAGGACAGCGAATCTTCGTCTTGTAGAAGAAGTCCTTGTAGGGGGAAAAGTGCTTTCAAAAAACTGAATCAAATAGACAGTGATGTGGAAGAACCTAACACTGTGGAATCAGCATGCCATAAACTAGACCATAGAACTCTGGATGAAAATGGTATACAGGGTGAATTCACAGCTGCTAGCCAATCTATGGGTACGTAATTGTAAAAATATGCACATTTTAATGAAATATTTGGAGATTTCACATCTGCTACTACTTCTGCAATGGTGTAAACTTCATACTTCAGAAGTTTAGTATATGGCTTAACTTCAAGTGCTTGCAATATAAGTAATTCATAGCCATTGCATTTAAAAAGCTTTTGTGGCTGTTGACATAATTCTCATGGCAAAGGGCTGGAGATAAAACACTGTTTTTCTAAATCAGATTAATTTTTCAGTTCTGTGACCTTTTTTCAAACAAAATAATTTTGTAGACACCACTTTGCATCCCTCAAGATTGCACTTGTTAAGGAAAGAATAGTAGTTGACCTTGGATCCTTATAATGTATGTGCAGGGGAAAGCTGACCTAAGATTATGTGAGCAGCCTTAATATCCGTGTCGTTTATCATTTGATGTTTTGCTTCAACACTATTAATTTCTTAATGTCCTGATAAGAAGGTATGTAAAAAGAGTAAGAAGAAAATAATTCTAAAAAAGAAAAAAAATTCCTCCATGACCACTTTGTTATGTCTAGAGAGGCTTTCTTAATTCATCACTGCTGTGGAGACTGCGCTCACCAATCTGCAACAGTGTTTGTAGCCAAGTGAACAAAGGAGCTGGCATACTTTTAAATGCAGGTGAAGGAATTAGAAAAGGGTTGTTTTCTCTGTTCACTGCAACATTTGGATGTCCTTAAGGCATAGAGTAGGAAACATCTGATTATGCAAAAGCTTTCACTTTAGTCACCAGTAGTATTCCTACTTAGTTTACACAGTAAGGAATTGTATACTTTATAGTGCAAGTTCTGAAAATATTACTGATGGTGTGGTTTAATCTGTATAGTGCAGGCCATTACAACTTCAGTATCTTTGTGGGTATAAACAATACTAATTTCTATTCTAAATGTGTTCATTTGTGATAGCATGATCACTCTTCCTAGAAGGTCTTGGAGGGGTGCTGGGGGTGCGTGTAGATGCGTTCTTGTTTGAGTAAATTTTTCATTTTATCTCTGATTGTTACTGTTTATGATACTGCTGCTGTATGATGTGGTCTCATGTCTTGGATCCTGCTACTGTTGCTTGTCTGTAATTAGTTGGAATGTGCTTTATGACAGGTTTTTGCTAGGATTACATTTCTTGTGCGTTTTTTCTGGCTGCATTGTATTGGCAGCTGATGGTCATTCTCGTTCTAACTTGAGTGCTCAGATTCTCTTGCTCAGCTGTTGAAGATGATGCACCCTTTCATTAAAGCAGATGTTCTCAGGGGGCACAGTCCTGATTTAAGGTTGAGATTGACCTTAAGGATATGTTTAGGCAGCTAAATTTAGATGCACTGTATTTAAACTTCCATTTCAACCAGATGGAAAATAGGCATTCTGCCTTGGGTTATCTGACCAGCCTTCATCTGTTGCTCCAGAAGGATGTGGATCTTGACTGTGCCAAATCCATCTGTAAGTCCTGGATATCCAAGGATATCTTGAAAGACCTCATGTGCCTCTGATAGTGTAGTCAGTGAAGCCAAGAGACTTTCTCTTCTTATCCTAAAGCGGATACAGAGTAGCTGTTCAGCTAAGTAGCTCTGTGCTCTGATTATGGTTTCCTAACATGGAGACCCTAGGTGCTAACTATACATGGGAGCCTAAACTGAGATGGCTTGATCTCAAACTAAATCCTGGTATTGAACTTATGAATCTGTAGAAGTTCATACCTAAATAACTTTGAAGTCATCCAAAATATATCTATTTTTATTACTTATCTAATAATTTTTATACTGCTCAGTTTTTGAACAAGATATGATTGGTCTCAATGCTAATTTTTATTTTTTGGAAATCTGTCAGCAATAAGTCACATTAGTATATGACCTGCTTCTTATGCTAAGGTCTTTTCAAAGGTATTTAGTAAAGATTAATTCCCAAATTTGTCCCTGTGGAACTTCACTAGTGATGTCTTTCCAAAGTGTTACCTTAACATCTCTTTTGAAATATTCTCAAATGCAGATGTTCTCCTTTTTTTCCTATTAGCTACTTCACTGCCCTATTTACTGTTCTTATAGAAATCCTAGTTTCCTTTAATAGGTAGTATGTCCTCCAATGACACCATAACCAGTACTTTATTTTTGTCATTGTTTAGATTAATTACATAGCCCCTTTCTAGGAAGATGTTGAGTTTTACTGGCATGAATTATTTTTCATTTATTTCCACAGTTTACTATTTTTTCCATCAAAATCTGTTCTGAATATTTTTGTATGGTAATAGTAAGACTAGTGAGCCTGTAGCTGTCTCTATTTGCTTCTTGTACAGGTATAGCTAGAACATTCATTTTTATTTTTCTTCTGATGCTGTTTCCCACTAAATATGTGACTACATGTGTCGAGGTCATTGGGAGTGAATTTACAGATAATCTTTTATGTAACAAACTGTGAAATATTTCTAAGCTGCTGCTCCCAGGAGAGCTGATCCTTTCTTCTGCCCTCCCTACTAGTGTGTTCCCAAGCTGCCATTTCTCTTTTACCAACACAAGTCTTCATATAACTGCACAGTGAACTGATGAAGGAAATTATTCCAGTTAAAAAATAATAAGCTAGTGACTGCCTTTTTCAGTGTGATCCACTGTGTGTATGGATGTATTTGGTGTTATGAAAGGAACCAGCTAGGGATAGGAGTAAATGGTCATTTTAGAGTCATATCAGAGTGCCTGTTTTGGTAGCAGTACTAATATAGACTCTTAGAAAGGCTCCATGGAACTATGGGGAAATTTCATAGTGGGTTTTAGTTTAGGTGTTTAAAATTTTTTTAGGCATTTCACACAATAAGAAATAGTTTCTGTTGTGCTACTTAGAAGAAGCTTTTCACTTTTGTTCATATGCACGAGTAAATTATTATATGTTAGCTGTATCACAGTTACTGTGAGCAATCCTGAGGAAATCTGAGGTATTTAAAATGAGTTTGGTCTTCAGTGATGACATAGTATTTGATGTTTAAATATCCTGCTGTCTGTGATTGATACAGATGGATTGCACAAAATCAGACTAAACTATAGTGAAGACTCAGCTGATGGCAGTAAACTAAATGAAGATGAGCTTATAGATTTTTCTGAAGACCAAGATAACCAGGTAAAGAATTTAGCAATTTTATTTAGGAAATGTGAACTGTTGTGTTGTATTTTGAATGGAGAGCTTAAAAGTGGTGTACAGATTGTGAATGTGCATTATCTAAAGCTAGTTACCTTTACAAGTGTCAAGTCCAAAGCACTGGTTACCTACCAAAATCTGCATGTTAGCTAACAGAGAGGATTATACATTTGTTCATTTAATCGTTTAGTAGAAAACTGCTGTACTGACCCTGCATTTAATTTTGTGAGTCTTTTGTGTAATGACAATATTACACAGTGATTTTAGTGGGAACACTTAAAGTCAGTACACTTCTATCTTTTGTCTCCCCCACTCCATGTTCATCTACTAAACCCAAGAACAAGTTACTCTTTCAGCTGCATTTCCTGGATATAACCAGACACATTTATAAGTATGTGCTACTCTGTTGTTTTGTTCCATTGGTGCTTCTCCTAATCAGATTTACACAGCATGGATTTATAATCAAGTTCCGTTCTTACTCATGTTGGAAAACATTTTGATTTTAAAGCTGTGGGAAGACTGAATGTTAAAATGTCCCTGACTCACTCAGTGCTGGGTATGAGGGCATTATTCCAGAGCTCTCCTGCTTCTACAAGTGTACATTCAGTGCAAGCAGGCCAGAAGTTACACATTTGCTCTTCCTAACTGGCCTTCCTGCTCATGTTCCAGGTGTATGACCTTTTCTGGACCTCTGAGTCCAGAACAAGCTATTATTTTTCAGTCTGCAGCTCTCTGTAATGACTTCCAGGTAGCTATGTATATGTGTACACATACAGGTGTAAAAGCTCCAGTTGATGTTGAAACCTAAACTGTTTCCAGCTGGATGTAGCACACCTCTCCTGTCATGCCACCTGTGCAAACATTCTGAGTTTTGCCTGATGGAACTGCCTGTCTGTTTTGTAGCAGTTAAGAGTTTCCAGAAGATGGAGCATAAGTAGTACAGTATTTCCAGTCTGAAGTAGATGGCATGAAGGCAGGGAAGCAGGCACATGGCCAGCTGTGTTCCTTGAGAAAAGGAACAACTTCCAAGCTGGTTAATTGCTGTGTAGCTTAGAACTGTATTGAGACTGTAGCTGTCACTGATATTTTTCTAGAATGCACAAAGCAAGTGTAGAAATGACCATGACAAGCTGAGTGGACCAACCTTTTCATCTGCCAAAAAAGGAGTTGAGGCTGCAACAAAAACAAGAATACGAGGAGCTAGGCAGTAGTTTCTAATATGATAACATTTCATGGCATAGCTTGAGGATCAGTGCTGGGATCCTGTGTGTTAATGGAATGTACATAATGCACACAAAAACGTTAATAAATCATGCTGGTACAAGGGTTCCCACTTTTGGAAAGCACCTCTTTCCCCATAATGCAGTGATCTGATTGAACTCAATAGAAGGTAAGAAACTATGGATCACTGGGATTCTTTCAGATACAACAGCTTAGTGCTTTTGTTCATAAAACTTCTGTGTCATTCATAGCAATCAATGTTGAAATCAAAAGGCAAGAGGATATTTCCAGGCTTGTGATATGACTGTTTTTGCAATCCATAATCGTGTGTATCATGATGATTTAATTTCCCTTGCCCTAAGAATCAAGTTGCTGCATTTTGGAGCAAAAATAGACTTTTATTTCCGAGCTTGTTGCAGATCTTGTCTCATTTCACCTAGAAGAAAACATATATGAAACCACCAAGCAAGTTTCTAGTATTAACTGGCAAGGAAAAGTATTGATAATTTGGATTATAACCAAATAATGGAGATTCACCTCTTCTAAGCCAGCAGTGTTTTGGAAATGTCGGTTGCATTTTTCCAGTTTCATAGTTCTTAAATAAATAACAGCATTCAGTCCATGTCATTCTGGCATGTATTTCAGAAACGATGTGACTAAAAGTTGGTCAACTTAACAAACAGTGAATAATTTCAGATTAAAGCTATCATTTCTTTATTAAACATAGTTACTGGTCTTGAATGAAAATGTTAAGTGTAACAATAATTTCCTTTGCATCTGTTTGAAAAAACAGTATTAGCTTTTAAACACCTGTAACAACATTGCTTCTGTAGGAAGACAGTAGTGATGATGGTGGCCTTGTAGATGATAACTGTAATTCAGAAATGGGACAATGGTACCTGAAGCCAACTATCTGCAAACAGTAAGTATTAAAACAGTTAAAATGGAAATTTCATAGAAGTTTATGACATATAAAAGACAGTAATTTTGAGAAATAGTCATACATGAATCTTAATCAGCATGCTGTTAGGGTTTGAGAGAGCACTTTATATTAAAATCTTCAATGAGCAGAAAATTTATTGAATTAAACTACTAGTGAAATAATAGCTTTTTTGGTTTCTGTTAAGCCTGTGTGCTGCATCAGGCAACTGAAGATTATTTCTTCCAATAAGGCTGTTCTTTGGTATTTTGCACTTGGATTCCTACAAAAACAAGGTGCAGAAGCATGTTAAAATTTATCCTATATTACAAAGCAGATTAATATTGTTTTAATTAAATAATTAGTGAAAAAAAAGCCTTTATCACTACTCAGATTAGTAAAGGAAAATTGGAGTAATTTTTAACTGCCCCCTTTTCTTATCTAAATGTATTGTAGCTGTTACTCTTTATTATCTCTCTCTGTTCTTTTTTCTCTAATAAAAGTGTTGCACACTTCTTAAAAATTTTTATCTGTTACGCATTTGAAAACTTTTATTTTTTAATATTTGATACCCGGGAATAATTTCTTAATAAATAGTTACTGCAGTTCTTTGCATTATGGTGGGACAGATGTGTGATTTGAAATCCAGAAGTATTGTTACTAGTATTGCTGTCTTGCCAGTTTCCTTTGTATTTTTTTCATAATTTATCTGTTTTTGTATTTCCTTTCTTGTGAATACAAGGTTTACTAGAAAGGTGAAGACTTTCACAATACACTCGCAGTACAGTCTTAGGAGGCAGGATAGAATTACAGATTTATAGATGTTATGGAATATATGACTCAATACGTTTTCCATCTGTGTTGTGTGTTTCAAGAATATTTATGAGTCTCTGATTATAGCTTGGCTAAATTTGTCCCATTTTGATGACAGATTATCTGTACATAATACTTTCCAACAGACAGTATTTTAATCCAGTGTGAAATTTCATAACGTCCTTGATGCTTAAGTATCAAAAATCATTAAAGGCACTTAAATACTTTACTACTAGCATATTTTAAAATTACTTCTGTATAAAATAGAAAATTACCTTGAAAAGGTTGTTACTTTTTCTCCCTGCAAAGTACTACATTTTTTAGAAGAGCATTTTAAAAAGCATTTAATACTTTTTTTTAAAGAGCAGTACCTATATAAATACTTTTATCAGAAATTAAAACAAGTACATGCAAACATTATTCAAGTGATTATATGCATATGCTTTAAAAATTGCATACATGTAAATTAGAATGTATATGTGTTATTGTTAGATAAGAAGAAACAGAGATTTGTGAAAAGTAATTGCATTTATTTATCCCTCAAAATACATACTACATATAATGCTGAAATTCTGAACTCTGGTATGAGTTAGGTTTGATGTATAAATCCAACTTGCATATAAGGTGGCTGATAAGATTGCTGTGCTGGTGGCTCCTGAAAAGGTAGTGTGCTTTAGATGGAGTGATAGGATACCAGCATCTATAGTGTGCAGGAGAGGACTTGAGCAGACTTGGTCCTCTAGGAAATACTTGGTTATACAAACATTATTTTTTAAAGTCTTCCAAGTAGAGTCAGTGGGTACTACCAGCTAGATTTCAGATTTACTTCTTGAACACGCTTTCCTAATGCTTTTCTTCTAGTCTGCTGTGGAGTGTCCCATCTGTCCTCAAGCTGCTACTCCATAAGGACATTTGTGGGCTCTGTACCTTTCTTTCTCTTGCCAATGTCCCAGATACCTTGTGCACCTAAAAGAGTGTTAGACCACCTGAAGGTGTTTTAAGCAACTGTAACAAATTGTCTGACAGTATTTTCTAAGTACATTCCTAAGTGTACGTAGTGTATGGTTAAATAAAAAGATAACTTGCCATTTAGCTATCCCAATTAGGAGGTTACAGCAGTGCTGGCAGAACTTGGGAGTATTGATTGAGTTTTGTTAAGGCCACCCCACAGTCTACTTCTGTGTAATGTTGTGTTTTTCAAGGTGCTGTAAAATACTGTGTATTTAAAATTTGTGTTCTCTGTTAGGCCCTGCATTTTGCTTATGGACTCACTGAGAGGCCCTTCCCGGTCAAATGTTGTGAAAACACTAAGGGAGTAAGTTTCCTATCTAGTGCTTGGGGCTTTTTTAATTTGGTTTCGTTTGGGCTTTTTTTTTTTTTTTTTAATTCTTCAAGGAATAAAAAAATTTTTAATTTGCGTGGTCTTTTATTGTAGGTATTTGGAGGTGGAATGGGAAGTCAGGAAAGGCAGCAAAAGAAGCTTTTCCAAAGAAGTCATGAAAGGTTCCAACCCAAAAGTGCCACAGCAGAACAACTTCAGTGATTGTGGAGTGTACATCCTCCAGTATGTAGAGAGCTTTTTTGAGGTATGTATGTTCTTTAAGCTATTTTTGATTCCTATGGCAATCAAATATAAGCTGTGAAAATTATTACAGTTATAAAAAGCTCCCAGTGTAGCTCAATACCTATTAATGAGATTATGCATTATAAACTAATTTATACATAAACAGGGTAACTTTTTTGAAAATAAACTAATTATCCTTTTTAGTTGCATGTACATAAAAGAAATCGTAAACTGTGAAATTTTCTGAGGGAATCTAAAGAAAACACATTTAGAGTCTTCCTTTCTGTTCTTCTGCTGTGTACCCTTTAAAATCATCCAGTAAGAACTTGAGTTCAAAATCTAAACTACAAATGCACTACAAAAAGCTTGATCAGTTTCCCCTGAGAACTATGACTGAATAAATTCAGAAATGTGACACAGGTAGGGGGTTTATGTTTCTTTTGGGGGCATTTTTAACTTGTAAGAAAACACGTAAATGAGATCATTACAGCTAAACGCCAAATCTTGTTTCCATTGAAGGAATTGTTTGAATGCTTGCTTACTTGCAGGCTGACTTGGTCTTCAAGTTACAGTTCCTTTCACAAGTGGAGGCATTAGCACCTTCTGGTCTAGGTTGAGAGGAGAAATGATGGTCAAGTGAGATGCTGCCTGCATGGGACAGTAATGCTTTAGAATCCCTGGTGCTTTAGAGCATTGTTCTAAATTCTCCTGTAGCTAACCCTTTCCTGGAAAAGCTGGGAGCTTATCCATTCCTCAGCCCTCCCTCCATTCACACATCACTCAAGGGCAGTAAGGCTTTAGCAGAATACATTTGTGCAAATGATAAGCAAAAGCTTTGCTTTACTGATGAGTTCCTGAGAGCTTAGAACCATAACCAAGTACCTCCAGTTTTGTTCACTGGGGGTACAAGGAGCAACCAAGTTTTATTAATCTTAGCCCATTCCTTTTTGTGATTGATTGCTGGATTATGTCAGGCTGAAGCCCTTGTCCTGCCTAGTCCAGCAGTGTGCAGCAGCTTTGTCTGCCAGAGAATAGGCACGACACATACACGTGTCAGAGATATTCTCAGAAGTAACTCCAGTGAGGAGGGAAAACCTGAGCTGGCTGCACAGTACAAGACTGTCCTGAAGTTACTCAGCAAACAATTTCAGCTGCTTTGTATTTGGAAAGTTGCCCACAGTCTCATTTTGCACCAGCTCTACAAACTTGATGGACGGTATGTGGGAGCAGGTGCTTCGTCTGATGTTTGTGAACATCGGGGGCCGCCAGGGGCCGCTGCGGGAGGAGCAGCGCGGGCTCCCCCGAACCTGCAGGGCGAGGGGCAGCCCAGCCCAGCCCAGCACAGCACAGCACAGCTGGCCCCTCACCGTGGCACTGCTGGTATTCCCCACATCAGACAGACACAAAAAGCGTTGCTAGTGCAGCACGAAGCACTGACATGTTCCTGTGCGGAATGTCACTAGTTTTTTTTCACAAGCAGCCTTGCTGTTCTTACCTCAGTGATGAATGTAATTCACTCTTAAAAAGCTCTGATGATGTAAACTGGAGTACAGAAAGGGAGGAATTTCGAGAGACAGCACTGTTCCCCAGTTGTCATTTGGTTAGGGTGGAATGGTTGTACAATGTCACTGAAGAGGAGTAGAGAATGCTTTGTAATAATAATTATCATAATTCTTTGGATGACTATTAGCTAGCAAGAAAACAGAATGTAAGTATAATAAGCATTGGTGGTAGGCAGGAGCTTTGCTTTCTAGGGTGAAATCTAAATCTGTCTTGCCTAGTTGGTCATGATCCTAAAGGCTGTTTTTAAGAGGAATGTTTTGGATTCCTGATCAGCTCTAGATTTTGATGCTAGTGATTCTTAAAAAATGTCCTATATCTTTATAGTAGTTTTCTCTCTTGGTCGCTTTTTTTTTTAATTGGGAGAGTTTTACACATTTATGCAGACACATGCTTAGTCTAAAAGATGTAGCAAACACAGTAGATTCTTCAGGCATTCTTGTAATCAGGAGTGTGATCTGTATGGATTTTAATCTGTAACATACTGAAGCTTGATTGATTTTACCATAATTACACATGTACAAAACACAGAAATTGTAGAAATTTTGTTCCATGCTCATGGAATGAAGCGAGGAAAAATGTACTTTTCCTCACTATAGTTTTCTTCAGTCATTTAGGTTATAACTCTTTATTGTAATATCTAAATGACCTTTTTTTTCAGAATCCCATTTTGAGTTTTGAGCTACCAATGAACTTAACAGACTGGTTTCCACGCCCAAGAATGAAAACCAAAAGAGAAGAAATACGAAAAATAATCCTGATGCTCCAGGAACAGCAGAGCAAGGACAAGAAGGGACAGAAAGACCCAAATTCAATTTTGCAGGAAAAGACAGAACAGCTTACCAACAACAGCTCAGACTGAATGTTGTATCTGTTGCATGTTAGCTCCACAATCAAAACTGAAATCTACATTTTTGTCTGCCCAGGCTAAAGATTTGGCGTGTTCTCTGCTCAAAGTTACTTGGGAATGTTTAATGCCTGTATAAATGTGTGTCATAAAATGGTTTAATTCCCACAAAGATGTGTATTAAGTGAGTCTGTACATATGTTAATGAGGCCAACTTTTTCAGCATTTGTAATTACTTTTTTTCCACTTGATAGGGTGCTTTTGTTATGTATTTCTGTTAATAGAACTTAAATAGCAACTTCTAAACATAAAGGAAATAAAGAAAATATAGGATGAAATGGTTACCTTTTTCTTTTTCAGTTAAGTTTTAATGTTACATGCTTAAGTAACACATAGGGAATGATTTGGTAGTGAGGTAATTAATTCATATTTTGACCCTATTTAGTTGCCCTTTACAAGATTATTCTGCTTGCGATACAAACAATAATATGGGTAAGTGTCTCAATGTACCATGGCCTCCGAGAGGATGATTCCCATCCTCCCAGTATCTAAGTGTAGGCAGTGTCATAGTTCATAGGACCGCTTCAGATTTGGGGGTTTAGAAGATACGCATTGCAATTACAATTCGACCCTTGCTTTAGTAGGACAGGCTAGGGAAAGGGGGAGAGTGCTCTTTGACCAGAGGTAAACTCTTCAAACAATATTATAAAAGTGGTTTCAATGAAGTGAACTTGAGTGACTCTATTAAATCATATTTTGTGGATCCCAGTTGTTGTACAGGTGTATTTTGAGACTTTCTTCATTATAAAATTGTATTTTGGTAAGTGTACTTGGAATAGCAGATTGCCCACATTACATTTTCTATGTTACAATTCTGAATGTTACATTCATATGTGCTTTATCTAAGTAATGAACATTTAAAAAGAAAAAAGTGTATGATTACTATTTTTTCTAATATCCATGCAAAAAACCAAAATAACAGTGTTCATTGCTTGCTTGTTTGTTCTTGGCTTTACGTAGCATCAGACTAATGTAGGGACTTGCTTGGATATTTCCAGTGTATTTTGATTTTACAACAATCTGAAATGTCATTGTTGCTTAAACTGCAAATGTAGCCTTTTATCCCTGTTCTAGAAAGGCTTTGACATTGAAGTGAGGAAAGTAAGAAAAGATTCGTGCAAGGATATATATCTCCATTTTTCTACTAATACAGGTATCTTTGAAGGGAACCAGAAAGTGTCACTTCCCAGGAAGGAATTTTTGGGAGTAGAGAGGGATCTTCTATCTCTCCTTGCAAATAATATTTTCTCTCCTGATTTTTCTACTGGGAGTTTCATTTACCATTCCCTTCTCCCAAAGAGAAGCAGCAGAGAGTTCATTAGCTGAACTCTGGGCCCCTTGAGATTTTATTTTTGTACACAACATCCAAACCCAGTGCTTCATGGCCTCCATGAGTTTTCATTCTCACTAAACCCTGAAAATGTAGCTGCTAATGATGTTACTTCCAGGGCATTCCTGCACAGAGGACTCTCTGTGACACCCTCTCTTTACAGGGGGTTTCTCTCACCAAGGCTGAGTGGCTGCACATAGAGCAATACAACTGTGGGCTGCTAATCTTTTGTACAGATAACCTGTGGGATTTAGGGGAGTTGTTCATGCCCTGGTTTCTCTGGCATAAACCCTGGGCCCCATGGAGATTATGTAAGCACCAGATATATGTGTTCTGTTAGAGATGACTCCTGCAGTTTTCTTGTTGGAAGAATGTGGGGGCAATTTTCCTGGACTACAAATTAAATACGTAATGTGCACACCTCTGAGTTGTTTCCTCTTTCAAATTTTTATCCAGTATTCTTGCCATTGGTGGGGAAAAATAGGGCTAAAATAGTTCCAGATTGTGAAAATGCGGGGTCTTGTGTATCTGGCTTTAGTGCAACTGACGTATTGGAATAGTAGTTTATACAGGAGAGGGAAGGAAAATAATTTCTTTGGAATAGAGGAGAGACAGTTGCAGATAGAATGTATTCCTTCCTAGTGCAGGCTTTCCCAATGGTATGTTTTAATTATATGGAATATATCCACATTTCATTGATATAGTAGATTTCCTTTTTCGAATATTTGTGATGCAGGTTCATATTTTGATGCTGTAGAACTATTTGGTTCTCTTACTGGGAATGGCCTGGTGCTTCCTCCTTTTCCTTTCTCTTTCCTGTCCTCCCTTTTGTCCTTCCTCCCTTTTACCCTGTTTCAAAGCTGTGAAGAAAGTGTTGGATTTACTATCATTCAATGTTAAAGGTCTCAAGATCTTCAGTCACATACAGCAAGCTAATATACATAGTAAATATAGGAAACTTATTTTTTTAATAAAATGTGACATTAATAGAAAAAAACTTACAGAATTAAGAATGAGTTATTTAAGACCTTCCTGACTTGGTTTAACAAGCTCACTACTGCATGTGCTTGGTAAGTGTTTTTTATTAACATGATGGTGGGCAATGCTGCAATGTTTTGCAATCTTAACAAGTTTTACCAGTGCTTTTTCTGAATCAGATTTATTCAGTGGAAGCTAGTAGGGTGGGGACTCAATAAGTGTATTTAATAATTACCTGACAACACACGCACTCTATGGAAAGTATATGTTGTATATTTCTTTAGACGATTCAGGCTTACAAGTGCTTTAGGAGTAGCCTGACTGCATTTTGCAGTGTGTAAGGGATCAGATGGCCACCTAATTAAATGTATCTCTTTGTATTGTTTTTCAGGTTGGGTAGAATAACAGTTCTAAGAATTCTTATTAAGGTTTTAGATTACTTAGCATAAAAAATGCATGTACTTGTGGTGCACATTTGCAGGATAGCTGCAAAAGCAGAGACATCTAAGTAGTCCCTTGTGACATTTCTATTTTTCCTGCTGAGAAACTGAGCATACTCTTTAAAAGACCAGAGACTTCGAACAGAATTGATTTTTGAGATTGCACTACATTCTTTTCTTGAAAGAATCTGACCTCCAAAACATTCAGTAAAAAAGAGTGAAAAATCAAGCAAGCTTTAGAGCAAGATGAGGAAACTATGCTGTTGATTTTCATTTTTTTCATATCTTGCATAGCAAATGAGTAAAGCAGAACATGTATGATTTTTAATTTCTATTAATATAGTACCTCTGGAAACTGAAATACTAGACTTCTCTTACAAACAAAGAGCAATGGTTTCCTTAATTTAGTAATTTTTTTTTCCCTCTGATTTTTAAATAGAATTTATTTTTGGGTACTGGTTAAAGCTTTACATTCATAACATGACACTTGTATTTTAGCATATGAACAGAAGTAGGTATAAAGATGCTTGCTCTTTGCAGTCCTGATTATTGGGAATGATGAGAGGTACAGGAGTCTGATAAAAGATTTCATTTTTATTTTGGTACAACACTTTTTATAATAGTCTTTCTTCAGTGCTGCATACTCAGTACCCCTAAATAACCTCTGTGCAGTGAATTGGGTTCACAAAGGTACTTCTCCCAGTTTTTATACTTACCCCATCTACTTCTGGAAATCAAAGGGGAGCTGATGTTACAGACCACAGCTTTGAAACAGTAAGAGTGAGGCAACAGCCATTTTACTTACCTGTCACCACCATATTTTTGAAGTTAATCCTTTCTGCTTAACTCAGTAATGCCTGCTCAAAGATGTGATGAAAGATGTCTGTTTTCTAGGCTCCAGTCTGGTTAAGGGAAGATGTAATCCGGAAGGTGATTGTTCTCTCACTTGTGGTCTGTTGTAATTTTCTGACAGGCTTGATTTTGCTTGTTTCTAACAAATTTGCATTTGGAGTTGTGCAGCCCTGTGGTTACAAAAGGAAACTGGGTAATGTACACCATTCCTTAGGGATTCCTTATTCAGTTTTGAGAGTTAATTGCTAGCCACAACCCAGATTCAAACAGCCAGCTTGTTTCTTTGCTAGTTTATATTTTCCCGTTTTTTTGGTTTTTCCCTTAGTATTTTTTTTTCTTGTGAGATTGACAGTTAATGTACCTGGGGGAGAGTAAGTAGTGCTATTTGCAATGCATGGTGCTTAAAAAGATAGATAAGCTACTTTCATACATGAATATATATGAACAGAAGATTATCTGGATTTAAAAGTATCCGATTTCCAGTAAATGAGACTGACTTGACTTACCTGCCTTTTTATTTTTTGTCTTCCCTTCTTCTTTCTTAGTTGTTAATGTTTATTAGTCTCATAACTCTCTAGAGTTCTTTGGGTTTTGACTTTACCCAAATAATCATCAGGTAAGTAATTCAGCAGTGGCAGGAAAGAAAACTATTGCAATTTTAAAAATATAATATTGTTGAATATCTGCAGCAATAGGGCTGAATGTACTGTATAAATAGATGTTTTATTTTAATATAATAGTCAAATCCACATCATACATCTGTCTGTTTGCACAGTGTCATAGTTTTAGATGATACTTAAAAGTTCCATTTTCAGGACCACATTCTCTTTTACTGTAAGCTGACTGGATAAGGATAATGGGAACCAGACTAGTTTGATTCAGCTGAATATTTATTCCCCATAGCTGTGAGGATCCACTTAGAGGAAAAGCATCGTGCTCTTGCCTGCAGAGTCTGTGTAGACACTGGCCTAAACACCAGAGATTAAAACATGTTCGATTTCCTCAGTGGTGTACCTTAGGGAAATTTATCAACTATTTACACAGAACTGTATCTGTTTAAACATATTTCTATGTTTAGGAACTTAGCTTACTTTTGCACATACACTGATGTCAACTACATATGCTATAACTAAAGATACCCATGCTGTCTCACAGCAGTAGTTTGCAACTGTTAGCAAACCTCTACCCCATTGTCCTCCAGATGTAACTGTTTAAAACAAGCTCTGTGACAGTGCCTGTTTACATCAGGCTTCTCCGTCCTCACTTAAATTTTGAAAAACTAGCCTGTTTCCCATATCTTTGTGTATGTAAGAAATGCAGTGGTAGCCTGGACAGGGACATTGGACCAAACCTATGACATTAATTATAGGAACTCTCAGGAATTACTTTGTCTGGATTTTCAAGTTTATAGGATCTAAAGATTTAGGATCATAGAATGGTTTGGGTTGGATGGCACCTTACAGATCATCTAGTTCCAACCCAGCTGCTGAGTCCACTAGACCAGCTCAGAGACCCATTCAACCTGGCCTGGATCAATGCACTGTTTATGTAGCAGACTGAAAACAGTAATTATTTTAGTTCTAGAGAACTTCATATTTGCATGTTCAGGCCAGGAAATTTGTTTCATACTATACATCAGTAATATGGCAGATAGTGTATCAATTCTGTAATACAAAAAAGTCAGGCTAACCCCAAAAGAGCACTATTGCAAGATGGCATGTTTCTCACAGAAACTGGCACGAAATAGGTCATAAATTATACTGGAATGCAAACAAATGGAGTATGTTTTTTACTTAAATGTTGCTCAGTCCTGAAACTTAAACTCCTTTGTAAACAATATTGTAATAATATCTCCATGTTACAAAAGGGCATTAAAAGGCCGTGAGAAGTTGCACAGCTTCCTCCCATCCTATAAAACCACTGAAATTTTTAGACTTCAAGCAAAATTCACACTGCAGATGAATGTTTAGGTTCCAGAATCAAGAAGGCATTTTAAGCAAATGTCTGTAACAATGTGTTTGTATGGACAGCTTATGATTGAGATATGAGAGCAATATGAGTAAAATTATGAGATATGAGCAATATTTAATCAAAAATTCACATAGCTTTTAAATTTTTTTTCTTTCTGTGGAAGCCAGGTCTTTGTTTTGCAAGGACAGTATTGTGTGGATGAATTCATTAGCTCATTTTTGGCTCTATACTGTACAGTCTTTTTGTGAGTTTTTTATTCTGCTCTGTTATTCTCCATCTTTCATACATGGTTAATGAACTTGAATGCAGTATAGTTAGCGTGATTTCTAACTTGTTTTCTCACTTGCATCCATGTCTTGGTTGTCTGTGTAAAGCAAGTAAGTTTGTGGAGTCAGTTCCCTATTTCATAGGGATATTGTTGAATTCAAATAGTTTCTTGAAATTTTTTTCAGGCCGGTTAGATGCTAGGTGGGGTGAACTTGGCTTCGCTCTTATTTTGTCCAGGCAGAGTTGATCCATATCATTATCTCCATATTGCAAGTTAAGTGCTGGAGTTCAGGGAAAGACGTTAAAAGCATTTTAGTTTAACTAAGCTAAGCTACTCTAAACTGCTGAAATTCACGCTTCAGCTACTCTCACTTGTGAGCGTTGAAGAGTAAGCTTAAAAAGATGCTTGCTGTTTACTTAGCTACTTGAGAGAAACCAGTTTTGTGGTTAAGAAAACTGTTTACCTAGACTAAAATTCTGTTGACCTGAGATTTATCTGAAGCCAACATTGAAGAAAGTGTTTAATTCTGTCTTCCAATTTCTTGCTCTGTTGTTTACACAGTGAAGCGTTTTCAACTGTATTTGTATAGAGCTGTTGTTTGATTGCTCTGGGTTTGGAAACTCCGGCAAATCCAACCCTAAACATCTCAAATTGGGCACCTGAAAATAAGAATTTAGCTAATAATAGCTGAAAAACATTTGTAAGTAACTTTCCAAATGGACAATTTTCCTGTAGCAATAGGGCGTGTGCTTGTGTTTGAAAAACATTATTTAGATGATTAAAAAAATTATACTTTTTTTCATTACATTCTCATGAACAGTACAAATCACATAGCTCATAGTTGTCTTTACAGTGAAATTTTAAGTTCCCTAAACACTGTTAAAATCCCTAACAGACTTAGCACCTGTTGCAAGAAGTGGTATCTGAAGAAAGTGTGATCACATAGAAGTGGACTAAATTACAACTCCTTGTACAATTTAAAAATTTTTCGATGCTTCCTACCTTCTTAGTGCTTATGTTTGTCTTGCTTAATGTGTATTTTGCATTATGTACACTTGGGTTTTTCTGACTTCCATTGTATATGATTTTCTGACTTTCATTGTATATGATGGTCACTCCTAGAACTAATGCCACAGTTCTTGTTTTTGTTGCTCCATAAGCAGTCATAGTGTGTTGTCATTTTCTTGCTTACCTAGATGAAAACGTGAGGGGAGAACTTGTTCTGGTGGTTTTTACAGATTTTACCCAAGCATCACTTGTCCCTGGCCGTTTTCCCTCCTTCCAAACCCCTGATGAGATCCCTTGTATACTGGTTCTTGTCCCAGTCTCTCTTGGCTCTTACATCTGTTTATCTTTTATCATGTCTCTAAGCTCAGTTCTTCTATCTACACTCCGGAAAAACGGCCACTGCTATCTTTTTCCCTCTATGATCCTGTGTTGCCAACTTCATCAGCAGAGAAGCTGAGGAAGTACGGGCTGGATGAGCAGATGTGAGATGTATTAAGGGCTGAATATCTGAACCTGGAGGTGGTGATCTATGGTACAGTATCTAGCTGGAGGCTGGTAACAAACTGACCAAAGGCAATGGACACAAACTGAAACAGAAAAGGTTTTCTCTGAGAATCAGGAAACACTTTTTTACCATGAGGGTGACCAAGCACTGGCATGTGTTCCCCCAAGAGGCTGTGGAATCTCTATCCTTGGAGATACTTAAAAGCTGTCTGAATGTGGTACTGGGCAGCTGGCTCTAAGGGTCCCTGCTTGAGTAAGGAGTTGCATCAGATAACCTCCAGAGGTCCCTTCCCACCTCAGGCACTCTGTGATTCTGAGAGTTTGCTCTGAGTTCCTGTACTGGGTGTGACAAACCTGGCTGCTGCTGCAGAGAAAATACCGGGCAGTGCTGCTGCGGGAGGGCTGCAGTTCCAGGTGTGCTGCTCTGAGAATGAAGCTACAGGCATCAAGGCCAGCCCACATCTGATGCTCATCAGAAGTTCACAGCTTCACTGAATTTGGTTGTATTTCAAGACTGTTGGCAAAAGGCACAGCTCTGGCATAAAACGTAACTTGCTTTCCAAATTTGAAACTATGCTACAAGTCTCTGGGTAACTTTATTAGAAAGTATAATCCATGTTACTGTTCCGTGTGAACAGAAGCATTTTAGCTAGCATTCAATTTGCAGCAAATACCTGTTTTGGAAAACTTTAAACTGGGCAGCCAAAGGTTAGTGAAGGTATTATAAGCAACTGAAAGCAAAATGTAGCAGTTTTTGATACCTGCTATTTTTCTGGAATAATTTGAGTAGTAGCGCAATTCCTAGAACAGTTTGTGAATAGATAGGTGATTCAGATTATTAGCACATTTAGTAACTGAGTCAGAACTGGACAATTTGGCACTCTTTGGGCCAAATAAGCATGCCAGGAGAGAATGTCGTGCTACAGTGAGTGTTTAACTTCGCAGTGAAATTTGCCTTATCTTGCACTTAAAGTCCTAACATAAGGGGTTGAAGAGCTGGTGGTGGAATTTAAGTGTGGGTGTAAAACCCAGCTCAAGGGCTGCTCATCAGCAGGAAAGCACTCAGGGTGAGGTTTAAGATAATCTAGTTATCTCAAATATGGGAAGAGTATGGGGAAGCAACTTGAGTCTGTCTGTGCATTTGGTAGCGTTCAAGTGCAACTGTGTAACTGCGCTGCAAAGGAATAGAGAGAGCTGAAACAATGTGCTGCTTTGGCAGCCTATTTTTCTGGCAAAAGAGTATTATTCCTTCATACAGTAATTAGTGGTCCCCCAGCAAGCTTGTTAAGTGGTTTGCCCAGATGGATAGCATCAACAGAGTTCACATCTTTGAGAGTGGATTTATTCAACAAGCAATGTAAATTAAACGCTCTCTGTTCTGTATAAAAACCCCACAGTGATAAGTGAAGGCTAGACAGGAGGGAGGTGCCTGCAAGAGCTTTGCATTCCTACCTTAGTAGCATTAGCAATCTTCCTTTTCAGCGTTTTTCTCATGTATATTTTTTCTTTTCTTGCTTCTTACATCAATGTGAAGCATAGGAGAGCTACAGCTGGACCATATTTTGTGAATTAGGTTATTGCCAGACCTCATCTGGTCCCTGCCCAAAAGCGTGCTAGAATTTCAAGGGGATTTTTATTTTAAGTTTATTCCTCTTAAACTTTTCTTTCCCAAGACTAGCTCAAAAACTAAAGCTAAAAATGCCTAAAATGAACAGTCTGAAATGGGATGGAAAAAAAGTCTTCAAGGTATGTTTAATGCACATAATTGTTCAGGAACACACTAGATGAACAGTGGCTTTTACAGAAAGATTTACAAATCAGTTAATAACCCCACAGAATTCCCTTTGCTAACAAGTGTGAGAAGCTCTCAGTACCATGATCTCAGTACTGAATCCGTACCAAAGTTACTTAACTTCAGGTGAGTAGCCCCTGCTCCATGAAGGAAGGACAGCCCTATTCCTGACATCTACAGGTCACCTATTTACTGCAGGCTACTTTTGTTTTTCAGATGAGCCTGTGGTTATTTTATTGGCAACTGCTGTTCATCACCAAAAAGGAATTCCATGTAGGTGATCACAGAGTGCATCGAAGGGAGTGGGGGCAGGAAGCTAAAATTTAAAAAAGCCAACTCTCTGGTAATTGCTATTGTGTGTTATCTGTGTGGCTCTTCCTGGGTTCTCTTTCCTACACTAGAGCTCCTCCCTCTCCTCCACTTGATGTATCTAAACCTCTAAACCAGTGGGGCCCATTCCCCTTTTAAATATGCATGAAAGTGGGCCCATGATATCTTTGCCAAAGAGAAGCTTCGGCAGAAACAAAAGAAAATTCTTTCCCCAGAGACATGGGGCGTGTTCTATGAGGAATGGAATCCATCTGTCTTCAAATACTGGGATGGCTCCAGGAATATCTTCCAGCTACCCTGGGGTACTGTAATCTCATTTTCCTGTCCTCACCATTTGTGTTTCTAGAATGAATTCACTCACAAAAGTAAAACAAAAAGCAGCAGACTTGAGAAGGATCGCAAGTTAGTTCACCAATCAGGGATTCCCCTTACCTCCTTTCATGCTACTATTTATGCAAGCTTTGTTCTCTGGAGCTACCCACAATTCAAAATAATCTATTTGCTTAATTGAATTATCCTTTAAGGAGAGGAAATTGAAAAATGGGGCCAGTCCAAGAGACCCACTCTCAGTCAAAAAACAGTTTCAGAAACCAGTCACACGTTGCTAGGGGTGAAAATGCAAAACCATTGATCTTCCTAAACTAACATGTTGTCAAAGAAAAAACTACTCATGAATTGAAATGAAACAGGAAGACTTTAAGTAGGAACTCTTACCTTAAAACATAACATCTAAAAGTTTTTTGTAACTGGTATGAAGCTCTTGAAATACAGAAGGCCTGTGGAAAAGTTAGAATATTAAAAAATATTCAGGTGTAGTCAAAATAGATGTTCATGTAAACTCTGCCAGAAAGAGGAAAAAAAAAAAAAGGATCATTTCACTACTGTCAAGATTGGAGAATTATGTATGTGCACATAACGTTAAGTAAAAGGGAGCAGATAAAATAAGACTTCCACATTTATTTCCAGTAAATAATTTACATGATAAGAAAATGAATGGTGCTTATCTAGAGTAAGCCTGCTTGGAAAGAAACCAAAGATTGATCCTGGAAGGAACGTCATCTACTACTGCTAAAACCCCAGCAAGTTTTCTTGTTCTTTCTCTGAACATAAGCTGCTCAACCTTGAGCCAAGTTAGAAAGGTTCTTTTGCAAACATATGAACAAGCTATTCTTTATGCAGACAAATAATAGATAAATTGTGCTGGCAGCTTCAATAGCCACATTTGCAAACTCTGCATGGGTAAGTCCAAAACTGTTCTATAACCAGTGACTTTAGTTTTTATCAGAAACTGACTGTAAAACTATAAAATAATTTTTGGGGAGTATCTAAGTGCTAAACCAGAATACTCAGCTGTTAGGAAATGGCAAGAGCTGCTGCTGGCAAGCTGTGAGGTATTTTACTGTGACCACATTACACAGATACAGTGTCCTTACATCACATTCATGTACACTTAGAGTATGCCAACAAAACAGTGTAAAGCATGTGAACTTCTGGCCTCACATTAAGTCATCAGCTGTGACTTAAGTCAGTGCCCATGGACATTTTTGCATTGCATTGCACCCATTACATGCAATGTGTAGAACAGTTGTAGCTGTGTGGAATCCACAGGGAAAGCCAGCTAATATCAACATGATTCAAACACAAGCATTCCACCTGGAGAGACGAATAGTGTAAAGGCTTGAAATCAATGTCAAACCAGATTTACGCATTTAATTTTTCATCATAAAGTGTGGGGAGAGAAACTGAGCAGTAATGATACTAAACACTTACGAACAACCCTCCCAGGGGTAAATTTTTTTATGCAAGTATGAGAGCCTTTTTCCTATTTATATTGAATAGTCTGAAGTTTGATGCACTGTTATACACAAGAATTCACTTCCATTGAAATTTAAGTAGGTCATTGAATAATATTCTCTGAAATGAAAACATATGTAATATCCTCTCAGGATTTTCTGAGAAATCACCTGGAGTCCTTTACCTGCCCATCCTTTCAAAGTACCATTCATCAGGGCCAGGCTGGATGGGGCTTTGAGCAACCTAGTCAAGCAGGTGTCTTTGCCCATGGCAGTGGGGCTGGAACTAGATGATCTTTAAGGTCCCTTCCAAGCCAAATCATTCTGTGAACACAAATCTAATATCCTCTCAGGATTTTCTTAGAAATCATCTAGGGTCCTTTACCTGCTCATTCTTCCACATTACCATTCAACAGCTCTGACAAAACATGGTGGTTCCTACAGTAACATATTAAAAAAAAAAATATATATGGCAACTTTAATATCAAAATCTGTTTACTATCCATAACAACCTGCATTCATATTAAAATGTTCAATTTTCATATCTGGGTGAATGAAGACGCCTTGGACATCTGAAGTATTGTCAGTTCTTTGTGTCAGGGCGACAAGAGGTGCATGTGCACGTCAAATGTCAAAATGTCGTGCTGCCTTGTTGATCTTTCTGCCTCTGGAATGCTTGTGGAAATCATGGTAGGCCATCCAGAACACGGAGTTTGCACACTGAAGAGGGTGCTTTTATAGCTGTGGTTCCTCATGAGACCCTCTCGCCGTGGTGTGCATGGTGTGAGCCTGCCCCGAGCTGCAGCAGCGCTGACACGCCACCTCCGTGCGCTGCCACTTGGGAGTGGAGGCTTCTCCTCTGCTGTTTGCCCCGCCTGGTGCACCGAGGTGTGGGAGGAACAGGGTGATGCTAAAGGCACTCTGCCCTCCCTCCCAGCCTCAGACTGCACCTGCTCCGTATACAGCTATTAAACAAACACTGCTTGGCAGCTCCAACCCATCCACACTGCTCCTGGTGTTCTGAAAAGTCTCAGTTAGACTGAAATTACAGAGGTTCATTCAATTTTCCTAGGAATGAAACTAAACGCTCCTTACATACAGGCAATGGGTACAGTAAAACATGTTTTGCCTTGTTTTCTCATTCCACTTCCCCCTCCCGCTTTGCTTAGGTTGAAGTTCTTGCACTCCGATTTCACTTGTGGGTCTTCCTGTATTTTCCCTGAAGATTCACAGAACAGATGTTGCTATGTCTTGGGTTATTTTTAAATTTCCCAGGGAGAAAAGAGGGGAGAAAGTAGAGACATGCTTCTTCCAATGAGGGAGAGGCACATCAGAGGGTGGGATAGTGCTCAGCACTGCTTGGATTGTTTACACTGAAAGTATCTTGTTGATCGTTTCCTGACATTATATCCTGTTTTGCTAACAGAGGTGGTTTTAGCCAGTCACCAAATTTACATTTTCATTTACTTGTCCGTTCACTTTTCTTTTGTCCCCAGGTAACAATTATCCTTATCTCTCTTTTACAAATAAAAGTAAGGCTGACCGTACGAAGTACTGAAAGGTAATGCCAAAGACAAGCTTCCGTGCTCTCGAAGTTATACAATGTTTTGATTGTCTTAATTGTTAAACATCCTAAATTTTGTCAAGTTATGAAGATGAAACCATCAAATTCACCTTGCCACTTTGCAGGCATGTGGAATGTTTTAAGGACCAAAACAAGTTCACAGCACATTTCAGGAGCTGTAGGAATGTTAATCTGGACACAGGATTGAACTCCACCCGTGCTCTGCCCAGGATGCAGGATTACTCGTGCACCTAATGTACTGCCATTTTCCTTCCATGTGTACGTCCACTCTGATCCTTGACAGAACCCCCTGAGTTTCTCTAGGTTCCCCCTAGAGAAGCCCCTGGGATTTCTCTTTGTCCTCTAAAAGAGGCCAAGGCATTGTTATGACTATCACATCTACACGGGCAGCTGGGGCTTGAAGAAATTTATGTTAATTATTTATTAGCTAGTGGCTGTACCCACAATGTCCCTGGTGTTGTCCAAGCACTCAAAAAGGATGCGGTGAAGCACACCCCGCTTAAAGAAAGGTAGCTAGGGCTGCAAAATCAAGGAAAACACAAGATTTTGAAGAATGAATTGGTTTGTTTCCCTTTGTCAGCAAAATACGTATGAACGAACCATCAGGTAGAGAACAAGGAGGCTTTGCACGTACAGTCGGGGTCATTGTGCTGCTTGTGAAGTGTGGAGAAGAGGTGTGGAGAGAAGCACAGTGCAATGGGGAAGCTGACAAACCAGCTGGCAACGCCAGGAATGAATCGTGGTAAAGCCAAGGCACAGGGAGGCGACGCAGAGCTGCCGCACGGGAGGGGTGGCTGTGAGCAGCACCAGCGGTGTGACACCCTGGCTGAGCATGATGCAATGCCGGCCAGTTGGGCCACCCTGCCCAAGTCACAGCAGCGCCCCGGCCGCAGAGATGAAGGGCTGGGTGTGGGCACACGCCAGGGAAATCCCGCAGAGCCGAGGCTGGCCCTGGGCCGCCTTGCAGGAGGTACAGGGGGCACAGGGCTGGGGCAGGCGATGCCGTCCTGCCATTCAGCACCGGGTGCGACCATCGCTGCTCCCACCCGTGTAACATCCGCCAAGGCAGGACCCTGGGGACACGGCAGGGACAGCACAGGGCCAGGGCGAGCCTGGGAGAGGAACCTGGCTGAAACAGCCTCTGACTTCCAAGTTTTATGCAGCAGGAGAGCCGCCACCTGCTCGGCACCTTTCTTCACGGGGCGATGGTCAGTAAAGACAAAGACAGCTCCCAGAATGACCCTTTATGTAACCGCGTCGGTACAAAATAAAGGAAGAGACCCAACTCGCACAAAATAACCCTGGGCCAGCCCCTCAGCACCGCCTCTGCCGTGGGGGCGCGGGCTGCGGGCTCGGAGGACCCGAGGGGCGCCGCGGGGCCGGAGCTCCCGGCCAGGCAACCCCCGAGCGGGGAGAAGGCCGGGCCGGCCNGCGGTCGGAATCCCTCTGGATTGTGCTTTACTTCCTTAAATTAACTGTCGTTTAATTTTTCTCCTTTGTGGGCTTGTTTGGGTTTTTTTTTTTTAGTCTCATCCTCTGTGAAATTCCATCCCTGCGGAGTTACAGCTGAGCTCCCCGCCTTGCTTCAGTAACACTTCTGTGCTGGTGGGATTGAACTTGTAAGAGAAAATAAAATTTTTACAGCCTTTACTGGCCGGGCACAGTATGACTGGTAGTTAAGTGGAAAAACGTCTTCTGGAGCATTTCTGCTTGAAGTACTTTTGCAGGCTGCGGTTTGGAGAGCAGCGTGTGTCACTGTGATGTACAACTAAAAACCAATACCCCATTCCTGTAACTTGCGTTCATTACTGAATAGGAAAACTTAAAAGGGTTCTTCTCCTCAATGGTCAAAATGCACTTGCAGTGCAGCAAATATACTGTTGGTGCTTGTCTAATACTTGGCTCTCAGGTTCTGATCTAGTAAATGCCACCGAAGGCCTGTAGGATGGAGGTAGCTGCACTAGGAGTTGGCAGGTTCTGTAAAGGGATGGTTGTTATCTGTTGTTCCAGCGAATACTGCTGACTGTCAGCCCTGTTTTGACAAAGGTGCCGAGAAATGGTATGTCGTGACTTGTGCCCTGTGGTGCTCCCGGAGGGAACAGACCTTTGAGGCGACCTAATTCCTTACAGTTCAGTTGGCATCGCCGGGCTGCGGGGCGGCCTGTGCACTGGGTTCACAGCCATCCGAGTACAAAGGTTGGCCACGGGACTGAGTCTTCCTTCTGCTGCAAGTGTGACAAATTAACAGGGTGGAGATGAACTCATGAGTTGAATGTCATCTGCGCTTTTTAACCTTATTTTTTACTGAAAAAAAAAGCCTAACAAAAATAAAAATATTTTAATTTTTAAAATGTTGATTTTGAAAATTTAAAAGTACAAGCAAATGTCTTGCAGTATTTATTTAAATATAATGAAACTGCCAATACACAAGTTAACTCTTAAAAGTATGGTTTATAAAATAACTACAAAAGAAAGATCTCAGTGTTGTTGACATGGGAGAGCAAATATCAGAATTATCAGACCACAAGTTCCAAACCTTTGTGATGTTGCTTTTAATAATGTAGAAATTAAGATTCAGCTTGACAGTATTTTTAGTGGATGTGGTTTTAATGTGTCTCAGTGAATAAACTATTTAGTGAAGGCACAGTTATGCCTTTGACTGTAAAACTATAAAGCCAGCAGTGCAAACATAAAGGCAGTAAACTTTCCTGCTAGGCTGAATAGCTTTCTGAATTAAAACCATGTCAGTATTAGTTCGCAGAGATTCTAAGTTGAACTAATTTCCCCACCCCCATTATTTCTAGTCAGAGGGGGCATTCCTCTATAATCTGCACTAAGTACTGTGTCCTTCAGCCTCCGGCATTGCCATGTGCCTTTGTTTTGATAATGGGTCAGTATTTTGACCCATTAACAATAATGTTCTCATAAGGAAGGTGAAATAGTGCTTCCTTGTGCCTGGTCTGCCAGGGTAGAGAAGGTTTTGTGACCCAATCTAACCTTTTTATTTTTTGTGGTATTTGATAACACTGGTCCGAGGAAAGATTTCAGGTTTTAGAAATTTTGAGTCTCAGGAGTGATGTGGCAAAGTTGAGTAGGGACTAACTTTTTATCAGAACAAAATGTGAAAGCATGCGATTAAGCTGGCAGGTTCAAAATGAACAAAAAGGGTGTGTTTTTGGTTTTGACCCAATGTGTGGTTGGTTAAGCTTTGGAAATCCTTTCTGAAGCATGTGAATATTGGAAGTTTACGGGGACTTGAAAAGCAGCTGGACAAATTAATGCAAGAAAAACCCACTAAGGCTGACTTGTGCCGAGTACCTCAAGTAGCTCAGGGAGTCACCAAGCTGAGCACAGAGCTGGGACAACAGATTGAGAAAGTACTATCAATTATTTATCAAATTTTTAATATTAATTTCAGGCATTGACATAGTGCAGACAACAGGCCTGCCGTCTGACCCAGTAGGGCTGCTCTTAGAAAATTGTTCAACTGAAGTAAGTTTTTGAGAACAGCTGAACCAAAGGAACCAGGTCTAGAGATAACAACTCTAGGTGATAATTCTCAGGAAATGATTATGAGTCACCATCAAACATCAATTTAAGTGGTGCTGGCACCTTTGTACTTGTTGACATGGATATCTTTGATCAACAGAAGTAGCACAAAATCTGAAGGAGGCTGAGTAGGTCTTTCAGACTGTGCTTTTGATGCTCTGCTTTGGAGGACAAGAGGTTTCTGATAAGTTTGAAGGCAGTATTTGAGTACAAGATACTATTTTCAGGAAGAAGATCCCATAATGCAGATGGGCAAAGTCGACTTGGCAGCAGTGCCATGGAAGCAGATCTCAAGGGTTATGTGGGATCACAAGAAGCACAGGGATGCAGTACTCTTGAAGTTCGGCATTTAACTTTTTGTACTTTTGTTAACAGAATGATGTGTCCAGTTTTGGCCACAGCCTGTTAATAAAGATACAATCAGATGTGTCCATCTACCAGAAATGTTCACCAGGGCTTAGGAAGCTTTTGGAAAATGTATCTGCCAAGAATATGTGTGTTTGGAAAGTGTCTTCCACAAAGCTAGACAAGCTCATTTCCAGCAGAAAGAGATGAGATGAGGGGACAGGAAGATGCTAGAGTATTAAAATTAGTGAGAAGTGGTCTGTGTTCTGTCAGTGACTGCATCAAAAAAAGATAAAACTAGTTTGCACCAAAGACCTGATGAAGTTCTTAAAATCTGTTATGCCTTAGGGAAAACTGAAAGAAACTAAGGTTGTGCAATCTAATTTCTGCGAAGGTTTTTGAAAGTCAAATAGGATTTGTGTTAAGGATGTATTAAAAACATTCCTCAAAACTGTTTTACTTGTTCTCATGCAGGGGTTTGAGCTTGATGATTTCTTCAGGTGCTGTCTGTATTTGAGCTTAAGTTTATGTGGAAAAAAGCAATTTCAGTTCTCAAAAGATGAACAGTTTCTCTGATAAAGTCCTATAATCTTTCAGTTGCTGGTCATCTCATGTTACAGCTTAAGGGATTTGGTTTTAAAATAATTAGTGTTGAGGCAAACTACTGCATTTGACAGCAAAATGTTGTGGTTTAGAAGTATAGCCTGTAATACTGTAGGAAATGTAGGTGTACAACCATACTGTGATTTAAACTAGGAAAATCAGAGGGATAAAAACTGAGGTATTCATCATCTACTCTAGAATATACTGTGTGTGGCTTCATAACTTGTGTCCTGGTGTTACAGCATCTTTGGGTCTCAAACACTTTCAAAAAGAACTTTCTAAAGTCCTAATTAAAAAAAAATGCCGAATATCATGTGTTTCTCATTTTGTATCCACTTTTTAAAGTATGCTCAGGCATTTAAAAATGGCAACATTTTAACATAGCTTTCCATCTATTTAAGTTTCTACTTTGTTATTTCTTGGGATGACTGTCTGTCTTAGGTTTGTAGTAAATACTAGTGATAGTGACTTGTGTTTCTGAAGTATTGGTAGATACTATATCAATATAAAGAACACAGAAAATTTTAGTTTTTGAACTGATGGCTGTGGATGAGTCTTCCCCTTCCCCCCAAAAACCCCAACAAAACCAGCAGTTTTGCAAAGATGAATGAGAAGCATCAACAGCCTTCATGGTTTTTACTAAGGCTCTGATGTCAAGAAAAGGGCAGATAAATCCATGGGCACTTTAGTCTCTGGTGCAGTGATTTCTGTAAGTAATGACCATATAAATTTGATATATGTATTTTATTGGGAAAAGCATGCTAAAGCTGTCTTTTGATAAGTGACCATATTAGAATACCTATTAAAAAAACCCCCTGATTTAGCCAAAGCAAGTTCTTGTATTGTTGTTGTTGAGCTGTGTGCAGAAGCAGAGCAGAGGGTGATGAGGCCGAGGAGGGCTGGGTCTGATCGGTCCTGCTGCTGTGCCGTGGTGCTGCAGCTCCAAGGCAAAGCCTGTTGCCTTCTGTGGACAGCATAGCCTGGCCTTGAAAAGGTGGTTTGGGACTCCTTGGTGCACCTACACATGCTGACTTCTTCCTGCTGAAAAGGGAGTTGCAGGCAGGTGACATTTAACCTGCAGATGCAGCGCTGGCTACTGCTCCTGTAGGCATGTGTAAGCTCTGCAAGCTAAATTGCAGCTGCTGTCAGTAGCAGGGCATGCATGAACACTTGATTAAGTGTGGGTTGGTGTCTGGCTGCTGTGGCTGCGCTGCAAGTCATACCCAGGCACTGTGTCACTCCTGAAGCGCTCATGTCATGCCAAGGGACCTTCCTGGTATGGTGAATGCTTCTTCTTCCTCTGCAAGTGTGTGGTTGAAGGGCAGTTTCTGCTTGCTCCAGGGTATGAGAGATGGATGAGCCATCTGGAATTAAAGCTCACTTTTTGTATGCACGGCTTGCAGCACTGCTGCTGTGCGGAGTGTGGCCAGTCCCCAAACTGGAATCCGGTCCTGGCAGTGCCATGAGCACTACCTGAACTGGGGTGGCCACATCTGTATGCGCATCTTTTAGGGCTTGATCTACTCTCAGAGAAATTAAAGAGAAATTCTCAGTCTTGAGCTGAAAGTCTGAATGAACCCTGGATTTGTAAATGCTCAACAGAAGGCCTTCTTTACAGTTTTTTTCTTTTTAAGCAACATCTCTTGAGAGAGCTTGCTGAATTTATTTTGCAAAGGTAGTTAAACAGACAATTAAATCAAGAGTATTATTTACATAGTGGATAATTGTTTCACGAGGAAATTTGTTTTCCTTGTAATTAACAAGACTTAGCGGACTGATTTGAAATTTGTGGAGAAAAAAAAAAAAGAGAAGTAGAGAATTTAACAAAGCCAGTTGTTCACAAAAATCTCTTCAATATTAGCAAGATCTCTGTCTGTATTATACAAAAATAGCAGCAACTTTCTGAATTGTATCTAAATGTTTCTATGGATCCTTCAGGCCTGAGCTGAAGCTGTGGAAATATTGTTGCTTTTTGCATTTTGAGCAAGTTCAGATTTGTACGGTCCAGAGCTCTGTCCCTCTCATCTGCTATATTGTCTTTGTTGCCAGGCACTCAGCAAGGTTTTGATCATGTCAGGTGCATTCTCAGTGTTCCAGATCCACAGGAGCCCAGCCATAAGGTGATGCTGTGGTAGCCATGTTCAGGAAGAAGCCGTCTGTGGGAGGACAGCATGTCCTTCTCCAGTCCTTAGGTGTGATCTGTGCAGGAGGTCATGCCTGTGGTGGGCTGATGACACCCCTTCCAAGTTCACATCTGTGCTTTGCTCTTTCCTGATTTCTTCAGGTGTGCAGTCCATCACAGTCCATCACAGTGCAGTCCATCACAGCTGCTCTGTAGTGGGGGAATTAATAGCAATAAAACTCTTCCAGCTAGTCCTCTGTGCCAAAGATAGACAGTTTTGCTGTGTCTCCTTTTGTCTTGTCGGGGTGAGCGCTGTGTGCAGGCACACCAAACCTGCTTATCGTGGCACTCTGCTTGTTTTAGAGGAGCCATTGGAGAGTTTTGTGGGAGGATGCTCTGTAGCTGCTCA
Organism: Leptocoma aspasia; assembly: GCA_013399835.1. Classification (NCBI taxonomy): domain Eukaryota; kingdom Metazoa; phylum Chordata; class Aves; order Passeriformes; family Nectariniidae; genus Leptocoma; species Leptocoma aspasia. The sequence goes on from VXAX01003950.1 coordinate 1,635,675, forward strand.
TCCAGTTCAAGGTTTAGCAGTGTGTGGTAAGCTTTTGTGATGTCAGCCTTGCTTATGTATTGCAAAGTTTCCAGGACAGGGAGCAGAGCATTCAGGAATGAAGAATCTGACAACATTTTTGATGACTTCGAGTTTAACAATTCTGTTGGGTTGCACTTTTGTGAGCAGTTGGGCTGAAGTAATTGACTGCTGGACCCTAAAAGGAGAAAATCTTAATGGCTGCATCTTCTTCACCCTTCCCAGCAGTGTGGAGGGTCATGGGGCTCCTTCACACCCCACTGCAAACTGCTGGCTCTGGAGAAAGCAACAAATCCCATCACCTTTCTCTTTTCCATACCTGTGCTGCAGAGGTAGAGCAGCAGAGATGAGGGGAGGCAGACAAGGGCTGGTAAGTCTTTGCTGTTCAGCTCACCCTCTCTCAGGCAGCCACAACATATTTTGCAGTCTCTTAGACCTGTGTAACCTTCATTGCCTCTACCAAAAGTTAGACAAATGCCTCCAGAACCCTTTGCAGGGAGAAACAGAGACATAAAGAGTATATGCAGGAAAATTTACTAGAATCATAGAATTACAGAAGGGCCTGGGTCAGAAAAGACCCTAAAGATGATCTAGTTTCAGCCCCCTGTTGTGGGCAGGGACACCCAGGCAGAGTCACACACAAGGACAGAGTCATAGAGTAGGATAGGAAAGGATTGTAAAAGGTCATGGACATTGGAGGGTCCTAGGATAACATGGGCTTTTATTACTGTGTAAAGATAAAAATACTTGGGTTTAGTAGATGTGGTGGTTTTGGGGCTGAGAATGAGTTTATTTTGTGGTTTTGGGGTTGGGTTTTTTTTTCTTTTTTTCTTTTTGTTACTTGGGATCCTTTACAAAGATAGGAAAACTGGTGATATAAATAGTCTCATTTCCTAGACTCCTATTGAGTTACTTTTTCAGTGTTTGCTGATTGCTTTAAAGCCTTGGCAGTGTTCATGCAGGCAGCATTTATGACAGGTGCTTGTGTATACAAATGGCATTCTGCATGGATTCTATCTCTCTGCTGTACAGCAAGGAGTGTTACTTATGTGGACATGCCAGGAATGATGCTGTTTCTCCTTCTCTCATACTTGTTGGCTTGCTTTTCAATGAGTGTACTGCTGGGTCTGTCAGTCCTCCTCTTCCGATTTTTTTTCCAAAATAGATGCTCTAATGGTTTTTACACATTTTAGTCGCTGATCTTCCTTTGGCTGTGGTTAAGAGCATTGCTTCAGATTTCAAAGTTCTTGGGAAAAAGAAGAAAGGGGGGCTGTCATAGTTGTGTTGCATTGGAGCTGTTGGGAACAAAGCACTCCTGTTTCTTCTGTACATGTGCAGATCTGCAGACAGTGGGATGATCTGTCTTTGGTTGTCATCCCATTACAGTACTCTTGTATCTTCTCAAACACCTGAAACTAGTTATGGGCAGACACTTAATCTTGAATTATTTGGACCTTGAGATAATGTTTGGTTCACTGCATGAATGTCCTCTATTAAAATCTTTTCTCTTTGGGTGTTTGGACATGCACTATTGGGTTTTGAAAAAGTCTTACACCTTAGTATTTTTTTAGATCATTTATGCAAGAACAAATTTTAAGCTTTGTTTAGGGGAAGGGTGTTTTTTGAAATACCTTTTTTGGAACACCTTTTGTGTCATATTCTGATGGTAATCTGAAACAAATTTTAGATCTTGTTTTATGTTTTGCCGTAAAGTTCTACGTTCTACATCCTTTCAAAGGAAAAAGATTATTACTAACCCAGGAGAGGAATTTTAGCCATGAAGTTTCTTAGCCTTTTATCATGCTGTACAAGTCATGTCTTGCTCAAAAGGTCAACACCCACAGAACATGTTTTTTTAAAGTTCAGTGGTCTAAGTAGCTGCTTTTCTTGTGGCTGTAGGAATCTTTCCTATTATCAATGAACATGCAGTCTTTTGATGATATGACATCTGATGCTATGGGTATTTCTGGGTTATGTGCTAAATTATATATATTCAACACCAACGCAGCAATGACAAACATAAATAATGTGTTGACCATATACTCTTACAGATTATTCTCCTTCAGTTTAATTCCTTGCAGCTTTTTCCAGTTTTGCATACATGTATGTATTTTTGTGAAATATTACATCAGATTTCTTTTAACTTGGAACTAAAGATAGTTTATTTTAGCAACTGTTGGAGTTTAGCTTCTTTGTTTCTGTTGCCACAGAGTTCTGTGTCTGTTCACATAGTAGTCAGCCTAGCAGGGGTTATAATATATAAAGTTGGTTCATAGATTGTTTTTTAAATTGCCCTTTGCAACTTCTGTTACAGTCTGGGATCAGTTACTGATATCTTTAGAAAGAGATTTTTTTTATGCCTTAAAAATTGCAGTTGTTTTATTTCCTGATTTTTTTTTGGTGGTTTTTTTTTGTTTAATAAAAGCTTGGGATTTTAAGTGAGTAATAAGTACTCACTGCTGGAGTACATAGGATGGAAGTGGAAATTTATATGGTTTAAAAAAAAACCAAAACAGCTGTTTGAGATGAGTTGTTTTCAGTATTAATCCTGGTCTCTTTACAAATCCCTTTGGGAGAGAAGAGGGCAGACAAAAGGCACTTCATGTCACTGGCGTGTTTACTGAGTGACTCTGCTGCTTTAGCCCAAGGGAGGAGGTGGAAGCAGGGGAATGGGAAACTACCGGGAAGAAGAAGAATATTTTGAGGTGAGCTCCTTCTTAAGAAGCAAGTGAAGGCTGAAGGTTGATGCAAAGGTGGGAAAGCTTGAGGAGCTGAGGGGACCAAAGGGATCGACCCCAGCAAGAGGAAACACTTGAAGATTGCAGTAGAAGAAAAATGCTGTTTTGACTGCTTTTGTGCAAAGCAGGTTCGCATCGGGGGCTGCCCTTCCTACCATGCCTGGGCAGGATTTTGAAGCCGTGTTTTCCTCATCAAATGTAAGATGCTGCCTGATCCCTGTACGTGTCCAGGCACTGACCCTGGGTGTGCCTGCTGTGGGTGTAAGACCACGAGGCCTTGCAATTTGGGCTAAGTATTTCACCCCAAGACAGGTAAAGATTTTGGAGTGACATCTGAAGGTGTGCTAAGGTGTGGTTAGTGGTAATTGATGAAAGCTAATTGGCTTATGTTTTTCTAGGACTCAGCATGTTCTCTCTAGCAGCCTCTGATTTCCATTGGTCATCTTGTTGGAAATGTCCAAGTAGTTTTTAGGGGATCCAGGTAAGACAGGAGTCTTCTCAAAAGGAGTTGTTACTTCCTCCACTGTACATACTTAAGGGAGAAATTTGAATGGGCAAGGTGCAGCTGTGCGTGAGGCTGCTGTAGCTTTGTTTTATTCAGTTTGATCAGCTGCTTTATTTTAAATTCATGGCCTAATTTTGTGTGGAAGATTTTATAGGCGGGCAAACCCACAAAACTCTAACCAGTAATCTCCAGTCTGACAATGAAGGAGGCACATCTGTGTGAGGACTTTCTTCTCAAGTGTTAAATTTTATTTTGTTTCAGGCCTTTGTGTAAGGAAAAGCTGTGTAACTGTCACACATGTAAAGACAGAGGAGAACTGAGTTGAATGTGAAGTAATAGCCATATTTTAAGACAAAACTATTTTATGTTGTGAGAAATTAGCCTAGTAATATTAGCAAGCATTTGAACAATGTTTGCTGATTGGTGAGGGTGATGTTTATTTTTGAAGCTTGTGTTTTAGCAAATTTCAAGTTACTACCATTGAAAAACAAGGATGTTTTTTTTTCCTTTTTTCTGACAAAGCACTTCCCTCAAGCATCTCCCACAAGTGTTCAGACTATGCTGTATTTCTAACATGAGCTAAAAGCTTGTACTTATACATAGGGAAGTAAAGGAAAACTATTGTGCCTTCTCTATTATAATCCTGTCAAGGTCTTTGCATCTGTTTCAATACTAACAAGAAGAAAATGTGGGAGGAGAATGAAGGGTTTTTAAAAGTCTTCCCTTAGCTGAGGAGCATTTCCCCTTTTTCAGGTACCAGGCTGTCTTCCAAGGGCTTCCACCCAGCTGGGACAGGAATGGCATGGTGCTGCAGGAATCTTGGGTGCTGCAGGCTATAGCAAGTAATGGGATGCAGACCTTGGTTCAGTGATAGCTGATATCACCTCTCAGCAGTGTTGAATGTAATGGCAGTCAAATTTTGACCCAGATGCATGTGATAGCATGCATTTAGAGTTCAGCAGAGAGTAGAATATAATGAGTGCTCCAGTGGATGTTGTTAGCATGTCACCTGGATTGGCTTCCTGGGTTGCATCGTGTCTTGCCCGTCATTCTTCTGCCTGGATCACTCTGCTGCAATCTGGATCCTTCCTGGTGCTTCATGTGCTGACATTTGTTGATGTCTTCACAATCTGCCTCCCTCTGGATCAGGCTTCTTTTTTCAGGATCAGCTTCTGCCCCTAAAGAATCTCTGTGTAAGTTATTCCCAGGACACATGCCTTTTTTTTATTATTTATGTTACACTACTTCCAGGATATCCTGCCTTTTGTGTTTGACAACTTGCTGGGAATGGGAAGGATTTGCATGGCGTCAGTCCTACAGACAAGCATGCAGCTTCTCATGCTCTTTGTCGACTGCCTAGACCAAGACAGACTGCAAATGGAGTTTGTACAATAGAGCAAGTAAAACTGGCTGCATCAGTGTGGTTTTCTGAGGATGAAAGAGATCCTGGCTTTTGCTTTACTTATCAGCTGGGCTTGGTGTCTAGTCAAAAAGGTAGTGGAGAGATGCAGGCCAGAACATCTGGTAGAAGCACAATTTGAAGATTGGGAAGAGAGTTTAATCAAAATCTCTGTTTTCTTCTTTGTTTTCTGCCTTCCCTAGTGGAGAATGACCACTGTCATACCAGTTAGCACTGGATTGGGAATGGCTGTAATTACTTGAAAGCCGTCAACCTACAGTTAACCCTGCTCATCAGGCTGAGGTTTGGAGAGTGATGTGGAGGACACATTTGCTGCAGGGAACATTCCTGTCATGGCAAGCTTTGCTCATGTGTGCCCAGCACTGCCTGGGAAGCCCTGCAGTGGAACGTGCTGGCGCTCCATGTGAGTCAGCAGGAAGGAATACTTTGTGTTGTTGCAGGCTATTGTGAGTTAGCTGCTCTGCTGGGGACTCCTTTGGCTTTTCACAATGGTCCTTGCACCAGATGATAACGTGCTGAGCTTGTTCTGGGTCAGCAAAGCCCCTTGTCACCATGCCAAGAGCACCCTCTCAAAGAAAGCCCTATGCCTTTTACCTCCTAAAATGCATGTGGATTCACTACATTCCTGGACCAAAGTAGCAGTCAGTCTTCCTGTTTTGAAAAAGCGGAAGTGGGGAGAATACTGTTGCTTTGAGATGAAGAGGAGCTTTTCAGGCTAATTTTAGGTGCAGCTAAATGTCTAAGGAGGAGGCAGTTTAGAGTAGAAGGGCTCGACAAGGAGAGTTACTGCGAGACATCCAAAATTATGAATGCTGGTGTTGAGCAGGGTGGTGTAGGCAGAAGCAGCCACATGGGAAAGCATGATCTGGAGCAGTGGCTGCTGAGCTGGGAGGGATGCTGGACAGGGAGGGCTGAGCAGATGTGGTTGACCTTCCATGCAGAGCCTTGCTGGCTGGCTGGGCTCAGAGGCTCAGCACAGGGCAGGATTAGCACAGCTCCTCTGGCAAAATGGGCAGCTCTAGGCTTCTTGTGTTCCTCAGAACAAAAAGCAGTCCAGAGCATTGCAAGGAGTTTTTAAGATGACAGTTTTAACACTAAATGAGAGTTTCTTTCTAGAAAGAAACTTTTTTTTTTTAAAAGGCATTTTGAGGCTGAGAGAAAAGATAAACTAAGGGATACCTAGAGAAAGGGGAGAAGCCAAGTATGAAAGAAGATGAAAATCATTCAGTACAATCAAAACCTATCTTTTATTCCACTGCTACAATAGAAGAGCAGGTCAGGCAAAAAATCAGTCCTCTGTCCTATACCTCCCTGATGCTTTTCAGTATAAATCTAGTTCAAGGGACCCTTAATGGTAAAAGCTTACAGGGAGGCTGCTGTAGTTATTAGAGCACTTCCTGGGTGGCTCAGCCTTCTTCTCCGAAGCCACACCTGGTGTATTAGGGTTTCCTATGCTGTTATTACTGTTTCCAGTAATGCTGTTTCCAGAATGCTGTCAAAAGCTTCTCTGTCAAAGGAGGATCATCACACAGCACAGGCTGATGGATGTGTGGAGAAATTAGGCAAACTACAGCATCCAGTAAAACCTGAATGAGTTTTATAGAGTGGAAGCTGAAAAAACAAATGCGTTTTTGATAACCTTTGAAATATAATTGCGTTTCTCTCTTGTACTTGAATGTCAGGAACTTTTGCTAACTTGTCAAAAAAAAGTTAATTATTTCTTAAGAGACATGCAGTGGTATTTTTATTTTAGGAAATTTAGATTTGTATTCTTCACAGGTCATAACACTGGGAAGTTAGCCAGCATGTTTCACCCTTGTGTCTGAAGGCAGCATAGAAACTGGATGTGCAGGCATTTGAGAAGGCATTTGATAAATCTTGTTTCCTTTATTGTTCCCAAATTACTGGAGTTATTAAAGAGGCATGCATTTTTTTTAAGTTAGAGTAAGCTGTAATAGCCAGCAAGTTCTTTTCATTAATCACCCAAGTAAAGCAGAAACTCTGGAAGCTGTGAAATTCCTCTGAACATAGCATTGATACTAAAATACAGGGCCATGGTTTTTATTTATTAATAGAAATAATAAGATAATTCTTCAGACTTTGTGTTCTTCAGTCAATAAAAGGAAGCACATACCTCCCTGTAATTGCAGACAGGTATGCTATTGTGGAGGGAGGAACAGGACTCTGTAAAGAGAGGTGGAGTCTCCATTAAGTGGTGTGACAGGTACTGATTCATATGTTGATGTGTTTTGCAAAATAGGTCTGTTGGTTGGCTGTGTTTTGTTTTGGCTTTTTCTTTAGCTCAGTGGGTTCAAAGTTGTATCGTTGGGCTGCTCTGTACTACATTTTACTCTTTTTGAATTCAGTTGTTCCTGAGTTCTTGCCTCAAGACTTCGTGTGGGTCACTGGGAGGTGGCTGAACGCCATGTGATTGTTGCTGTCTCAGCACCCCAGGAACTGGAGCTTTCTGGGCTCCTGAGGAAGCGCCTGACTTGTAATAATCCTCCAGGATCTTCATCATACTTACATTCTACACAAGTGTTTCTTTTACACTGTTCTGAATTTTTTCTAAGATGACCTTAGAAGATCTCCAATCTTAAGATGATGTGAAACTACTGTACTTAAAAGCTTTTAGTTTTGTAGTTCCCATGAATAATTCAAACCCAAAAACTCATCCACAAGGAGGACTTACTACTCTAGAAAGGAAATAGAGGAAATCCATGAGGGGTTTACTATTAGCTTTCCCCTGCCCATCCAAGATGACGCTCAGGTCATTCCACAGTGTGAAGAAATATCCATCATGAAAGCAGATTTGAAACATTTCTGTTTGCAAGGAGGAATTTGAATTAATCATATCTAACTTTCGTGTTGAATTCCTGATCACTGTAGCTTAAGCTCCTGTGGAGCTCAAATTTTGCGTGAAAGAAAATACATGGGAAAAAAAACCTATATCTATCTGAAATAAAGAATATATTTGCTGGAATATAGGAAGTGCTGAAGACTTCCAGACTGGAGTTCTAAATAGAATGCTTGAGTGAACTTGGCTTGCTGCACTGTAGACCACAGGTCCAGGAAGCTGAAGAGGATGCTCTGTAAAGCATTGAGAAGGGGAGCCATCAGGGTGTCTTGCTGTGGGTCCACTGATGATAAGTTTCACATGGCCTCACAGTCTTTCCTTTAACAGCAGTACAGTCTCTTCTGCATTGTATTCCTTGTCTTTTGGAAACTAGTTATATATTAGTTTTCCGTGGAAAAAAAATCAGGGACTGTTTTGTGGTTTGCTCTTTTGTAAAAAGCAGGGTGAGGGTTTTGCTTGTAATCAGGAATGTGTCAATTCAATGTTTTTAACTGGAGGACTTTGCATGTGACTTTTTGAACTGTTTTCTAGGCTTTTTGATTGGCATCATTAGCATTTCTGAGTCCATGGAATATCTGCAAGTGCTGAAACCAGCCAGGAATCTGGCTGGTTCTCAAGTGTTTCTGTCAGAAGGCACCTTTGGCTGTCTGTGTGTATACTGAAAAAACCCCAAAGAAGTTGCTTTGCAGACTAGATGTGACATCTTGTAAATCAGATAAATATTAAACTAGAAAGAAAAAAAAAATTAGTCTTAATTTAAAATCTGTGTTAGTGATTAAAAGTAATTCTTCAAGACCTTTTCAAAGTTGATTCAAAATAGTTTCAAAATAGTTCCTGTTTCTAGTCTATGTGGTCTCTGTTTCCACTGGCTGTGTATTACAGCTTTTTCTGCTAGATTGAAGTATTCTGTAGTTTGTTTTCCATGTAAATATTACATGTACTTAACCTGTCATTACATGACCCTTACTGTTTTTTAATTTGGCAAAGAGTTGTTTAAAACCAGATGGAATTTCTGTGTGGCTGGTACTGAGCATTTAGAGGAAAGTTGTGCAAGGAGATGTCTTGCCTTAACCTTGGAAGAACAAAGGGATGTGTCTTTGAGGTTAGAAATTAGTTATAATGTACTTTCAGTGGGAAGGATTTTGAAACTATTGATTTAGATTGTTCTAGAATTGGAGGAAGGCTTTAAACATGCTGCTTTTGATCACAGAAGGTGTTAGAATTAAAAGAAAAAATATAAGAAGATTTAAGTATCTTTGAAGCATGCTTAAGAACTATTTCACGTTATCCTCTTCTCTAATTGATTAACTGGATAATAGGTTTAAATGTGCCAAATAACAAAACCCATGGATTTCATAGCAACTGATCTGAAATGATCTAATTAAGTTTGGGTTTTCCTCCTGAGTCACCTGGGTGAATCCTAATGATGTATAGCAGATTGCATTAAATTGGGTTGTACCTGTTTCTTGGAAATAGTGTTCAGAAAATCAGAAATTTCTTCAAGAATGTCAATTAGCTAAAAGTACTGAGTGGAAATGTCTGTTTCATGCTTTCTGGTCCCTCTCACTCATATAGGCAAATCCATTTGATTACCTTTCTTGATGGTTTTGATATTGAGTGTATTGACTGCCCGTGGTATATGTAGGCATGTAGCTGAGACATGGTTTAAACCTGTGATGTCAGTTTTGCTCATTAAAAAATAATTTAGTCTTTTTGATTTCTGGACCCCCTGAAATTTCTGTTGAGCACCATTCTGCTGAATTTCTGTTATAAATTTAATGTGTGAGGTCTTTGAAATATTACTTTTTCTTAATTTCCTCTTCAGAGGCTGCTAAACCAGCAGTTATTTTTAACTGTTCTAGAGGAGTATTATTTAAATCCTAAATTTTATATGGGCCAAATCTTTGTGATCCACAAAAATTGCCCTACTTTTACAGCTGAGAAACACAATGAATGTGAACCATCCTTGACATGAGATAGCTCAAAGAAACTTTGGTAGTAAGTTCCAGAAGGTTTGCCAGTGGAGGTTCTGTTACATTTTCCTTTTTTCCTTTTATATTGCAAAAACACAAGAACAAAAAATATAGTTGTTTGGTAAATACTATATGTACATTCTTCTTTTTGAAATGTTAAAAAAATTGTATTTATTTTCTGATGATCAAAGTAATGATTTTCTACATTGGTCTTGAACATCTGAAGTCAGGTTGTATATATACATATATACAAATAATTCAGGCCATACTTGTATGTATTTTAGACTTATTTTAAATTTTTTTTTTTTTTCAAAAATGTTGCAGGTAATATCAGTTGGGAAGATGAGAACACTTGCTGAACAAAATTTTCCAAGCTATGGAAAAAAACATTGGGTTTGGGAAGGTCTGAGTTTTAAACCTAAATCACTGTGAAAATATGCTTAATGTTTCAGATGTGCTTGTATTGCTGTATCAAATATTTTGCTTTTAAAAAGGGAAACTTTTATGCCTACAAAAGGATTGTATGCTCCTTGAGTCTAACTGTAATTCAAATTCATGCAGACTTTTTTTGTTTATTTTTAACACAGAATCATAGAATGGTTTGGGTTGGAAGGAACCTTAAAGCTCATCTAGTTCCGACCCCCTTGCCATGGGCAGGGACACATTTCACTCGAGCAGGTTGTTCAAAGCCACACTTGCAGGATGGGGCATCCACAGGTTCTCTGGGCAACCTGTTTCAGCACCTCCCCACCCCCTCAGTAAAGAATTACTGAAGTATCTGAATTAGAAGGACAGATGATACATGTTGGCAGAGATATTTTTCTGTTGTTGCTGGGACTCGTGTTGCCCATGTTGGGAAGAAGGATACCAAGAAATGGGAAATGTGAGTTTTGTCCTGGGTACCTCTTGTCCTGGCAGAGGGATAAGAGGGCTTAATTGGGTGTTTTTTTGGTGATGGTATCTGTGGTTTTGTGGGGAAGAGTTAACATTGCACCAATCTTGTATTTGGGAACTTAAAGCTTCTGTGTGTGAGCCTTTTGCACTCCCCTTGAGAGTATTTTTAATAGTATCTTTCAATGTGTTTTTGAAACAATTTGGATTTGTGTTTTATATGTTGTCCATAAATTAAATAAAAGTTTACTTTTTATAATGTGATGTTGGAACAGGAACAGAAATTTGATACATGTTTAGGTCTGCGCAATTGCAAATGCTAGCTGTGCTTTTGACTTAAAGCCCTAATTCAAATCTCTCCTGTCTGACAAGCAGCAGTAAGATTAATTACCAGAGAGAGGAATCTATATCCCAGTTTTAGACAAAACATGTTGATTAAAGTTATTTGTAGGCTGAATAAGTACAAGCCTTTGTTTGGACTGCTGAACGGGGTTATGTCAAAACGTGCAGGAACAGGACTTACTTGCATTCCTGTTGCTTCCACATTTCCAGTCCACAGCATCATCTGATGGGGAGCCAGTGGTGAGTTACCAGCTGAGCATGCAAGTGCTGTTTCACTTGGAGACCTGTTTGATTAGACAGCAGTATCTCCATGTGTCCTTCCACAGCTGGGATGAGGGCAGCTTGAGAGGCACTTGGGAGTGCAGTGTCCCTGGGTGGGCTGGGGAGAGCTGCCTGCTGGGGGCTCACAGGATGGGGACTGCCAAAGCATCTTGGGACAACTGAGGTGGAACTAAAGATAATTTTAATCATACTTTGTGTTTAGAGGGCGAGATCACTACAATTATATAAGCTCTAAAGGGTGGAACTTGTGCTTAGCTGGTGTTTGAACTCCAAGAAGCATAAATTTAAAGTATTGAACATTGGAGGTCTAAGGCAAAATTTTTGTGTTGCAGTAGCAATAGTCTGTCCTTGAGGAGGAAAGAAGGAAGAAGAACTTAGTTTATGTTACTTAAAACAACTAACTTTGTTTGTTTTAAGGCTGTTTTTCCTGGTTAAGTGATGATGTGTGATTGGTAGCTATATATTATATGATCACTCATGCTCAGTGTTAAAGAATAAAGCCTAGATAAAAAAACTCAATAAAGTTGAAGTGCAAATAAAAAAGGGGGAAAAGTACCGTAAGCTAGTTTGTCGCTATATTAGAGCAAGGGTCTTTTCTCATGCCAGTAACCATCAGCAGCTGGATAAAGAATGAGCAGAGGTGAGTCTCCATCAGTGTTTTTGTTCATCTTAGGAGTTTACTGTTGTACTGAACCTCCTGGTTGTTTGCATTTATGGCACTGCAAGCCCAGGCACCAAACTGGGTCCTATTTAGATAAAACCAACGTGGAAGATGCTCCTCAGAAAAACATCTGATAGTCTGCAGCTGTGAATTCATATTCAGTCAGGGGGGCCAGACTAGAGATCTGTGGTACAAACTACAACTAGTAAAACCCTCAAGATGTGCATAGTATGAGCACTGGACCCTCAGTGCTGCTGTTTCACTGTTATGCAGTTACTCCTATTGTACCATGTTATTTGCTAACAGAGGTGTATCCCTTGAGTTTAAAATTTATCATTCAGATTTATGTCCAAAAATAATGACTTGAAAAAAATGTGTAAATAAATATGCCCTCTGTTCCTGAAATCCTCCTTTTACTGACATCATGGTTATTGTTAAAATCTTTGCAATTAGTAAAAAAGAGAAAAAAAAAATCCAAACCAGAAATATCTTAAATTGACCGTTCAAGTCTTCTATAAGGCGTCTTTGATTTTGAAAGCATAATATTTTGCTTGCCCTACAGTGTGTTCAGTTTAATTCAAAATATTGTAGGAACATTTGTGTAAAAAGCGACAAAATGAAAGAAGTGTGTTACTTAGAGTTGAAAATAATATAGGTGTTATCATTTACAATTTTGTTCCTGAGTGAAAATTATTGTTATATGCTCCTAATCCCACCACATTGTTAAATTCTGGAATATTTGTTAAGAGAGGAAAATGAAATTAAAACGAAATATCCATATCATTGAAAAAGAAAAAACTGCCCATGATAATTGCAGTATCTTTTTATTTAGCAGAGCTTCATTCTGTTGTCTGATCTTAGATCTACTACTTCCTTAAAAATGTCTAACCATCAGATTATCACTGGAGGGACTGTTCTTGGACATCTAGATTGAAACCATTGCAGCTGAATTAAATGAAGACTGCATGGGCAGGACTTGGTGACCTGTTTTTATTTCTTAGATGAGTTTCCTAGCCTCTGGAGATTCATTTTTTGTATAAAATATTTTGCATGGTGTGAAATGAAGACTCAAGTGCCACGAATGAATGCTTTGAGCTGCTGACCCCAGCTGGGAAATAGCAGTGGCAGCATGACCGTGCTCATTCTCCCAGAAATTTTTTCCAGCTGTTCTGGCTTGTTCAGGAAGTTTTGAATTTAAAAACACCTGAGCTGCATTTTGTGTCTGAATTTACAATCTGACTAAAAGCTTTCCTTGACTCCACTTCTTGCTTCTTTGCCAAAATAAATAGGCTGATCTTAACATGTGACTGTGGTGGTTTATCCTCTGCATGAGCTTCTGTATAGAATTTGTAATTATGCTTAAGGGCTGGTCCTGGGAGCCGTGATTCTGCATAAGTTGTTTTTGGTTTACTTTCGTATCAGATATATTGAGACTGTGTGTGCCTGTTCCCAGCCTCAGGGGTGGTTCTCTCTTGCATGTGAAGAGAGAGTGTGTTTGGTCTGTTGCCTGCACAACAAAAACCTTAAAGCTATCCCAGATTTCTTCTAAAATATGCATTTGACTAAGCCTGGTCTCTTGTAACACTTGGGGCAGAAAACTCATAACCATTTTTGTGGTGTTGCTCGTTGGTAATTTTTACTTATTGACTTTAACAGAATTGTGAACAGGGATGCACCTTCTTGCAGCATGCATGTTAAATTAATAAATAACATTTTATACATGATGGGGATGGGCAGTAACATTCAGGTAATCTATTTGAGGTATTGAAATGCAGTTGGACTTCGATCTTGATCTTCTAACTATTTTCTGAACAAGAAGTGAGTGTGATGTTCTTGAGCTGGATTTCTTCTAACTCATGGCTCATAAAAGTATTGGAGCTATGGGAGCTGCATCAGTCAGTTTCTGTGGCTCCCTGAGACACTGAATCAGTAGTAAGAAAAACAGCCTGTTTGTCTTTGGCTGTGGCAAAATCTGTGCAAAGATTAGTCCAGAGTCTTTAATCTGCATGACCCTGTACCAAGGTTTAGGGAAGCCTAGAACTTTCTCAAACCTTGCAGAGAGCAGTGTCTTGCCAAAAAATGAGAGAGTTGAGCTGTGGTCAGGATGTGGCTAATGTGGAAGTTGTTATGGCCTGCAGTATTCCCTGCTGCCAAGATCCTGTCAGTGCTAATAGCAGATTTTGTCTGGTTTGTTGCTGGTCAGATGCCAAGCCTTTACAGTACTTGGCCTTCTGTGAAAATACAAACTATTCATGAACAGTACAAGAATTAAAGGTTATTTTAGAGTCACAGAATGGTTTGAGTTGGAAAGGACCTTTAAAGAGATTAAGTCTTACCCCTCTGTCCTCACTAGGTTGTTCAAAGCTCCATTCAACCTGACCTTGAAGGTTTCCAGGGATGGGGCATTCACAGCTTCTTCAGGAAACCTCATTGCAAAGAATTTCTTTTTTGCATCCAGTCTAAATCTATCCTTTTTCAGTTTAAAACTGTTGTCCCTTGTCCCGTTACAAGGGGCCTTGATAGAAAGTCTCTCTCCATCTTATAGGCTTCCTTCATTTACGGAAAGACCACAATAAGGTCTTTCCTGGAGCCTTCTCTTCTTTATTCTGAATACCCCCAAATTGCTCAGCCTTTCTTCATAGAGAGATGTTCTAGCCCTTCAATAATTTTTTATGGGTTTTAAGTGTATTTTATTCCTAAATCCATATATTCCAGATATTTTTTTTTTAGATTGAGATAATGTAAATGATCTTTATCTTTTGTTGTAATTACTATTTTTTTGTCTCATAGTAATGAGCCCACTATACTCATCTTCCCAAGAAAATGAATGGATTTGCTGACAAATGTTCTGTGTCACTTCTTGGAGTAGCTTTCTTGTCTTTGCTGTTAAAATTGTCTTAAATAACTCTCATGGTCTTTTATGTTAACAAAAAGCTTTCTGTCACCTCCCTCAGAATTACTGTTATCAATGAGATCTGTGAACTTGGCAGTAGATTATATTTATTTATTTGTTTGTTTGTTTGTTTGTATACAAAAAATGAGTAGATTTTGACAAGAATCTTCCTTTTTTAGTTGCATGTTTTTGAAGGGAGAGTTCCTCCTCAGTTCACTGGTCCATCACAGATTGTCTGTGTTTCAGCTCGTTGCCTATAAAAATACACCCATGCTTTTTGTAATAAGTACAAGCTGATATGGAGAGAGGAAAGGAGTTTGAAACAGGTAATGTAAGTGTTTTTAAGAACTAATTCTGTCTCTGAAAGAGTTACGGATTCTGTACAGAGAGGGATGGCAATAAACAGTTCCTGGATTACACCTATTAATTTGCAGATGCTGATTGTCATTAGTTTCTAGTATTTTCTCCTCTAATAAAGTGGCCAAATCAAAGTTAGTACCATTTGAAAACATCTGATTTACTTGATATTTGTTATATTGGTAGTAAGTCAGAAAGTAGAAATATATTTTTTCCCAGCCCAGGCTCCTTGTATTGGTCTGAGGTCAAGCATCTGAGGTTTCCTGCCCACCCTCCAGGAGCCTTTGATGCTGCCATCCGCAGTGCTTAGTTTATTTGACTTGACCTGGCTGCTGGCTGAGTATGTGTTCTTATTTTTAGAAAATATCAGTTCCATTTTCACTGATATGTACCAGGAAGTGTTTGGCAACATTTTTTTATTGTCGTACTTCAAAAAAAAATTACCAGGCAAATGTGTCTCTGTTTGGTTATTTATGCGTATGTATTTATCAAACTGATAAAACTCAGTGCAGGTTGGTTGCTTGCTCCTTTCTGTATTTACCTAGTTCCATATGACTATTCTGCAGCGAGAGGGTTATATAGCTGAAGTTGAAAACTTGACAGGACATGGGTCCAGAGGAGAGGCAGCCATGGAGAGCCAAGTTACTGATAGGCTCCAGCTTATGATTCAGCTCTTGACTTTCTCTGCTGGAATTGTAGGGCTGCTTGAATGTCAAGGGCTTAGCATCACTCATCTAAAAGTACAAAATAGATGGTATTGTCACTATGTAGTGTAGGCTTTCTACTTCAAGTGTTTTTCTGAAAAAATACTTAAGTTGTGCAGAGTTCTTGAATTGCCGATGAATTTACAAAATTTCAAAGGCGCTCAAAAGTGGGGTTTGTTTTGTGGTTTATTTTTTTCTGTTTGGCTTGGGTTAACCCCCTTAAATTGGTGGTTAGGACTATTCCTCTGATTTTTTTGTATGGAGGCTGTGAACGTTTATTGGGTTTATCTGTGTTCATATGAGTTAGAATCAATTACTGGGATTCAGTCTACCTCAGCCTCTTTTTGAATCAGCTGGACAAAATCTGGTATAAAATGTAATATATGCTTGCTTTAACTGGTACAAGGCCCTGCTGGCTACACCAAGATGTGCTTTAGCCAACATTGATGGTGGTCTACAGAGGATTAAAATTCTGGTATACTAATTCCTTATCATAATGGGCAGTTCAGATTATGGAAGCCAGTGACCAGGTATTTATATGATAAATAACCAATATTTATGATAAGTGTTACATTTCCTTTTAAGTGTTTGGGAATCAAATGAAGGACTTTCTTAGTGAGGTCTTTCCTTTTTCATTTGCATAATTAGTTTTTGTACTTTTTGTGCTGGAGGTGAGGTCCCTTGTATTTGGTAGACTTAGGCCAATTCGTGGCTGCTTTTGTTTTACCTTGTCTATGAAGCTCAAAGAGAGACTGATAGGTGCATAGGCTTAAAAGAGAATAAACATATCAGTTCTTGCATTAGGTCACCTGAAGATGAGCAATAGCTTGGCAGCAGCACACTCTGGGTGGGGAAAGAGGGCACTCTAATTTGACAGTAGGAGAGTATGAGATGTACAAGATGAATGGGTGGGGAAGGCTGAAAAATGACATAACCAGAGGAGAATTTAAAGTTCATTAGCTTAGAGAGAGTCATCCTCAACCTTCAAGATGTATTTGCTCTTTCTCATGTCTACACTTGGAAAAAGTGGCACATGAGGATATAAACAAATACACTGGTAAAGTGCTAGCTGAAGGGGTTTGAAGTCACTTGACCTTGTTGAGGCTGCTTATGGAATATGATTTAAGCCATTGTGCCTGAGCACTGCTGCCAGTGGTCACACAGCATGACTACTGCCACAGGGATAGTTAATTCCAGAGTTCACCTTGTCTGCTTGAACTACTCCAGCTAGATCTGCTGGAGTGCATCCTATGTGTTCTTTATATATTATGAGATGGCTTAAGATATTTTTGATTTTGCTTTGATGTCTTTGTCTGTTTGGTGACTTCTGCCTTGGTATGTCTTTTCTTCCCCTCTTGCTGCCTGCTGGTTTCATGAGGGCTGACTTGCAAAGCCTGAAAGAGTTAAGTTGAACAACCTCTTTCAAAAGTGTTTTTATAGCCTTGTTAGTTTTCTTCTGTCTTTTATAGTCCTCATTTCTCTTTTGTAATGCTTCTGAAGTAGTGTCCAGGCAATAACTGAGGAGCTTTTTCTATAATTTTAACTTTTCTGCTCAAATTTGACACTGTGTTTTGTGGTTTGCTACTTTTCCTCTTTCTGCTTGTTGCTGTTACTGGAGTAGACATTGCTGTTGGTTGAAAATGCTTATGCAGATCCCCTTGGCACACTTAATTCTTGGTTTGTCAGGAAGCTCCACTCAGGTTATCTTAATGAACAAGAAGTGGGACAAAGACCTCTCTATTTTCTTAGTATGAACTAAAATAAGAATAATATTCTTGAGAGAAGAGTAGCTTAAAAAGCTGGCAGAAGAGCAGGAATCACAGAGGAAATAATCAGACCTTGCTGATTCTAATACGAATTGAGTTTTAATTTCTCAGTGCCATAGTCAAAAGACCACAACCTCTGTGGTTAGAATTTTACAAACTTACAAGCTGTTCAGAATTCAAGTTGGTATTGTATAACAGTAGTTGAATTGGACAAATATTTGCTAGTTAATGTGACATATATGTTGCTGTCTTCCTTTGCTAAGTCTCATTTGATCTTCCATCTTCCCCACTCCTTGTCATCTTCTCATGTGATACAGTTCATGAGAATGTTTGCTGTTTCTCCTATGCTGGTGTGCCACATAGGACATAGCTGTGTACAGCTTCTCTTGTGAACTCATTTCCTCTTCCATATCTGCAGAGTTGGTATGTTTGTTAAAATTGCCTAAACTCTCCTTCCTCTGGATTTTTTGGCACTTCACTGTAACCTCCAATGGCAGATTTCCTTGTCTATGTGAGGTTTATTTTTATTTCTTGAGCAATACTGAGAATTTTGCACTTAGTAAGCAGCAACTGAAAGACACTTGGCCTTACAGAAATCTGTTCAGTTGACGCACAAATTATTTTGGATAAGCTTCCTACAATAGGTGCTTTTTTAACGGGCTACATTTTTGTTATATGAAAGGTGCATAGAGGTACAAAAGTGCTGATTGATTCAATATGATGCATTTGAGAAAGCATAAAACACATGTATTTCAAAACGGAGGGTTCTTGGGCAATGCCTGTATCACCTCATTTTCAGGATGGTGACATACACGAAACATTCAGTTGCTGTGGGGGAAATTTCCTACCATTAATTGAATTCCTTCTTTTTAACAGCTTATTTTGATGCAATAGCCATTTAAATATTTGCAGATAAAGTAGTATGCTTTTTTTTTTTTTCCAAATTACATGTTCTTACTCAGACCATCTCCTGCCCTGCATCAGTGCTTCTCAAGGTGGTCAGGAGGGGAAGAGGCAGAGCAGGGAGCAAAGCCAGGAGGGTAGCTGGGGTGAAATGGCTCAAGCAGCAGTTAACACACAGGAAGGTGAGATGGTTTAGAGGAAGCTGTACAGGTCTTTGGCTAATCCTGACCCTACCACACCCCTTCAACTATGCCTTAAAATTTGTTCTTCCAGGAGCATGGGTGTTCCAGGCAAAGGTGTTTTCAGAAATGTACTGAAATTGTGCTTTACTGTTTGGATTTGCTATGTTTAATGTAGAGAAAATAAGATTCCTCCTTTGCTTAAATCATGAGGGACTGTTTTGTCTTTTCTTATTGAACAGTAAACACAACAGCAGAGAAGGTATTTCCTATGTGAATGTTAAATACAAGTGAATACAAATACAAAAGAGTGGTTCATCTGGAAATACTACAGAAATCAGTTTCTGGTTGCTCAGTATTGAAAGCATGCTGATACATGCAAATACACAAGAAAATGAGCATGCCATGAGAATAATTTCATCAGCTGTTGTGCTCAAGTTGTCCCAAGTAGTCAGAGCAGGTAGCTTTAAAAGAAATTTTTATCTAGTAATTCTCAGATGATTACTCTTTCTTTTACATGCATACGTTTACAAAAGGTATTGACAATTAAGAAGTTTGGGTTTAAGATTTTCAAAGCAAGTTGGTTTTGAAGATACTCCTGTGCTGTGCTATATTGCAGTCTATTTCTTCTTTTCCAGTTTGACAGAGTCACTTTGCTAATGTTATTTTAGGTATGAAAAAGGCTGCAGTGTGACATGGATAAACTAGAATGTGTTAGAGCAGAGTTTTGCAGTGAATTGGAAAAGTAAATAATAAAAATGGTATCGGTTTAATACTCAGTTAAACAATGGAGCTATAACTGTATTGTAATTACCTCAAATAAAAATAAAGCTCTACTATATCTGCAGTTCATTTGAAATACTGTGTCACCTGCAGTAGAGTCCTGTATGCTTCCTGAGCTTTGATTGGGAGAAGTTTCCGCTGAACAGTAAACTAGGGTTGCAAAAGTAATTTGTCTGACAGTAAGGAACCACTATGTATGAATGTTTTTCTTTGCCTAGTTTCTTCTGTATGTTTATAGGACCTTTCCCAGAGCATTCTCATGTGCCTGCTGTAATCAGCAGAATTTTGAGCAGTTCTTAAACACACGGGTGCAAGGTGGTTTTAATGTAAAAAAACCTGTGTTTTACAATGATAATTCACTACAATACCTATTCTAATTAGTTTATTTTCCTTGGACTTAGCCATTTTAGTGAGTTACTGTTGGTTGTTTAATGAAGTCTAATTTTTAATTTGTTTTAATTAGTTAATTGAGCAATCAGTACACTGCCTTGGTATAGCAGACTGTTCATAGGATAGAAAGTAGGCTCAGATCATGCAAATGCCTGCCTCTGGGCTCTGGCAACAGATTTAAAATTGCATTAGTATATTTTGCCTTTGTAGAATTCTTTCACCAGATGGTAGCATTTGATTTCCTTTTAAATAGTCTATAACACCCAAATGTAGTTGTATTACATTCTTTTAAAATCAATACTACTTAGGTAAACATAAGTGGGAGGAGGATAGTGTGTCAACTTTCAACTGGGAAATTCTAAGGTGTTTCCTATACTCAATGTGTTATGTAGATAATTTTTTGAGGGAAAAAAATGTCGTTAAACATTCTCCAAAAGGGGGAATAATAGTGCAGAAAAAAGTTACAGAAATGTTGGTGGGTGTTTTTCTTGGAATCTTGGCAGTGGTTTGTCTTGCAAGTTGTTTGAACACTAGTTCTAGTGCTTAGCCAGTGCTGAATGTGTTAAGTACCCTTACTGATAATTAAGGCAAGGTCTATTACTGCGTACCAATTATGAAGAAATAAAATCTGACATTTGAAGGAATAGCTATTAAGTTTACCAGCTTTGGGCAAAGGCTTCTTTTATTACTATCCCTCTCGTGCTCAACAGAGAGAAAAACTCCAGTACTAGGTTCCTGAGGTCTTCCTATGTAGAAAGAGAAAAGGGCATCTGGCTTCCCACTTCTAAGCATAACCTTTATGAATTCTCTTCTTAATTTTGGAGATGTCTTAATTGTGGAGACCAGAATGATCCAGCAACTTGAAATCCATTAATATATGTTGAGTGCATATATACAAATACAAATGTAGATGGTAACTTCTTTTGTCTTCGTTTTTAGAAGCATCATTCAGGTTACTTCTTGTGTTTGGCGGTGTTGCTATCAAATTTGTTGCTTTAGAGCTTTTAGCCTGGGCATGAATCTCTTTGCTTTCATTGTTTTCAGAAACTGTGTGCTCTTTTAGCAGTGTGGTAGACTGCATGTAGATTGAATTTAGATGGATGCATATTGGGAAAAAAAGTTTGTTCCCACTGATAGTTTCTGTTCACTGTAAAATGCTGGTCTGTAAACTGGCTATTCAAGAGCTTGTTCAGGAATAGGCTTCATGCATCTGTCTCAAGGCCATGGCACAATACATCAGATGGGAGTGTAAATAATAGAGCAGGCAATACCTGGTAGGTTTTGATATCCAATTTCAGTGTGCTCCCTGCCAGAGTCTCAGCTGACAGAGATGGAGTGGTGCTAAACCCAAAATGTTACAACTGGTTTTATGTCACTACTCAGCCAGAAGACTGTATTTATTAAAATTAATTGTCCCATTAATAACTGACTCACTTGTATTTAGACTGCTTTCATCCAATGGCGTCTTAGACGCTTGCAAAGCCTCAAGTACCTTTTTTAAACTTGCATTTCCTGGTGGTGGCTGAATTCAATCACTGCTCTATCCTTCAAGAGGATTTTTTCAGCTTGTGACATTCCCCTGTCATAATTTATTAATGAAGTGTGAAGTTGCCTTAAGAATATGTAAGACTGCAAAAAGCCCTGTCAGTGAACAAAGCAGAAGCATCTGGATGTGAACTGGGGAGATTGGATTCCAACTTTTGCTGAAATTTTGGCAGTAATTTTAGGGTTTGTTTCTCGTGCAACATGGTTGTGTCCGGAGCCCTGACCACGCTACTTGGAGTGTAAAAGACAGCCTTGTTTTTAGTGGCTGTGTGGCATATCGTTTAACTACTATTTTGAACTAAAATTTTAAAAGCAAATGATAGGTTTGTGAAGAAATGAAGGCTTGGTTATATCCAGAAATAAACTCAGCTGGTTAGCAACTATGCCCATGATGGCAGTTGAATCTAGAGGTCAGGTCTGGCTGGGAAAAAATTCCTTTTTCAGTATCATAAAATAAAGAAAAAATGGCCAACAGCCAGTTGTGAGTGAATACAGATGTTGTTTACAGGATTTACCGTATAGTGATGGCAACACATGATGAAGATGCTGTTTTGTAGAGTTCATGGGCTGTGGTGAAAGGCTGGAAGTAAACAGAAGTAAATGTGATACTGGAGGTTTTAGAACATAACTTTCTGTGCGCAGTTAAAAGAAGTTACTATGTTATGTTCACAAATTTCCTCCAATATTTCACGTTAAATATTGGATAAATAAAGGAATAAGGCAGCTTGCTGTTAACTAACACCAGCAGCATTCTCACCGAGATCACAGCCAGCCTTTTCCTTCCCTTCAAACTTTTCTAACCTGTCCTTGGAGGCAGTAAAAAGCAGGTCATGTGCAGCATGTGCTGACAGATCCTCTGAGGGGCAAGGATGTCCTTTTCTGCTCATAGCTGTACAGCTTTCTGGTGGGCCAATCACTCTTCTTCCTTGCTGCTGCTTATGGCAAAGGGATCTGCAGCCTTCATTGTTTGTGGGAAATTTTGGATCTTCTTTTTCCTTTAGATATGGGAAAAGAAAAATTTTCTGTGGGACACTTTCCTGAGCTTTCCCTAGACTTTTGGAGTTTGTTGCCAGTGTTTTCTTTGCTGCTTGGCAGGCTTGTTTCTTTCACGCTGCGAGAGGCAAGTTACAGCTTGGTGGTATGAGATTACTTTTTACAAATTATGGAATCACTAAAACATGTCAGTTTAGTATGTGAATGAGTTTTGGAGGGGAGTAAGGAACAGCCAGGAGAAGTGAGCCTTTTAAGCTGAGTGGACTCTATTCTTATTAGGGTAAGGACTATAAAGAAGGTTTAAAAGAAACCAAAACCAAACCACCACCACCAACAGCAAAAGAACACTAAAAAAGGGACCAATTCAGCATATTTTAAATGGCACCATTAGCCATTCAGAGTGTGCCAACCTTGGCAACTTTCCTGGTTAGCTCAATGAGCATTGCATGCAATTAAATACTCCCTTTTAATTGGGAGCTTATTTAGCTGTATAACTTGAGGAGCATAAGGTTTGAATATCTTGGCCTTTGCATCTTTTTCACTTGCAGATCAAAATTATTTCAAAACAGTTTTTATGTCATTTTTTAATAGAAAATAAAGTTCCTTAAGAGGAAGACCTGTAATGTTACAGTATCAGGAAGGTCAGTCATTAAAAGACTTACAGGATGATAAATCAATTGAGACCAAATATATTTGTGGGTTATTTGAAAGCCATATGCTCAGCCACACAAAAAAGAGTGAACACATTCATTTGTCTCAAATGACTGGATTTATGCTCACATACCTCAACATGTGCTGTTGCAAAAATACAAATATTTGTACAGCAGCTCAAGTACAGACAAGGATCCATTAGTCATATGCATGCACATACATATATATGTGTGTGTCTTTACATGTGTATCCATATATGTGTATATACACACTCCTAGTATAGTCTTGGCTTTGAATCTATCTTGCACTTCTAATTGGATCATGAGATAAACTCCCTTCTTGGTTCACAAGTTAGGGAAAAAGTGATTCTGGTCTTCAATCTTCTCCATGCTGAAGTCCAAGGGGTGTCCTCTGTAGGCGAAGCATTGCGAGTTGCAGAAGGGCTGGATCCAGTCTGCAGCAGCTGTCTCCTTTCATACAGAATACTAGAAATATAAACATAATAAACTAAATTCTGTGTAGTAAATCCTGTTGGTTTATTCAATTTGTATACAAAGTGTTTTGATTAATTTTTGTTTTATTTTTTCTTACAGGAAATACTGGATAGATCCCACAATGGAAGATGGGAAGCCTGTATGGGCTCCACACCCAACTGATGGGTTTCAGATGGGGATGATTGTGGACATTGGCCCTGACAACTTAACTATTGAACCTTTGAATCAGAAAGGCAAGGTAAGTGTCTCACAAACAAAGGAAAAGAGAAAAAACAAACAAGAAAACACCTTACCTTACCTACACCTTACTGTAGGCCAGGTCTTTGCCACTATCTTCAACGGCACACAGCCTGAAGGAGTGGAAAATCAGTTTTCTGTTCTAAGTTTGGCTAAGGATCTTTGTTCAGCTTTAGCTTGTATTGCAATGGACCCCTCACACTGATGAGAAGTGTGTACTTCGTCAGTTATCTGCATGTGCATTGAGGATGTACTCATGAAAGAGAAGAGGTTTGAATCTCTGTAGCCATTTGATTCAGTACTGTATGCTTTATTTTTCTCAATTAGACACTGATTAAGAGCCTGCTGTTGAGATTAGATTCTCTCTTTTTCCTTACATGCATAGGAAGGGTCCTACAGGGATGTGCTGGGTCCTGGCTCAGATTAGATACCATTAGACTGATGAAGACTGAGAGATGAATCCTCTTAACTCAAGTACCTTGTGAAGTAATATGATGTCAAACAAAGGTCCTATGGAATTGCTACATCAAATTAAAGTCAAAATAAATGTAACCTTTCAAATGAAGACCTAATTCATCCTAATTAGTGTGTTCCAATGGTTTGATTTATCATGACATCTTTCAGACTCAGTATGTCGTAACTAAATGTCAGTTTTTACAGGAAGCACCTTGTAGCTATCAATTATCCTAATTAAAATGGTCAGATTCCTGGGCTGTACTAGCTAGAATAAGATTAGCACTACCTTAAAAGTTGTGATTTCAGTCTTTTTAAATGTATTTTTGTACACTTTCTAATAGTTTTGTTTTTTCTTATGTTCAAGGATGTAAAAAAGACAACAATATGTTTTGTAACTTCTTTTTTTTTAATGTCACCAGTAGGAGAGAATGCCTTGTCACAGGCCAAAAGGTTATGCAGCAGTCCTTCCTTTGGGGGAATGTTTATAGGCTTTCTTTTTTGTGCATCTTGGAGAGGACGTTGATTTTGCCTTCCTTAGAAATACAAAGCCAGTGTAACATCTGATTTTTGAGTGAGAGAGATAAAGTGTATAGGTTTAGTAGTAGTATTCATTTGTCAGTTTGAGGAAGAGCACAATTATTAAGACAAGGATATTAAATATTCCAAATCTATAGCTAATATTAAAATGACTTCAATAAATTTCACCCCCACTGCTGTTTCTGTTTATATTCCCCAATGGTCCTGATGCCATAAAGAGCAAAAGCCTTTACACTGAAACAGAAACAATAATAAGGATATTTCTGAGTCACTATTTATTTCTAACATGTGCTCCTTTCAGGGACCATATATAATTTAAAAAACCAACAAAACAAAACAAAATCCAAAAATACAAATAGTTTGTTTCATGGTTTTCTCAACAACAGAAAAATCTCTTTTGTCTGGGGAGTCGGTTATGCTGCTGTTGGCTGTTTTGAATTAAGCAGATCAATTAATAGCCTAATGTTCATTCATCTAAGGGAACAAACACTTCACAGTCTAAATGCTGTAGACAGTATGGTCCTATATTTTTAACTATCAAACTTAATTAACCATATGTTAGTAAAGGTGGAGTAAAAAGTTTTCTTGGTTACCTTCTCAGTCTTTTCAAGGTGTCATTGATTTCTTTTTTAGAGAAACATTTCTCATTGCTTTTTGACTTTTTAAGACAACTCTGTCTTTGTGCACTTAGACCATTAATTTGAAGTAGTCAGCATTAATACTCATCATCACTTTGTTTTCTTAAAATGGTAGTTCAGAAGCGCTCTTCAGCAAGAATGCATGATCCAGCAGCTTCAGAGTTGCCCATGATAATTACAGGGAGGAGAGGAGTAACCTGATCTTGTAAACATATCCGGGCAGTGTAACTTATTATTATTTTTTAATCTGGGTCATTACCATGTCATATGTATTCTTTGTAGGCACTGGTAGCTTTCCAGAGGTCACAGTCTGAAAAGGAAATGTGTATGCATGTGTCTGATTATTGCCTTTTATGACACTGTTGTCAATAACTGCAGTATATGCTGCAAGGCAGCAGTTGCACCATGTCTTAAAGCCTTCCCTCCCATCCCCATCCGTAGCCAGCTCTGGCACTGCAGGGTGGCACCCTCCCAGCTCTGAGCTGTGTGTGACACCCCAAACGAGGTCACAGAACAGATCCAACCCGAGGAAGTGGAAAGTTTTCAGGACGGCAGCAAGCAGTGGAAGCGGGGCAGAGGAGCTGAGGCCGTTGTGGTGGCAGGTTGCTTCACATTGTGAAACCAAGTTACCCAGTCCAGACTGTGAAGGTCCAACACACCAATTCACTGAAACCCCAGCAGTAGCAGTTTTGGGCACCACAGCCCATGCCCAAGTGTTTAGAGTTCTGTGCAGAGGCTGTGTGCCTAAGGGAGGTGGGGATCTGAGTCACCCAGCCTGCCCTGCACGAAGAACAGTACGGTGAGCCACAGGAGCCTGGAACAGAGCATGCATGGGTTACGTGACGGGAACCTCTTCCCAAAAAGTAGATCATTGGCTTGCAAGGTTTATAAATGCCAGGACTGGAAAATAAATGCCAGGAAAAAAAGCCAGAGAAACTGGAGTGTGCTTTGCTAAAGAGCATGGTCGCACCTAGAGCTGGAGTCCTGCCCTGAGAAGGGGCTCCAAACTGGATTGGTTGTACCAGAGCTGGCAGTCCTGGCCCATGGCCCACCAGCAGTCACATGCTGGTGGTACAAGGAAGGAGGCAGGTAGAGAAGGAACCAGCTGTTAAACTCAACTAGTATTGCACTTTCATTTCTCCTTAAAGTGTTCTTTTCCGAATGTACTGGCATTCGTATTCTGGGATCCTGTTGCATCCTGTTGATCTTTTTGATCTTTGAGACTAAAACAAGGAGAGGGCAGATGACAGTGAAATTGCCAAATGGGGAATTTACTCTTTTCATGGAGGTAGCAAATATAAATGAAGTGATTAGGAAGAGATGCACTGGAAGGGCTTGCACCCTGAGATGCCATTCTGGGCACCATGGGGCACTGAGGAGTAGAGGGCAGTCACTTCTTAGAGCATCAGCAGTCATGAGTTTCTGGCAGTCATTGGGAAGGTGTGACGTGCTGCAGGCACTCGCTGATACCCCTCCTGCTATTGACTGAGAGACACCTTATGGCTCTGTGCCACTTCAGAAAGGTCATGGAAGGCTTTATGGGCCACCTGCTCTGGTATGCTGTGAGTAACCAGAAAGGTATTCTTCCCAGCTAAGTATAAAGGCATAAATGTACTTTGTGAGTAAGGATCAGAA
Source organism: Leptocoma aspasia (assembly GCA_013399835.1). Lineage (NCBI taxonomy): Eukaryota > Metazoa > Chordata > Aves > Passeriformes > Nectariniidae > Leptocoma > Leptocoma aspasia. Next base: position 1,662,523 of record VXAX01003950.1, read on the forward strand.
TGTTCAAAGTTCAATGCTTCAAGCTAAGGTGTTTTTTTTTTTTTTAACAGTGAGCACAACTTGCTTGCACAAGTGTGAAATGCTCTTGTCTGGCTTACACATGGTTTGTACTGCTGTAGGTTGGTTTGTGAAATACAGCCGAGAGTAGGGATGTCTCCTGTCTCTATCTGGAAGGTATAAAGGAAGGCATGGTTACACATGGTTACACGGTTACATGTATTGGATTACATGGTAGAAAGAAGATCCTGCTTGAATGGAAAGATATCTTTTTTCACTCATCTAGTTTCTGGGAGAATAGTTAAGATTGCCATTGGATTTCAAGTGTTGCTTCGTTACAAAGACAACAAAATAAAAACAACTCTTCAGAATGCCCTAAACCTTGTTTTGCTTCCTAAGACCACTTTATTGTCTCATAAGATTAATACACTCTCCACTTCCTTAGAACAAACTTGTCCTAAGCTATGATTAATGCAAAAGTCTTCCCTCAAGTATCTGAAGGGTTTTTTTCCTTAAAATAATTGTTTAAAAAATTTAAAAAATGGGACAATGTAGTAAAGAATTTCTTTGGATATTTTCTTACTGATAGATCTAGGATACCTTGCTCATTTTCTGTTTAAAATACTAGATTTTAATACTTGGAGCTGTGCATATCTAGCTATCATATTACCTACATAACAAGTACTTTACTTTACATAAAGTATTCCAAATGTGACATACAGCAGTGAATATTTTTTTTTGGACATAGTTGAAACTATACCTATCTTAGGTTCTTATCTGAGAAAGTTGAACAGAAAAACATTAGCTTTCAGATAGGGGATGAGACAACCTGAATTCTCTGAATTATCTTTTTTTTTTTTTCTCCTCTAAATTTATCTTGAATCAGAAGGCTTAGTGGTGAGGACATTGAAAAAGCCCTTCCTTTTCTGGGATAGTTCTAGCTTGGCTGACTTTAGCTCCAGAAATGTTAAAGTATCAGAAGTTTGTGGAGAGTCTCACAGAATAGCTGGGAATCGTGTTCATTCTCTCCTGTCTTTGTTAGTGGTTAATGGGTTTACACATCAGCAGACAAGAACAAGAAGTGAAGTTACATTTTTGTGAAGCTGGGTCATATTATTTTTAAACTTTCCGACTGTTTCATGCACAGGGAACTGATCATGTAGGGAAGTGTTGTATTCAAATACATCTTTACCAAACAAGATTTACCTTTACTGTTGACAAACTTGTAGAGAAAATCGTGATGCTAATATGTAGTTACAGTAATACTGTGAGAGGGAGGACAGGGTGTGGTGAATCTCTGCCCTGCTAAAACTCTGAATAGCAGCAGGCATCTTTCTGAGGTAGGTAAAGGTGTTGAAGGCTTCCATGGCCCTCACAAACTCTGATGAAGGATATTTTGGAAGAAGTTGGTGTGATGGATGTTCAGATGCTCCAAGGTCATTGAGCAGCTTTTTTTCCCTTAGGAAAATATCTTGTACACATTTTTCTCCATTATATCCTGATAAGGTGATGACAAAATATATTTTATTATGGCTACAAATAGCATACTTTATGATAACTCGGTAGGGAAGGGATATTGTAGATTTAATGTTTTCCGTCTGGCAGCAATTAGTTCTGCTCTGAGACATTTTCAACTCTTGCCACTTCAAAGAGAGTTGGAATTTGTGGCTGTTAATGAGGGTGTAAGCCCCAGGACCTCTCATCCTGTTGTGCTCAAGCAAATATGAAACAAGTTGCTGTCCTTCTCCTAAATTTCCCTGTGAGATGTTTCTCCTGGGAGTACCTTGCTGAGTACAATGTTAAACAAGCAAACATGTTTGTTTATTAAGTTCATTCTTTAGATCCAGTTGGTTGCCTTTTCAAATATTAGACTAGACTTCTTGTCTCCATTTCCATGGGGAAAAGGAGCCTGTGCCTGCAGTGGCATGGTGGCTGTCATGTTTAATTGGTACAACAGGGGTTTTGTTCATTCATCGCTGCCTCAAACAAGCTGTTACTACAGTAAACAAAAAAATATAATTAAGAATCTCCTTTGTACAATAGGTGTTTTTGTGCAGATGCTGTAATGCATGTGTGCTTGGATGTTTTTCCTTCCTTTTTACAGCAATATAAATTATGACTTCTGTAGATGAAAAAAGAAACAAAGATGCTTTTGTTATGGATTTTTCCAGTTGGATGTGAACACTTGATAAATGGTCGTTTTGTATAACTGGAATACAAGGGTTGAAGGAAGGTCTTGTTTTACTTTAGTATTGATTTATTGAAGGAAAAAACCCAATAAGCAGTAACCAAAGCTACAGTATTTGGTGACACAGAGGATGTTATGTATTAAACATTAATATTTTAAGTATGTAAGCAATATGTTAAAACATCATATCATAATGACATCACAGTCCTTTGACTGAACTAATGATTTGCATTTTATTCTTTCTTTCTTGCAAAACTGAGAAAATTGTGTGTCATTTATAATGCTGTTACCTTTGTAGTACTTTTTTTAGTCTTATTTTTTTGTATTGCACAGTATGACATGCAATTTTTGACCTGAGAATCACATATTATTGCACTAAAATATATATTACAGTGAATTCATTTTTATAATGTAGTGTAGTAAATGCAGCAGCTTTTTGTCTGCATCTAGTAACTCAGTAAAATTTCCAATTCTGAAGTATAAAGCTGGTGACTTCATTTAAAATCATGCAGAATTACAGTGCACTCACTGGTATGATTGCATGAGATGTCTTTGAACTATATTTCTATTTTATGGAATTATGACAATGTTAATGTTTCTTACCTAACAGACTTTCCAGGCTGCTATCAATCAAGTGTTTCCTGCAGAGGAGGATAGCAAAAAGGATGTGGAAGATAACTGTAAGTTATGAATTTAAAAATAAATTATGCATTTGAAAAAAATATCTGCAATTAAATGAATATTGTTTCCTTACAAGCTTCCTGTTTCTTCCTTGCCACCTTTGTTTGAATCTATGTATGACCTTTGCTAGTCCTTTAAACTTCTTAAAGGAAGCCCATTTTAAATATAATTTATTGTGGGTTTTAGTTTTCATTTGAACACTTTAGAGGAATGGATAGTTACATAATTCCCATATAGAACTGTTGCTTGACTTCAGAAATACTCCATTCAGCATTATGGGTGTAACTGTACTTTTTATGGTGTGGCAAAAGTCTCAGTGTCTTTATCAGCACCTGTATTTGTATAGCATTTTCGTGCATTTAAGGAATTTCTCAGATAGCATTCCTGTGGAAGTAGAGGTAATGGAAAATAAGTTTTAAGATTACCTTCCCAAAACTGGGGATGGGAACCTGGACCTATCAGGATCACTAAAAATCAATAGACTTGAATTGGATATTTGATTGCTAGTGAAGGAGTTTTGAGGTGAGCTTGTATAATAAATGTCACTGTTGATCTGCAAGGCTTTTATTCTGTTAAATATTTTATAGTTAGGTGGATGGAAACAGTTGTCAAATTTGAGGAGAGGCGAGAGAATACTGAGAAAGCTGAGTGAGTGCTGTGATCAGCTTTTAGACAACGGTTAAATATTTTGCTGTTGCTGCACTCTATGAGCAAATTACAGAACCCCTCCTGTCTTGAATACTGATGAAGGCAAGTCTTTTCAACATTTCCTATAGTGATTACTGCTTGGTGAAAATACTGAAGACTTTGTAAATAGTGGGCAAAAATACCTTCTATTGTTCTTAGTTTAAAATAGAGGCTAGGGGTCTGGTCTAGGTGATGTAACCTCAGTTCCTGTCCTGGAATAGGGTTTAGTATTTACATCCCATGACAGGAAATGCAGCTGTTACAACTTTTCCATAAGAAACAGAAAGATGAGATCTGACTCTTACGCTCTGACTTAGATGGTGCAGTGTTGTTAGAACCAAGCTGGTAGCCTTGCTTCCAGCTGCTTATATTTTTGCAAAAAGGATGTGGGTTCAAACTTTTACAGATAAAGCTGTTATCTGTATTCTCTGTACATGGTGATTGTTAGGGAAATGCACTTAATCTGTGCATCTGTTCCAGTGATTTTACTGAGATGTCCTGACACCTCTGTGTCCTAGTCAGGAAATTGAGATCTGGAATGAGATTCCAACAGAATACTATTCAACTAAGTTAGCCAAAGAAAGTATCTTCTGTGGCTTTGTGAGAAGATAAAACTTAATAATACTTTGTTCAGTAATCCTTTCTGTATCAAACATTATTTTAACTTTGCTAACATATTCTAACTTGCTGCTCACAGGTTGTGGTTCATTTGCAGGATGTGTGAATCCCAAATTCAATTTTCTTTTCTGTCAGAGAGTATTTGTGTTGGGTATCATTGATTTTTAAGGAAAAAAAAACTATACTGAGTGCTTATAAAACTGTTCTAAAAAATCCTGAAATGTGGGTATAAGGACAGGGTATTGGATAAGACTCTTAAAAACCCCCCAGTTCTACAGATGCAGAGTTTTGCAATTACTTAATAAAATAATTTTCAGTAGAAACCCTGCTTCATGGTATGTGCAGGAGAGCCACTGCAAGTAAATTTGGCATTCACATTTCCTAGTTTTTAGTGCCTCACTTCACTTATGTGAACTTTGTGTGTGAGTAAGTAAATATTTGGACAGCTAAATGCACATATATACACTGGTTATATTTAGACATGAGCCATATGAATATTCAAAATTCTCTCTCTCTCTCTGGTGACTTCCTTTGCCTTTGGATATGGATGCCTCTTCTAAGGCTTTATTCTAAAGAAGATGCATTTTGAATTTGCTGACATAAGCCTTAGTTTGCATGTCTTGAGGTGGTGGCATTCCCTTGGGGAGCAAGCTCCAATTGCACACTGAGTCTGCAGGTATAGCTGCTTTAATTGCAATGAGGGCACTGGGTAGACAATTAAATCTGGGATCCTTTGCTTTTTAGGTAAGCAACCTAGTAAAAAGTTGATGATAAACTGTTTCCTTTAAAATACTGCAAGCTCAGAGAGGTTCCTACAAAGATACAGTCAAGGGTGTTGATAGACAATTACTATGTAATAGTTTCTCATCTCAATACTGAGGATCCAAATGACTCCAAATTCAAGTTTGGTAATTTTTTACCACACTGTCCCCTCCCAGGCACAAACAAGGGCAGAAGGAGACTTCGACTTTCATTAGAGCAAGGAGGAGTTTCTGTTTCTGGCCCATTTCCTTTTAATGTCTCTTTCTTTTGGGATGACCCCAATAAAAGAGGTGAAGGCAGACCTGCAATTTGCGGTCCCAGTGCCATTTTCTCAGCCATGTGAACCGAGAATGCCTGGGGAAGGGAGGGGAGGAGGAGTCCTGCTGTGCAGTGCCGGGTGTCTGTGCTCGGTTGCTGCAGCTACAGGTGACTGTGGGGCTGTGTGTCTGCTGTGGTGGCAGAGGAGGACCTGTGGTGATGGGGGCCAGCCTGCTGTTCCATGAAGGAATTGTGCACAGCCACGATTTCAATGCTGTTATGATCCAAAGGGAGAGTTTACCTAGGGTAAAGCTAAAGCGTGCCTTGTGTGCCTCTGCCAGCACAGGAATATGAGTACAAGGGATTTTGTGGAGGAAGGTGGTTTCTTCTGAACAAACCAGAAGCTATGAAGTGTGAACTGAGAAGTGTGAATGATCCCAGATATTTGAAACAAATATCTGTATTTAGTCATGTAATGGAGAGAAGGGCTTTTATTCAGCATAGCTGTGCAAGCCAAAGGGAGGCTGCAATTGGCTGGTCAACCTGACTTCGCTCCAGGCCACTCTAGTGCAGGTAAGTAGGGGACAGAGCCACCTCCACTCCTCAGTCCACTGCAGGAGGAAGGGTAAAAGCTGCAAAACAAAAGCACAGATGTTCTTATGAAGCTCCCATTTTCCTTTGCCAGTATATTTTTGTTCAGCAAGAGGAGTGTTGAAAGAGATGTTAAGAGCTGCTTACTGAACTTCAGGTATCCTTGTGGAGCAAGGTGGCTGGGCAGGTTGACTTTAGGTCATACAAACTGGCAGCCCTTTTTGCACATTTGTGTAAATAAGTTAGAATACTTTTTTGCTGCTGCAGCCCTTGAGAAAGGATGACAGTTGGACATAAAACAACTTTGTTGGTCATTATAGCTGAGAGGTGTGTATGTGACCCTTGTGTGAGGTGCAAGGTAGCAGTTACTATTACAGAATCACAGAGCCAATTAGGTTGGAAAAGACCTCTGAGATCCCTGAGTCCAACCTCTGACCCAACTCCACCGTGTCAACTCGACTGTGGCATCAAGTGCCATGTCCAGTCTTTCCTTAAAGAGAACAGACATTAATGGTACAGTGCTTACTCCATCCACAGTAGTTGGATGTATGCAAGTTTTTATACTGTATTACTGTAAGGTTTATCAGCGTGGCAGTCTGTGAGTTGTCACTACACAAAACAGTGTTGTATATTTGATTTTAAGCAGTGACTTTAAAAGGATTGGGCATATTTGAAAATGGAAGCTGTGCAATGAGTAGTGCCCCTCATTTGGTTTAGGGGTAATATTTTTAACAGTGTAACAGTGGGAACTGGAAATTACCTCTGTAATTAAGGCTGCTGACACTTTCCAGTGCTTTATGGCCGAAAACAAGAACCAGCTTTGCCAGAATGTGAACCCATACAGTCTGAAGCTTTCTCTGGGTGCCACCACCCAGTAACATTTCAGCATTTACAGAATCACAGAATGTTCTGAGCTGGAAAGGACCCACAATGATCACTGAGTCCAGCTCTTAAATGAATATTAGCCCATACAGGGATCAAACCATAGCATTGATCTTAGTAGAGTAGCACCATGCTCCAACCAGCTGAGCTAATCTCAGGGTCAGGTGTTTTATGTTAAAGAACAAAGGAGAAAAATACAGCTAGGTGTTGGTGTGTTAGCATTTTTTTCCCCCCTAATAGTTTCTCTAAGGAGGCCTAGTACTCACAAAATTCAGAATTGAAGCAGGAAAGGCTGAGTTAGTGACTGATGTTGTGATGCTGCTCTTGCTGCCTCCAGATCCAGATTAGATGTTTATATTCATCAATTCAAAAGTCACCAGGAGCCAGCTGTTACTCCAAATGTCAGTTGGGTGGCATTACCCTGGGGACACTGTGGCTGAGATTGGAGAGGAGAGCGGGAAGCAAGGAAACAGTCATTGGTAGGGATTTTGGTAGGCAGCAGTTTCTGTGCTTAGAGGCTGGTGTGAAGGCAGATGCACTGTTTGACTGACAGGCTGGTTAAAGGAGCTTACGCTGAGCAGAGCCTGTATTTGAGGCTGCTGCAGTCCAGTTCTTTGTTCAGCAGCTTTCTGTAACTCCAACTGTACACTTAAGAGCAGGTCTGTGGTTTTTAAAATGTACATAGAGTCAGGACTCCTGCCTCAAGACAGTGTAAAGAAATGATAAGCTTAAAATGTAAACAAGGAGAGAGGAAGAAAATTCTCCTTAATTCAAGATTTAGTTTTTTGTCTGTACTTAAAGGTAGTCCTGAGCTCTTAATGGTATGTGATTGTTTTTTACTTGCAGGTTCCCTGATGTATTTAAATGAAGCCACTCTCCTTCACAATATCAAAGTTCGGTACAGTAAGGACAGAATTTATGTAAGTATTGTGTGTCATGACAACCAGTCTAATAGAGATGTCCTTTCAAAAATTCACCAAGTTTTTTTTCCCTATAACTGAACTGCTAACATGGAAAGGTTGAGGTTGTAGGCTTTTTTTTTTTTTGCCTTTTTTTCCTTACATTATACTTTTAGATCAGAATCCCATCTGATTTTGAGCAGGCAGAGCAATAGGTTTTTCTCTACATGACTGTTCGTGTACAACCTTAGCACAGCTTTGTCTCACAAATGTTCCTACAGGTAACTTATTTCACTGTTAACAAAGACGGTTTTCTTTCTTCATTATTTTTGAACGAAGCAAACAGGTGCTGTCTTTGACACCTCCTAGCTCAGATGTCCATCTTAATCTTTTATATTGCTATCAAATTGCCTAATTGTACTTAATGAATTCTGACTAAATTACATTTTGTCCTTGCCATCTGCCCAGATACTGACAGCTGTGAAACACAAGATAAGAGTTTTCTTTCTTTCTTTTTTTTTTCCTAATAGAAAGCTGGCTAGAGATAAAACAAAACAGTTCTACATATTTTTAAGTGTCTATGTTAAAATAATCAACTTTTCTTTTAGCATATATTATAAAATTAATTTAGCTAAACCCTTTTATATAAATGTAAAAAGAAAGTATAATTGTTTTCTTCTGTTGCAGTTAATTTACATAGCTTTAAATTTTTTATGGCTCAAGATCAAGCACCAGCTTTAAAATAAATAAATAAATATGGCCATTTGAATGCTGCTCTGGAAAAATAATCCTTAAAGAAACCCAACCAAACGATAAAACCCCCCAAGGAAGTAAAATTCTGAATATGAACTGATCATGGGGTAGTATAGTATTTTTGTTCATAAAGCCTTTCTTCAGTGTAAACAAGTACTACTAATATGTTGTCCAGAACATGTGTATTTTCTGAAGGGGAAAAAAAAAAAAATCAGTTTATAATTTAGCCACATTTCCCTTGTAAACAGTTTTATGCCTTTAAAAAAATCCTGGTTAACAATATTTATCTTGTTATTAAGAGGAAAATTAATATTAGTATTTGCAATTCTTGAAGAAAAGTTTTCCTTTGGTAAAATAAGTGCTGAAAATAGAACTATTTAAGAAACATCGTACATTGTGTGATCCAGTCTTCTATTAATTTATCACACAATAGCTTCCAGATTCCAGTTTTCTAAGGACATTCTCAGTAACAACAAAGCAAACAAGTTATTCAAACTGAAGGTTTTTACCTCATTTTCTTCAGGTCTTTCCCTGCAAATCTGATTTTAAATTTGATTCTGACCCCTCTTCTTCCCTGTATGTAACCTGGTAATTATAACTAAGCTATAAGAGTTTCTTTCAGAAACATTAAAAAAAACCCCTCTCTCCAGTCTTTCTTGTCCTATGGAAAGGTAAAAAGCAGCCTTTGTCTGAGATTCTTCTCAAATTCCTTCTCTGTGAGAGAACATTTGAATTCTGTATTCCTCTCTATGGAAGCAGCTATAGCTAATTTTCTCTTGGCTGAATGCTTTTATTGCCTGGGTTGAAAGTATTCCCAGGCAGGATCCTGTCAGTCCTTCCTGCTGAGTTGCTTCCATTAGATATTGAAAAGCTGTTCTCCTCACTGGAGGACAGTATGTTATGCTATCCATGAGCTTATAGTTTATTCGCTTTTGAGCAGGAGGTTTTGGCGCCCCGTCCTTGATCCAGTAGTGCAGACAATAGGAAATAATTCAAAAGGAGATTGGGAGAAAGGTCAGATTCAGGACATACTCCACAGCTCGGTGGTTAGGAAATTTTCCCAGGATGATTTCATAGAAATGCTGAGAAGATAATTAAAGGAACTCTAAAAATACATCCTGTGTTAGCTGGAGAGAATCATAAATGCAATTGTTATATGGAGGCTATCTTCTGCAACAGTAACAGACAATTGCTGTTAACCACTTGCTTGAATGCTGCCTAGTAATTTGCTGTTCATTGCTTTCTTCACAGACCTACGTAGCCAACATTCTTATTGCAGTGAATCCGTACTTTGATATACCTAAGCTTTATTCTTCAGATACTATTAAAAAGTACCAGGGTAGATCGCTGGGAACATTGCCACCACATGTTTTTGCAATTGGTATGTATTGAACCTGTATTTGTCTCTAAAAAACAAACATTGAATACTTCAGAGTTATCTGTAAATTGCCACTTGTAGCAGTAATTTATTTATTTTGAACTATTATAAAATAAAACCACTAATGGCTAAAATTGCAAATCTTCTCATCTTTTTGAAGAACTTGGAAATGAGGAACTGTGACAACTCTATTAGGATTATTCTGCACTTCCAGTGTTTTAAGTCTAAGCAGTTTAAATAAAATTTGCAACCATTAAAAAAAAAACAACTAAGAGAAAGATTTAAAGAAATTCAAATTTTATAAGTGAAAAAGGCGTAATAAGGATTGGCACTGTCTTTGTGTAGTAATTTTCTTTGCCTTATATTACCAGTGTTACCAGTATTGCCAGAGCACATACACTGTTTTCCTTTTATATGCTTGTATTACAGACAGAAAGTACATTGAAATGTTATTTACGGCTTAAATCTGATTTCAGTCACTTTTGAAAATAAAAAATAATTGGAAACTATAATCAAAGTTTGACATGTTAAAAGCTTTCTCTCTGTTTTATTTTGAAATCAAAAATATAATTAGCTGGGATTTTAGTACCTGTTGCATAACAAGAGAGATTTTTTTCCAAATTTCCTCGTATGTTACTTGTTGCAAAGTACAACTGAAAGTTTCCCTTTTAAAAATATATAAAATTAACACTGATTAATATTTTGTAAATATATTTAATTTAAAAGATTTAGCTCTAGATGGTTTATTTTGTTTTGTTTTATTCTGGATATAGTTGAGTAGTCCTTTGTTTTCAAGACTTTGAGTTCTTACACGTCAGTGTTGGAAGAATTACAACTGTTGTATAAATTAAAAGAAAACAGAATTTAATAAAGTGTAATGCATTCAATTGTAAAGATTTAGTTTCTATTCCTGAAAATGTTACATTTTAATTTTCTGCATTGTAGCTTAACTTTATGCTTGCAATTCTGCTGAGTATTAATTTTTGTAATGTTAACCATATTCTTCTTTTTAAGCTGATAAAGCATTCCGTGACATGAAAGTGCTGAAGATGAGTCAATCCATTATAGTCTCTGGAGAATCAGGAGCTGGCAAGACAGAAAACACTAAATTTGTTTTGAGGTTTGTATGTTTGCACCAAAGTTAGTATGTGAATCTCTTGTGTTTATGCATTTGGTTGACATAGAGGCAGAGCAAACCAAGGTAATCAGTGGCCTTAATATACAATTCAGTAAGATATATATTAACTTCTACTTGCACTTTATTACAAGAAATTGAGTTAAACTTAAATGCTGACATGACAATATGCAGAAACAGCTACATACTCACAGAAACTTTAACTCAATTGTAGTGACATCATGTAGTTATTATGGTTTATGATGCAGTCATTTTGGTATTGCACATCTGGTATTGTGGTTGATAAAAAAACGTAACTAGACATTTTAACTGTATCTTGCAAGACACTGTTGGTTTTGCCTTAAATGTGTATTTCTGTGTTCTCCCTTAGGGGTTTTTTTTTAGTTTGCTTGAGTATCTTTTTAACTTTAATATAACTTACCCAAGTTTACTGGATAAGATTGAATAGTGGGATTTATTTATTTATTGATATTCATATAGAACCAACACTAAATCAAGCATATTAAATTACATGGAAGCCATATTGCTGATATATATCAGCCTTGCTTCCTTATCTGCATTATCTTTTAATGGCTTTTTATCACTCTGGAACACTGTAACTAGAAAGAACTGCTCCTTTAAATACACCTATATCATAGGTGGCCTGATTATGCAGGGAAGCACAGTGGAGGCAGTGTAAATATGCTCCTTTGCCCCGCCTTGGACTTGTTTCCCTCTATAAATATTTAATTCCCTTTTCCCTAAAATCATATATTTTCTAGTATTTCTCTGCAGTACAGGTATTATTTTCCACATCCTGTGAAGAGTTGTCACAACTGCCTGTCTGTCCTTCATACTGCTCTGCGCTGCCCCTGTGCAACCTTTCATAGACAGCTGTAAGAATTACTGCAAGGTGCTGGTAATGATTGTTTACAGGGGACATCCTGACTCTATTCCTGATAAACGTAACAGAAAAAGACAGCAGGCACTGGAAGCATCTCTCACAAGAGATGCTCTTAAAGGAGATTATTCTTCCACTTCTCAGCAAAGGGAGAGCTCATTGCACAATAGGCAAATATCATTGCTGTTGCCTCTCCCCACCACCCTCCACCATAGAGTCCATGTACAAAACATAACTGAGTTTTAAAAGCTGGAAAATTTTACCCTTGTGTGATTAGAAAGTAAAAAGTACTAGTGCAGCTCTTTTAGTGCTTCTCAAGTCTTTTGGAAGGCCCCATTTTCACGAACTGTTTTTAACTTGTCCCAGATTCACCTGTGAATTTCCAGAAAGCATGCTCTGTGAGCAGGGGGAAAAAAAAATTAAAGACTGGAACTTTGGAGCAAGTACATTGTGGTTTTAGTTTCTAATCCTTTCTTCAATTGCTAAATTTAATCTTGCCTTAATTGTACACTTGTAATTTCTTATCCTCACTGTCTCCATGTGGATTTTTATTAGCACTGATAGTTACAAATGCAGAAACAGTATGGATGGCAACAGTCTTAAATTCAGGAAATAGACAGGAAACCTTATGTGTTTAATAAGATTATTAATAAATATAGATATTACAGAAATAGTTTGTTTATATTTCTATAAAACTGTAATTTTCATATGCATGTTGAAAAGAAATTTCTAGCAGGCCTTGGAGTATTGAAAGAAATTTGAAGTGTGCAAGAATATTTTTGTTTTAATAAAAAAGAAAAGTTAAAAGTTTAAAGTAAAAAAAGTAAAAGTTTAAGTAAAGTTAAAGTTTATTTCAAAGTGCATAGGTATTTGAAACTTAAAATCAGAATGCTTTTCCTATAGTAATTAGTTAGTATTTGTGTACAGCCATGTTAAACCCTGCTTAATTGAGGAAACCTGACGTGAGATGAATGATACTGATATTTTTATCTTGCTTTGCAGGTATTTGACAGAATCCTATGGCAGTGGCCAAGATATTGATGATAGAATTGTAGAAGGTATTGAAGTTTCTTTCATTTAACTAAATGTTCCAACATTTTTTTCAGAAATGTGGCTCAACAGCAAGTGAATAAAAGTAGCACAGAAATACTATCAGACTTTCGAGGGCATAATTTGATCTTGATCCTAGGTTTTGAAACTTCTTATGTATGATTTACTTTATTTTTATTTATTATAGTATCATGCAGTCATTTATCTAGAAAATGTGTGTGTTTGAATTGAACTTTACACACATAATATACTCGAGGTGGTACCCAAAATGGAATTTTAAACTGCATAAAATCTGCAAGGACAAGACTGTTTTTTCATTACTATCTGTTAGTACCAGGAAAATATAATTCCTCCTCCTCACTATCAAGTTCTCAAAGTCAAATAAAGTAGGGAAGTTCTTTTAAATTATGGTTCTGGATCATTTACCATTTTTTGTCAGAAATCACATAATTCACTTTGACTGTATCTATCTTTACAGTAGACTCCCAAACAAGGTGAAGAGAGACTGTGTTGATCCTTCTTACTGAGCCTCTTTAATGTTGCATGTACTAATTGAACAGAATATAGCTTTTTGAGAATATAGAAATATCTTAAAAGCAAGCAACCCTCAGCCAGCCTAAGAATTCCTCATACACCAGTTTTAGTCCTCTATAGCATAGAATAAATTTGTTTTGAAATTTCTTGACTCTGTGTCCTTTTCTTAAAAAAATAATTTACTTCTGCTTTAAATTTTCCTGTTTTCAAATCTGAACCACTTATTCAAGAGAAGTACTGCAGGGTTTAATCTCTTGTTGCTGTAGGTCTGCTTAAACCAGTCCCTTAGTGAAATCCACTGTGTGCTAAAGGAACTCAGAATGTGGGCAAGAGTTGGATAATGCCTGATGCAAATTAATTGATACTTGTAGGTATTCCTCAAAGAGTTTGGGCTTTTTAATTTAGAAGAGTATCTGATGTATGAATTCTGAAGGTTTTTAGGCATGATTTTTATGAATATGCTTGTGGTATACGTATTACTAGAGGACCTTTCAGCCTAGCTGAAGTACTTTTTGCGATTTGGTTTTATTCATAATCCTTTCCTTAAAACATAATATTGCATAAATTGCCTGCATAGTTATCAAAGATCTTGTAAGAAGTCAGAGTTGCATTTTTATAAACTTTAATTGTTAAAAAAATGAAAAATATAGCCAAACCAAAAAAAGTTAATTCTCATGTCCTATTACATGATGCATTATCACCCATGTTTTATCCAAGCATTCGTGTCATTCCTTCATTCTTTTATTTTTGTAGGAGCAGATATTTAAATGGTTGTCAGTGGAGTTTTAAATCTGAGTTTCTGCTCACTTAGTTTCCAGTGCTTATTTTAGCTAGAAGCCTTAAAATATCTTGCAGATATTTTTAGTGTTTGTATTTTTAGTGTTTATCAGGTTGTTAACATGATTCAGTAAACTATTTTTCTTTGATCTTCAAAGCTAGTAAAATGCAGTCCACCAGAGGCCTTCTATTTCATAATTAATAAGCAGTTTCAAACTACTTAAACTATGCATGATGTTTGTGTGAGTGTGTATAGATATGGATATGAGAATTAGATTGCTTGCTGCCACTCTTTCTGCATGGATGCTTTAACATGCTGAAAAGCAGCAGCCAGCAAAAAATAAAATCAGTCAGTCACTTAATTGACCTAATTTGAAAGGACAGTGTTAAGTGGTTTTTGAAATCAACACACTTTTTTAATAATATATTTATTAATTTCCAAATCAATCTAATACATTGCATGCATGACATTTAAGTGGCATTTCTGTCTATGGAATAAGTGGGTAGTTTAGATTTCATGAATAATAAATACTTGGGAGGTGTCAAATTCTGTGTTGTCTCATGTAGTTTATGTATCAGTTATTTACCTACTTCCTATAGAAGAACATCACTGAATAATTTTTGGTATTTGTCTCTGAATTTCTTGCAGTATTGATTCAAATACATTGCAGTGTTACGAGATACTTAAGTACTTAATTTTATGTTCCACCACAATATATCCAGTATAACTTGCAAAATATAATATTCCTAATAGGTAATATTTTTCCTTTGATTTTTAAACCTTATTCCAAATAAGTTTCCCAATTAATTATAGTATATTAGTTCTCTCTTTCGGTAGTTTCCTCATTGAATTTTAACACTACAAAAATAATTTTTTTTAAACAGCAAATCCCCTATTAGAAGCTTTTGGAAATGCAAAGACTGTTCGCAACAACAACAGCAGTCGTTTTGGGAAATTTGTTGAAATTCACTTCAATGAAAAGGTACTGGAATTTTGTTACAGATAACCAGTGATGAAATTTTTGCCATATAATGGGAACACTAGACTGGCAGAAGGTTGAACAGACTTACTTGTCTTGCAGCAAATAGCCACTGTCCTACTTTACACATTTGATTTGTATTCTGTCACCTTGAAAGAAAAACCAGAGCCACACTCTACTGTCTCATTACTGGAAGGCAGTTGGAAGTCAATAGGAAAATTGCTTCCACCAACAAAAGAATAAAAACGGGTCTCTTCATTGCATTTGTGAGTCTTCTCATATGAAGACTAACTCACTTGCTGTTAGGTATTCATCCATTCCTTTAATGCTCAAGTAAGTGTAAGTTGTATATTAGACATAAATGTATTTCAACTTCAAACGAATTACTGATTTTTTTAATGTATTTGTATGAAATTTTGGGACCTCACATAGTAATCTGTGTGTGATAGAAGTAAAGGAATTGCTTTTTTGACAGAAATACTATACAACTGTATATATTAAGAAAAATTTTCTTTGTTCAGGTGTAGTTTTGTTTTGGTGACATATGTATACACACATTTCAGAGTTAAGGATGACTCTGTGGTTAGTCAGTATATATAAGTTGAAGACTCCTGTTGATGTTCTCTGGAGATTACGTACATGTTTCCTCACCTTTCTGACTGAGGACAGACCAACTGCAAGAATTTGTTTCTTTTCCTGAAGACTTAAAGCTATTTATCTGGTGTTGAGCTTGTGGTCTTTTCCTAAGTTTCCATCACTTGGTTTGTAATTTAACTTGTTAATAGTTAATAGAGCTCTTGTTGAATCTTTAGGTAGTAAATAACCAAATTCCTTTCTGGGTATTGGGACTTTATTTGTTGATCTGGTTTTTCTTAATAAAACTATGGAAAAGATAAAAATTTTTATTTTAAATGATGGATTTGTGATCTGTCCATCTACTCATTAACACTTACATGGTGTTTCAGTTTAATTACTTCAGGTGAAACAAATAGCCCTCTGAGTATCTTCAGAAACTGCTTCAAAGTTTGTTTCAGCTTTCCACTGCAAGATCAGTGTGTTTACTTGAGGCCCTTTTTTACAAGACATCACATCTCACTTTGTGGTCACCTTTTTAGGTCTGGTTTCTCAAAATGATACGAGTACAGACTGAAACCTCCTGAATAAGGCAACGACTGCATAACTGCAATCAAATTTGTCAGTCAGTTAATCCTTCTTAGTTCCTGTAATGACCATTAAGTTCAGGAATTTCCTTGCTATTAAGATTTCTCTAGGCACAGGGCATTTTATCATAGGCCAGATAACAAACAGCTCTCAAAATCTGTGTCAGAATTCCTTCTCAATAAAGAACTGCAAATGTTGGAAATAAAATGTTGTGTCATAATCTATTTGCCTAAGACATTGTCCAAATATGTACTGTAAAATTTTAACCCTTCCTTTTATTTTACAAGAGTCTCAGTGAAATGCAACTAAAGAAGGTTGTAATAGCACAGTCATAGAAAAAGTGTAAGGATGGCTGTAGCAATGCTCTTTGCTGTAACTCCTGAGGTTCTGCTATGGATTTCTGCTTTTCGGGTTGAAGAAGACCCTTCTTTTAAGAAGAGTGTATGTATATACAATACATGAGCTGGGGAGAGAAGTAATGGTAAAGGCAATGGGGTTTTTCCCTAGGCTTAATATGTATTACGTATGGATAGCTTGTAATCTTTGGAGCAGTTTCTAT
Organism: Leptocoma aspasia; assembly: GCA_013399835.1. Lineage (NCBI taxonomy): Eukaryota > Metazoa > Chordata > Aves > Passeriformes > Nectariniidae > Leptocoma > Leptocoma aspasia. The sequence goes on from VXAX01003950.1 coordinate 1,679,293, forward strand.
CGAGTGAGTCATGATCAGGCAAAAGTAAATTGAAAACCTGAATCTTAAATAATGGAACAAATATTCAAATAATCAAAAAAATATTTCTTCTTCCTAGAACTCAGTGGTTGGTGGATTTGTGTCACACTACCTTCTGGAGAAATCTAGGATCTGTGTGCAAGGCAAAGAAGAGAGGAATTATCATATCTTTTACAGGCTTTGTGCTGGTGCTCCAGAAGACATTAGGGAAAAGCTATATTTAAGCTCTCCCGACAACTTTAGGGTGAGTATCAGAGTCAGCATTTGTAAAGCTTGTCATTTCGTCATATATGGATTTTTCATATAGATCATATTAAAATCTCTATTTATTATGTTTAATTACTATTATGTTCATTACTATTAAAAAACACCCAGATTTTCTTTTTGTTAAATCTATTTGATCTTGGAATAAAGCTACCTGACATTTTTCTTTACTAGAAGAATTCCTATGCTTTTTCTCTGTCCTAAAATTGAGCAATCTGTGCTTTTCCAGAAAATGTACTGTTGCATACCCAGCTGTTACTAATGTAGTTATGGGCTCTCATAGAGATGTAAAGTGTGAATTTCTTCAGTGCAAATCAAATCTCCTAGGAAATACCAGTCATTTCTTTGCTTGTGTTCTGTCATTTGTTTCCATCTCTCACCATTTCTTGCCTTATATTTGGCTTGGAACATCACGGAAGCGGAATTTTGTGTATTCCCAAAATATGCAAACTGAATCTTTTTTTTTTTTTACAAGACGGATATTAATTAAAAACTCAAACTCTAAAATTAGTTATTTAGAAAAGCTCATCCCTTATGTCACAGTTTTGCATTGGCCCAATTGTGCCGCTTGTCTTGAGTCTTATGGCTTATCGAGTCAAAGTCCAAATTAGGGCCAGCTTGAGTTCTAAGAAAGAAACCTGGTTTCTTTAAAGTACACTTTGTTGGAAATAGGACCATCTCAAATTTAATTTTTTTTGGTGTTTTTTTTTCATTTTCAAAGAAGCAAAACATTGTTAAAAGATAAAGGATAACTTAATTCTCTTTACTCCTTGTGTTTGCTTCCCTTGGAATCTCCTCCCCATCCATTTGGCCATCATGGCATAGGGACACATTGCTCTGGGTATGTAAACCAAAATGGTGCATTGGGTGCACCTGCCTGACCTGTCCTCTGGACTGCAGCAGCACTGATGGCCATTACCTCTATATTAGTTCATCCTTCCCCTGCAGGTTCCCTGGGGAAATGAGAATTTACTTGGCCAAGGATTATGCAAATAGCCCTGCAGTTCTGCAGGTTTCTTACACACCCATTCTCCAGCACAAACCACATGAAAGCGTGCAGTTCTGGCAGCTCATGGTTTAGGTTGCCCTGCAGAAGTTTTCAGAAATTCAAGGTCATGAGGAAACCCTGTCCTGAACCTTGTAGGCCTTTGTGCCTTGGACTGAATTACATGACTGTGAAAGTAAAGCTGCACAGTAAATCTGTACCTGGAATAATTCTGTACCTGGAGAACAGTAGGTGGGGATGAGAAGCTGAGCTTCTTTCACATCTAAATTTCAGAAGAGAAGTCAGATTGCCTTAGGTTTGGGTCGCTGAATTTACAATGGTGTGTTGTACTTCACTAAAAAAAAAAAAAAAAAAAACCTCAAGCAAACCATACAAACCAAAACCCAAGTACAATGGTATTTAGATGTACTGTATGATAACCTGAAACTGTGTTTTTGTGTTCTTTTAAAAATATAATTTCTCCCTAATTTAATATATAAATTTACTCAAGGTTTTAGCTTTCAAATGACAGCCATTATCTTGTGATTAAATGTCTTTTATGTAGGTTATCATTTAATACCATGCTGGTTCACATTCTCAACCTGTCAGATAAGTTTCCATACTCTCTTCTTGAAAAGTATGACCTTTTTCACTTCCCATCCCCAGTTTCTGGGATTATGTTACTAATGCTGTAATACAGGGATATATTGTGTTTAAAATATGCCGTGCTTTGTACTCTTATTGGCTGATAAAGAAAACTTCAGTACTTTGTTAAACACCAAGCTAGCTTTGAACAGTTGTCACTTTGTTTTAATATTAAATTTGTCACCAAGTTTTCTTCTGCTGTTAGAAATGCTTTGAAGAATATTTTGGGGTTTTGGAATTTTGCATGTAAATTTTAATCAGAGAGTAGAATTGTCTGTGTCCACCTATTAGAAAACATCTTCGTTCAATCAAAGACTAAAGAATCAGTTCACTTCCTTCAGACAAAGGGCTCTGTCCAAGCTTTTGGACAGAGTTCTCACATTCAGATGAACAAATCAGAAAGAAGAAGCTGGCAATCCCATTTTGCTGAAAGCAACAGTAATTATTTAAGTCTAAATTCAGTCTGATTTACTGACCAGTAAATCTGAGATTACTATACAACATGAGGTGGATATCAGAAGCCAGGTTGAAAATAAGGCTTCTGCTTAGACCATGCTGTAAGCTTTAAATGTTCTTCAGGCTTTTTAATACACTATGTGTCCTACTACCTATATTTGGTGAGGAAAAATTAGTAGTTTCATATTACATGTAGGCCAGAAAATTAATTCTTTTGGTTCCTAATTATGGTTGTCTTTTCTGTAATCCTGGACTCCTTGAATAGGTTTAATAGAATCAAAAAGTAAGAAAATATTGTGTGGCTTAACGAATATCCCATTGTGTCAAAAAATATTTCAGTTGTCAAAAAACCTTCAACAGAAGTTTGGTACTGTTACAGTTCTTTAATTTTGTAGATGTAAATAAATACATTTCCAAGGAATTAATTATGAGCACTTACCATGTTGTTTGTATCAAATGGTTAAATCAAGCTGTGTAGGGCAAGCCTTAAATAAAGGCATGTTTTTCTTACTTCTATCTTTAAGTATGCATTTCTGCTTTTTTATTGTTACAGTATTTAAATCGAGGCTGTACCAGATTCTTTGCTAACAAAGAAACAGACAAGCAGATTTTGCAAAATCGCAAGAGTCCCGAGGTATGTTTTTATCTTCAGTTAGTTTATATCTTTAAGTAATGGAGATAGAGTTGAAAGTGATTACAGTTTTACAATGTGGAATGAAATGTTCATTTTACACACCTTTATAGGTCTAAGAGGGTACTCTCAAAGCTGCAATATTCAGAACTCTGCTTTGGAGTTCAGTCCTAGAAATACATTTTAACATGCATCATAAAATCCCAAATGGAACAGTGTATATAAAATGGTTTCCTCTTCATTCTTATAATAATGTAGCACTTAATGATGCAGCTTGTCTTCTGTGGAAAACAAATATCTAATGCTTTTGTAATTTTTTTTTTTAATCTTAACTACTGGTATGAATAGGTCAGAAGCAATGTTTTATCTGGAGCCATTTTTACTACCTGGAGTTTTGAAATGATGCTCCAAACTGTTCTATAAATCAGTAGTGCAGTCTTACTTCTAAGCCATGACTATATTCTCCTCCTCAGTGCATTTTAAAGGTTTTTGTTTTCCCCTTGCTATTTACTGCTAGTTATGCCAGAGCGTGGAATTTCCTGGATGAAAGTCTGAAGCTTCAAAGCATTTATGCCTTCTTGCTCCATCTCTGTTTACATTTTTTTTAGCACTGGAATTACCAGAATTTGTAGCACTTAAATCTTTGAGCTGTTCACATGAGGATACTAAAGAATTTGTTCTGAATTAATAGTATATATGAATTGGAAGTTGTTAAAACAATTAAACTTCTACTCTGTTCTCTAACAAAATTTTCATCTACTCATACTTCAAGTATGAAATTCACAATCATGTAGCTGGAAGATATTTCAAATATTAATCAAATCCATATTTGTGATTCAGTAGCAGGGTAAGCTGCATATATATCTGACAAAAATGCAAAAATAACTTAAGAGCCTCTTTCCACTTAAGAGTGGCCAAGCCATCTCTGTCATAACTTGGTCTTGAAGCTCGTGCTGAGCTATGAGAGACTGTATGGATAGTTCCTTGGCTCAAGTCAACATTGTCAAATCTGGATTTCTAGTGGTTGTATTATTGTAACACTGAGCATGCAGTCCTGACTTCTGTTGTTAAATGTAGGCTGTTTTCTATAATCAGGGATGGTGGAGAGTCAGATACAAAAATACTTATTTGACATCACTGTGAGGCAGAAAGCTGGTAGATACTTCATTCTTGTCAAGCATATAGGCTAGCATTGGGGAATTTTGCCTCAGTTTACCCAATTTGCCTTTCATGAAGAATTGTAGTGAGTAGGCAGAGTACCAGCATTCACTTATCTTTTTCTGCTAGAAGATGAACCTGTGCAATCTTCTGTTATTGATGTGATTTAAAGGTGGGTGCTGTCATAAAACTTATCCTCTGATGGACTTGAAATAAAAGAAGACTTGATTTGAAATAAGTGTTTGTCTAAATTAAAACATACTCAGAGAATAGTTCTGAAGATATATGTAAGACATGAAGTAGCAGAACATGTGATACCATAATACTTATATGTAACTACCATATCCATTTGAAGGCTCAATAAAGGATCAAAGTTAAATGATATTTAAACCTAGGATAGCTGGTTAAAGAGGAAATATATTGCCTTGTTCAGGTTTTTAAATTGGAAATTTAGTATTTGCTGTAATTTTATAAAAAAAATTAAGATTGTTTTTTGAATAAAAGTAGCTGGAATAGTCAATTAATACTTCAATTATTTTTGTGTTTTCCTTATCAGGAAGATGAGGTGATCATTTTACATAATTAACATGTAGTTTAATGTTATTGATGTGCCTACATGTTGTGTGAAGTGAATTTTTCAGATGCATGTGGTGTTTTGTTTTGATAAAAATCGTGTTAGCTTACTTGACATTAACAAGGTTTTATTTGGTTAATTATTCTTAATTGAAGACATTTAAAAGTAAGCGTAAAAACGTAGTTCAGTCTGTGCATGTTCATGTAGTTTCTTGATTGCATGCAGATGTGTTACTTTCTACTATTTAAATTGGTTTATAGCTAAAATAGCTTTCAATGTATTTAATTTTAAAAAATCAGCAAAATGTTAAATTAGTATTTCAGAACATAGCTAGTGTTCTTCTAACCCATAGACCACTGCAAACAACTTTTCTGTTTCTTAATTACCAGCAAAAGTTAACTAGTATATTTCTCTAAATAAGCCTGTTTAGAATAGGGATAACTCTCCTGGTTCTGATTTGTCCTGTGCTCTTGTCCTTCTGTCATCCTATTGCAAAACTTCCCTCTTCTTTCAGCTGCTTGGGGCTAGAAGGACTCCTTTGTATTAAATGCTCCAATAGCCCCCTTAGCCAAAGTCTTCCTTCCCCTGCTCACTATCTCATATTCCCTGTCCTTAGCAGTCACATTCTCTCTAGCTTCTGCTTTCTGAAGACAGTTTGAAGATTGCTTTGAAATTTATGTTTGAAGATCATGCTTCCAAGTATCAACAATTTAAAATAAATGAAGGTTCTTGTGAAGCCTATATTGTATGGAGAACTTGAATCTCTACTTAGTTTGGCATGCTTTTGTATGCTTTTTGTTATGACTTATTCTTGACTGGAAATATTTGCTTACATTTACTTTAAAGCACTTATATAGAATTCTTGGTTTTTCTTGTTTTATAGTATCTTAAAGAAGGTTCCTTGAAGGACCCACTGTTAGATGATCATGGAGATTTCAACAGAATGTGCACAGCAATGAAAAAGATTGGACTGGATGATGAAGAAAAACTTGACCTTTTTAGAGTAGTGGCTGGTGTCCTTCACCTTGGAAATATTGATTTTGAGGAAGCTGGGAGTACTTCAGGTTAGATGAAATACAAATTGTTTTTCATAAAAATACTAAAAATGCCTCTTGATTAGAGACATTCCTTTTGCATGCGAATTACTGCATTTGAAAGCTTCTTTGTGTTCATGCGTAATTTGATCTTAATTCACCCCATTTTGAAGTCAAGTTTACCTGTTCATTTTAAAGTTGTACTTTATGTGCTCTGAAAGCAAATAGTCTTGCACTGAAATTGTTCAAGAACTTTTTCAGTGAAAAGTTTGATATAAAGAAAAGAGCCATTTGTGTCTTAGAACAACACTTGTATTTTAATGATAGCTTTGAAGTCCAACATCTCTCGAATGTCACGAAAATATCTTGAAATTATAAATTAGCAATTCCATCTGTAGGGAAAGGCATTATGTCCTTTGGCTTCCAAAAATAACATCATGTTAATATTTTGAGAGGTGAAGAAAAAAAAGTTACAGCAAAAACTTAGGTACATATAATTTCCTAATTTTAAAATGCTGCTCACAAGATGACGTAGTACAAGTGTAGTTGGGACTTAATTGCAGAACGTGCATGAAGGTTGATGAAGGAGAATTAATGATTTGGGAATTGTCCTTATTACCTTAGTACTGAAATCAGCCTCTAAATTGAAAACTGCTGTCCATATATTCCTGAAGGACTGATTCCTCTGGGTCTGGATGTACTACAAATACAAGTATAGTGGAAAACATAAGTATGTAGGTCTATCTTGAGCTGCAAGACAGAGTGACATTGGTTCGTCCTGGTCCTACTTCAAGTAGGTATAGCTGTTGGTGCAGTTGTTTGGAAGAGCAGAACAAAGAACATTTTAAAAAGTGCTCTGAATTATGAATTAAATGAGTGCTAACCTTACAGGTTCACTAGTTACTGACCCCAAGTACAGAATCAGCACAGTACTGTACAAAACATTCTGTTCAGAAGAGATCTTGGGTGGGCTCTAGTCCCATGTGTCAAATCAGGCCCAGTGCTGAATTTCAGACTGGGTAGCTTAGGGTTGGCACAGAGGTGAGTTGGTTTGGTGGTTTTTTTTTTTTTTTTTTTTTTTTTTTTTTTTTTTCCTCTCTCTGTAGATCAAATCAGAATCTCCCCAGTGTCAGTTCATGCTGTTGCCATCTTCATGACGATGACAGAACTGAACATGATTAATGAGAATGAATCTGGGAAGATGCAGGTGTAGAGATGGGTAGTGGCTTAGTGTAGCTCAAAACAGTAAGCTTCCCAGAGAGCTTCCCTGTTTGGGCCTTTTGTGAGTTGTGACTTAGGCACTGACGAGGTGGAACAGTGAAAGAGGTGCAAATGGGAGTTTGAGGAGGAAATGAACAAAAAGAGTGGGAAGCACAGATGGTAGGGAAAGTCAGGGTTTAGAGAAGTGAATGTCACCAGAGAACTTATGTCCTCTAAATACTGAAATTCAGACCCATTTTTTAAACAAATAAACGAAATTACACATAAATAAATAAATAATCTTCTAAAATGTAAACGAATGTCTTGAACTTCTAAATTCCAAATACATGTTTTGTTTTTCCCTCGCCTTGTGTGTCTTCACACAAGGTGTGCATTTGTACTGCTCCAGGCAGTCCCTTACCAGAGACCCTCTAAAGTTCTGTTGCTGCTCTACCGCAAGCAACAGGAAATACACGTAAATAAGTGCTAGATTTTACTGAAGTGGGTGGTGTTCCAGTTGGAGATCCCTGCTGGCCGAGCCCTGGTGCCGAGGCAGGTGCGGAGCAGCGGGGAGTGCACCTCTCGCCTGTTCACCTGGGACACGTACAGAGCCTTAGCTGAAAAATCCAAGCGCCAGGAGTCTGCCCTAGCAGCCACTTCTGCTGCATAGCAAGGGAGCCTGCAGGATTACAGGAACATCTAAGTTCAAAAGTTTTAAAGTTAATTTGTAGGGGTTAGCACTTCTGTATTTTGGGATAGTTCTTCCCTACAAGCAGCCCGGACAGCGTTCTAGAAATACAGAATTTCATGAGTAGTTTTTGGACGGGGTGTTATTTTTCCGTTTGTTTTGAGGGGCTTCGCTAGGTTCTGGGAACTGTCTCTTCGCACTGAACTGCTCTGAGGTAACTTCCAGGGGCAAAGGGAACTTCCCTGACGGGCGGTGCTGTCGGTGTGTGTCCGCAGGGGGCTGCACGCCGCGGGCGCGGAGCCAGGCGGCGCTGGAGCGCTGCGCGGCCCTGCTGGGCCTGGACGAGGACGACCTGCGCGGGAGCCTCACCTCGCGCGTCATGCTCACCACGGCAGGGGGCGCCAAGGGCACGGTCATCAAGTGAGTGGCGGCACCGGCGGGAGGGGCGGGGGCCGGGCCTGAGGGGCCGCCCCGCTGGGGGCCGCTCCGCGCTGCCCCCCGCTCGCCCACCGGCACAATCGGCCCCAGCTCCCCCTTAACCAACTGCGGGGGTGAGCTGAGCTGCGCTCGGCCCAAGCGCAGCCGTCTAAAGCAATTCTTTTAATGGTTTAGCCAGCGCAGGTACAGCCCCTTGGTCGTACAGAATGTCAGAGCGCTGAAGGCTAGCAGGCTTACAGTGCTGGGCACTGTGAATGAGTAACTCCTGTGTCGTGTAAATTCTCTCATGTGTCAGTGAGTACGCTGTGTGGCCAGAGAAAGTATAGCAGTCAGGCAGTTAAATCCACAGCCTGCACAGCAAATTTGGTATGCCAAAAGATTTATCAGATACGCTCTGTCAAGGAATGTTAATGTGGTACCTAAAGTCTTTCAGAAGACACTTGAACCTTTGTCATAAGGGCTGCATAGCGCTCCTGTGAGTGTTGCCCTATAGTAATTGGAGCTAGGATTCTTTAATTACAGAGCAGTATAGCCACACTTCTTAATGTCTGAGTGATTAGTGTTCATGTGTTTGTCATATTTAATTCTTCTGAAATCAAGTTTGAACTTTAAAAGCATCCCTGCAAATGGAAATCCAGAAACGTGCTGCTTTTTGCTGGTTTTGGTAAACACACATTTAATCTTGACTGTTAATAATGTTTCACAAAAACATGGATAGAAACTGTGGGTTTTTTGGGGTCTTTTTTTTTTTTTTTTTTCCTGAGGCTACTGTTAAGGTAACTTCCTAGGCACAGAAGCAAGATAGTGATTTCTTTCTGTAAGCACGTGGAGAAGGAGAAAGGGCAAGGAACATGTATAAATATGGTACTGGTGATAACATTTCAAAACCATGAAATTTATGACTCTTGCAAAACTTGAGTTTTATGAAAATGACAATGCAGTTACATTTTATTTATGAAAAACCTCTAGCTTCCACCACAAATTTTCTCTTGCTGAGATTGATCCTAGCACATAAGCTGTCAGGGATGTTAGCTAAGATGCCTGCAACTGAATTGTGTGTTTTAACATTTAGTTTTCCATGTTGAGTATTTTTTGGAGTTCACATCAAAAACTGAACTTGGACTAAGCAGTTTTGAGCACAGTAAGGTACTCAGCTAAATGTATCAATCTTTTAATTAGGAAGCTAATGAACATTCACTCCTTGGAAGAATGCATGTGTGCTTTTTATTGACTTATGGAAACGATCAGATTGTTTTAGTGAATTGGAAATACTTTATACAGATTACACCAAATGTTTAGTATATGAAACTCATAATTATCTGTATTAATGGGGTTTATTTAAATTCCTTGCATATTTTGTCTTTGGAAATTTATTACAGAAATTATTATTATGGAAAAAGTTCTAATGCAGTGACAAACAGTAAGTAATGTTGGGGGGAGTGGAGGAGGGTGATGTGTTACTCTGCATTCAGTTAAAAGCTCAAGATCTAGAACTCTTAATTTGTGTATTCAGTAGTCAATTCCTGGAGAGTAAATTCTTCTCTCCATGCCCAGTGTAAATTCCTCCTCTCTCTCCCCTGCCAGAGAGAGGCGGGGATACTAGAAACTGGGGATTTGGAGTCGTTGTCATCTTCCTGCCTTTTCAGATGACATGGAGTGTTACAAGTAATTTTTTCCCTTCATTACAAGCTTAATATATAGGAAGATGTCAGTCTTGCAGGAAAAAGTGTCTCCAGTGGAAAATATTGACCAAATTTTTACTATTTGCTCTTCTCCAGACCATGTCTAAATTGACAGCAAAATCTTTGATAGATTCATCCAGGAGAAGCTTTGTCAGTATTGTGGATAACATTAGAGTAGAAAATTACATATTATATAATACAGATGGCACTCATAGTAAGGCATGGCGATGTGAACATAGTAGGTTTTGAAAGTCAATAACATTTTACTTAATTCAGGTTGGGATGCAAAATAATTGCTGATCTTTCTCTGTTGACTTACTGCTTACCTGGTTATTCTCCATCTTTCATTTGTATTTTTTAATTCTCCTCAGCTTACCACCACCCACTTTCCTTTACTGAAATATATCTTGTGGATTTTTACATTATGAATTTTTTGAAAATAATTTTGCATGCTAATCTTGTTACCTAGATTTTCTGCTTTCTTAATTCAGTACTATTAGAACCCATTTTTTGAGAATACGCTTAATTTCACTTTCCTTTTAAGTGAAAGTTGCAAATAGAAGCAGAAGGACTTTGAACAAATTGTATCCATGTCAGATTCAGACGGCACCCCGCTGGAAATGCTCTCAGTGAAGTGCTGATTCAGCCTCTGAGAACAGATTCATTTTGCCTCTTGTACATGTAACACGCACTTAAGGCTTGTCTGTATGTTTTCCTTTTGAGAACGTTTGGTGGGACATATCAAGCTACCACCATTATGAGGCACACTGTATCATCACTTCTCAAGTGACACTGTCAAGGAAGGTTTCTTAATTTTTGTTACAGCTTTGAGTTTACTTTGGATTAAAACTGTAAAGATTTTCTGATCAGCAAATTTACCCTGATAAGCCTGTAGCGTTATTAGCACTGTGCAGTTTCAACAGTCTACAAACACAGGGAGTTATGTTTTTATGCCAGCAGATCTTATTTTTCCTGTTTTTTTATTTTGGGGTCTCAAAAATGAGTTCAGCAGACTCCTTACAACATCTCAATGATTAATACATTAAGCCTCTTTCACTAGCATTTTCTAAACTTGTGCATTTAAAAGTAAACATACTCTAATAAATACACCAATATCATCTTCTCACATGGCTTACTGCATGTACAAGGAGAGTGGATTGGACTATTTTAGAAATTGGTTACACAGACACCATTTTTTCTATGGTAGTGTGGTTTAGAAACAACTTGACTGCTATCAGTATTAAGAGTTTTGACAAGTACTTTTATTTTTTTTGTTCCAGCAACCCAAAGAGCTGGTAATTTCTCTCTCTTTCTTAGGGACCTTTTGTGTGCAAGTAGATCATGTGAGTCCTAATAGGTCACAGTGAATAAATAGCTCGGCTGAAATCACTGTGCTCAGAGTATAACAAAGGCTTTGTTCTGCTGGGCACAGTGGAGCCAACAAGGAACAGTAGGAGGGTGATGCTAAATGCAGCCTCTCTGAATTTTATTAAATAATCATGTGCAGTGAACTGCCTGGGGGACTTGACAGTGCAATGTGTCTATCTGTCCTTGTCTCCCAAAACCCCATAATAATTACCTTGTTGAATGATGTTTTTGCCATCCATGTGAAGTGTGTTTACAGAGAGAAATAATGTGTTAGGATTCAAAATCTGGTGCTTTGCTTAGACTGTAAATGTGCTACTGTGCTTCTCTCTTGCTCAGTGTCTTCCTTTCCAAGAAGACTTTCACAGAGGACTCCGTCATCACAAACTAAATTATTTTACAGGGTGAAAAAAATTAACTTTCATCATTCCAGGTCCTCCAGCTTCTTTTGCAGTACATTTTCTACCAAAATGCATTTTGTTTTTTAGTAATGCTACTGAAGCATAAAAATACTTTTCTACATTATTTTGAACTTTAGCTTTTTTCAAATTACTAATGTGCTGCTTATATTCTTTAATTATGTGGAGTATTTAACTAGGTAGGATTACTTCATCCAGGCTACTTTATTTATGAACCAGTAACCATCTTGGATGACAGTAATTGATGGATATCACTTCACCTGCTCTCTCCCTCAGTGAGAGGGAGAGATGGGCAAATTACACATGTTTTTAATTAAAGTTAATTAGTTCTGAAATGTATTTGGGAGCTGCATGGAGTTGTCCACAGACTAAATCTACCCCATCCATGCTTTCCCCTTTGGTCTCAAACTCTAGATCAATGGAAACATTGCTGAAGAAATTGGCATGAACAAGGGTTTTTCTTGCAGCCTTACCCAAAGTACTTAGAATTTGGCAAATTTTTTCTCTATTCCATTCAAATAGCTGTTAAATTCAGGAGAGGGAAAGAAGGTGAAATGAAGGAAGGAGAATTTATCTTTTCCTTTTATCTTGTTCATTTATCTTGTTCAGGCAAGAAACAAGACAAAGAGAGAGATTCATTTGTCTTTGTGCAGACCAAAGGAAGGAAGAGCTGAGGGGAAAGCAAGTTCGTGAGAAGAAAGCTACTTGTTGTGAATGTCAGTTCTGTGATGGGGCTCTTGTGTATCTACTGTCTCAGGGCATTTTCAGCATTATTTCATGGTTCTGAACTTTCAGTTGTGCAAAATGCATTGCAGGGTTACATTTTCTTTCCATGTGTGTTTGCTGCATACTATGAAATTTAACAAGGGTTTGTTCAGTCTTTAGAATTGTACTTAAGAGCAGCAGAATTTGCTATTTTGAGCACTAGGACCATTTTGTATATACGTGCTCTAGCAGTACAACTATTTGTCATGTTATTTTAAAAAGTAAGTGAAAAACATAAATTATTTTAATATTTTGTATTATGTAATAGGTCTGCAGCTGACAGGAATTAGTATTCTGATCTCTTAAACGTATCAGAACAGAATGGAAAGGTACCTTCCTTCTATTTATAAGCTGAGATTTCTGTCAGTACTCATTACCTTAAGATAAGATAGATACTTAGTGGAAAAAAAGATTGTGTGTTAAAGCTAATTACTATCAAATGTAATGTAGCTGCAAGTGTCTTTTGGGAATGGAGACTCCGGTTCCGTGCCTTACCAGTCTCAGTAGAAAGTGATCTCCATCAATCTCATGATTCTGCATCAAAAGTATTATCCTTGAAGAAATAAAAAACCAGTAATTATTTGTTAGTTTAGTGCTTATGAATTCTGGGAAGTGAAGGAAATTATGCAATTATGAATTAAGCAATTAAGTTATTGTTGTTTAACTCCAGCTGGCAACTCAGCCGCTCGTAGCCACTCGCTTACTCCCTGCTGGTGGGATGGGGAGGGGTAAAAATGAGAAAACACATGAGTTGAGATAAAGATAGTTTAACAGGTAAAGCAAAAGCTGCACGTGCAAGCAAAGCAAAACCAGGAATTCATTCTCCACTTCCCATTGGAAGGTCAGTGTTCAGCTCCTCAAGATAGCAGGGCTTCATGAAGTGTAGTGGTTACTTGGAAAGACAAAATTTCAAACTCATAGCATCATTCCCCTTTCCTTCTTCCTCCAGCTTTTATTGCTGAGCATGATGCCATATGATAGGGAATGTCCCTTTGGTCAGTTGGGGTCAGCTGTCCCAGTTGTGTCCCCTCTCAGCTTCTTGTTCACCCTCAGCATCCTCACTGGTGTCGTGGGGTGAGGAGCAGAAAAGATGTCAGAGCAAAAACTAAACTATAGGCTTTATTTTAACAAAACAAGTTGTAAATAAATAATTGAAATATTTTTTGTAGATGGTGATGTATATATTTTAAATATCTTTCTCTGGATATTGTCAATAGAGTTTCTAATTGTCTAATAAACAATTATAAAAGCATCTGAATCGCATTTCTACTGATGGTAGCAAAACATTATTCGTTTTTACAGGTAAGATAGTCTGACTTGGCAAGATTGTTTCCTGCCTTGGCCTAGAGATCAGGGGGTTTTTTTTAGGTCCTAATTTATGGTATTGGAAAGGCTGCTTTTACGTTTAGAGTCTAATCTCAGCATTTCACAGTAAGAAATTCTGAAAAATAAGATCCGTATCTTGTTTTTCTAGGGTACCCTTGAAAGTGGAACAAGCAAACAATGCTCGTGATGCCTTGGCTAAAACTGTGTATAGTCATCTGTTTGATCATGTAGTGAAAAGGGTAAACCAGTGTTTTCCATTTGAAACTTCTTCTTTCTTCATTGGAGTTCTAGATATAGCTGGTTTTGGTAAGTATTCTTAAAATAGTTTCTAGTTGTCAGTTTTTCCCACCAAAGATTCAATAACAAATTCTTTGATAAAGAGTGGGAGGGTTTTCTTTTTCGGTGTTGATGGTTCTTGTAAAGCTTTTGCCATCTTTGGCTCACTGAAATTCAAAACAGGGCACGTTTTGTGATGTGCTCTAGTCCTGCCAAGGTTGTCCAGGGGTTTTCAGGCCTTTAGAGCTTTGATATCCTGTGCCAGCCTGTTGTATCATAGATGCATGAGGATGTATTGGTACAATTTCACTGTATGGTAGCATCTTGCTTTGGTTTGCTGCCAACTGTCTGTCATTTGTCTTAGAAATATTGTCTGCTGCAGTATTTTTAGATGCCTTGTGTACAACTTGGAAATCTGTAAAAGATTTCATTTTGCTGAAAGAAATGGCTACGGATCTGAACACATCTTTAAATATTAGCTCTGTGAAGCTTCTCTTATTTACTATTTAATTTAAACTCTTGGAACACTGTTTTATCATAAAAGTTTAACTTCTGTCTTTCAGAGTACTTTGAACACAACAGTTTTGAACAATTCTGTATAAACTACTGTAATGAAAAACTGCAGCAATTTTTTAATGAAAGAATTCTGAAAGAGGTATGATATATTTAATGTTATATTTGAGGATTTTTTTTTCTGAAGAGATAGTTAAAGTAGCACTGCTTTTCATAAGATTACACATTATGTTTGAATATGAAAAATCAGTTGACATACAGTTTCCATATTATGCAATATCTGGTTGTGTCAGAAAAGAATGTGGATTTTTGAAAACCAGCGATGAGGTGTCCAGAGATTGGATAATCACTAAAACCTAATGAAAATGCTTAATTGAACAGGCTTATCATTAAGGTGTTAAAGTTGGAATATATTAAGCTGTGTAAGGAAATTCTCAAACGTGTGTTAATTCAAGCTGTATTTTTTAAAATTGCTTCATGTTTAGAAAAAATAATTTTTTTCTTGATCAGTGAAAAAAAAAATTAAGAGGGTGTTTTCTCTTTTCAATTCTTTTTTTTTGTAACTTTAGGAACAAGAACTTTACCAGAAAGAAGGCCTGGGGGTTAATGAAGTTCGTTATGTGGATAATCAGGACTGTATAGGTATGTACTTCTTGAATTGTCAAGCTTTTTGTTACTGTCATGGGGAAAAAGGCTTCAAGCAGAAGAGGCAAAATATGCATAACACTAGTAATTATATGGTTTTATATATAGCCTCATTCAATTCACAGTCTTAAGAGTTCATAGGCATTGCTGCAGTTTCATAAGCATTAGCAGTTTCAGCCTCTCCACAGGTAAAAGTTTGTAGTAAAAATTCCTCTTAAAAGAGCAGTTTCATAGAGAATGGAAAAAGTTGCAAAACTGTGAGTTTGTGTCTAGTAGTTTGAAGAGCATGAATTTATGTGTCAGGTTTCAAGGGCTTTGCTATATGTATGTGAGAGGTCAAGGCAATGCAGTTGTTAAAAGTTGTGAAAGCACCACTGTATGCTCAATTCTGGTCTGCCTTTCCTAAAATAAATTTCTACTTCTCACTGGATCATGTTCTTAAATGGAAATATTAACCTTTTAGTTTTGACATGTGATGAAATGTGTAGGAAAAGCTTAAAAATCTCCCCCAGCAATTGAAGCAATCATCTCATAGAGACCTACGATCATACTGTAAGAAGATTTAGGCACTTTTTGGATGGCTAATTTCATCTTGAGACCAAGAGTTAAAATCAAATAGTCATTTCCTGACCTTTTTCTCCTGTGTTCCACAAGAGTTAGAACTTCTAGATTTGATGGATATCCTATACATACAAATTAAGATATATAGAATTGATTTGCCATGACTTCTTGTATTTTGTTTAATGCCTTTCCATAGGTACTTTTGTAGAGAACCAGATCAGCAGTGTTTAGATGTGTAATGTTCAGTGGTGATACAAGATGATATATTCAATTTCCATAAATATATGTTTTTTATTAATAGATTTGATTGAAGCAAAATTAGTAGGTGTACTGGATATTTTGGATGAAGAGAATCGTCTTCCCCAACCAAGTGACCAGCATTTTACTTCAGTTGTGCATCAAAAACACAAGGACCATTTCAGGCTCTCAGTAGGTTTATTTTTGTTGTCTGTCTTGTTTTAATGAAACAGTTATTGGAACAGCTGATAGTAACACTTCAATGTAATGAAAATCTTTCATAAGAAATCTCATACCACCAGTCTGCACAGTCTGTACCTCTTTGTTAAGGACAGGTTTGGTTATTAGATTTGATGAAAAGTTCACTGAAGGCTTCAAGCAATTCTAATATCCTGCTGAAACTAAAGCCATATTCTTCACTTACATTTGAAGTTTGTTAACATGTAAAGCATGAAAAGGAAGTTAAAAACACATTTTAATTTAGATTGTTTTAATATCAGATGGGATATTTTGTTGTTCTTTTCAAAAAATTCTTGCTTTGTAGAACATTTGACTGATGTCTAGTGTCTAGCTAGCACTTCAGAGATGAAAATAGGAATCATACTAGGAAAATTTTTTTGTTGCTTGTTTCACAGCACTGTCTGGAAGATTAAGGTAAATTGTTGCAATTTATATCCATGAACTGTGTTGAAATTAAAAAAAATGCTGAAAAATGCAAGCAAAGGAAGCCATCCTTTATAATCCATTTACCAAAATTGTCATCCATTTACCTTGTGTTAAGTTTCCACTTAATCCTGCTTGCCTGAATTGCTGTGCAACAAATCATTCTGGTGGTATGTGTATGATCAGCTGGGTGCTTGCCTGTTAAGATATACTGTCTAAAGCCATATCTTAAGCTTCAGTCTAATCCTATTCATATAACAAGGTTATTCATCAGCTGTCAAATTTATGATAAAGAAAGTGTTGATTAAAGGCACAAGCCAAATCAGCTGGGTGTTATTAGCAATCCTGGTGACTTGTGTTTTGAATGCAATGTATTTAAGACTGTGTAAGAGTTTGAAATTAGGTCTTTAGAATATGGTGGTTTGGACAAGAATGGTAACGATCAGCACAATTGTACTTACAAGAACTGTGATTTTTAACACTTAGTGCTCCTGGCAGATCATGATGGTGTTCAAAGAATAAACTTTTTCTTAGTCTCCGTTGCAATATTTCTTTGTAATTCAGTTTCTTAATTGCAGATTCCTAGAAAGTCTAAATTGGCTGTTCACAGAAATATCAGAGATGATGAAGGCTTTATTATCCGACACTTTGCAGGAGCAGTATGCTACGAGACGGTAATTTTATCTATGGAACACTATGTTTATTGTGTTTTGTAGAACATGTATATTTTTTCAGTGCATGTAGCTTAAATGAAAAAATTTCCTGTGATCAGAAGAGAAGTTCAAACGTTGATATATCTTAACTTTGAAACGAATTTTTTGAGTATTTGACAGAATTGACAGTTTCTTTTAACTTTTCAGGTTACAGCCCATTTTAATGACATATGTTTTGTGTAAAAGTTTGTTTCAAATCTATAGGTTATGCTGTCAGTATTAAATATATTGACTCACAACCTAGTGCAAATCTTACATCAAAAGGTGTTTACATCTTGGAGAGAAGAATAAATGATGTGATATAAAATTATTGTTAGTGAAGAGTACCTTTTAGGAAGCATGATTGTCCTTGTACAGAGTCCCCATCATACTTTGTGTTTTCCATTTCTACTGGCAATGGACTCATCTGTGTAAAAATACAAAATACCTGAAATTGCTACCCTCAAAATACATTCCAGATTCTTGTGCTGTTTTGACTATTATTTATTGTACAAAAACATTGTAAGACCTGAAACCAGTATCTAGACCATCAATTTTCAAAATCAAAATTTAAGATAAAATGAAGATCCATAAGGCATTGTTGTTCTGTATAACTTCAGCATGTATGAAGGACGCTACTTGCAAAGAGGTTTCTTTGTCAATTGAAAAAATGTGCTTGAAGGATTTTTATGTATTCAAAATACTCCAAGAATAATGATTGTGTTTTGCAATAGATGCATTCTGTGAGTAATTTTAAAAATAAGTTGAAGCCTCTGTGTTACTTACATGATTTTTCTGAGGTTGCTTACAGTAGATATCAAAAAAATAAATGAAATTGGAATTCCAATAAAATTTGAGTCAATTTTTATTTGTTACAGGTGTTCTATTTTTAACCTCATCATGATACACTAATAATGCCTTAGAGTGTCTTCAGGAGCAGAGGAGACAGATTTGATCACATAAACTCTGCTGTCAGAGCTAATCATATGTGAGGTCCAGAAACTGTTAATATGCTTGAGTTTATCCTCTCCCTCAGAGGGACTTTCTTAGCTTGGGCCTTAAAACTTTTGGGCAATAGCTGCCTTGTAGTATTTCTGTTATTTGTTTGGTGTTTTGTTTTTTTTTCTCACTGCACTTTCGGCAGTTCTCACAGTCTGATTTGTGGTGAGGACACTTGGCTTCATTCATATTCCTGTCATGTGTCTTCATGGCCAAAGGAAATTTTGGAGGCCCGTGTTTGTCCTTTGATTCTTATCACCCTTTCATGGGATATCTGGCAAATTGGCATTTTCTTCAAAGTAGTCTTGGCATCTTCGGTTCATTAATGTCAAAGTCTTTATTAAGTTGCGCCAAAAGCTATTGAGGATTTTGTTAATCTGAAATTGGATAGTAATGTATTGGCCTCTGAGTTTCAATGTAATGTATTGTTCTTATCAAAGTTAGTGATCCAATTCAAATAAACCAGAGATATAAAGTTTGTAGGAAGTGACAATATGTTTTATTAAATCAAGTGTTCATAAATAGTCACAGTACTTCTAAAATAACCTGTTTTCATTTCATTTTCCAAACTGTGTAGATGCACCAATTTAAGTGTGCATGTTAATTCACATTTCACAATAGACCTTAAGTGATATTACAAGCAGTGAAGAATTAAGCTTCTCAGAACTCCCAGGTGATGATGATGTGCTGAGTGTGCTGAAATGGTAGGAAGATAGTAATTGACAAAAAAACAACTGATCTCTTTAAAGGCACCAAACCTTTCTTTGGGTTTCATAATTTCAACAACATCCTTCAAATTTAAGAATGTCTTTTGTCTCTGGCATTAGGGTTTTGTGTATCCAGCTGAAAATTTGTTTGAAATAATATATTCATATTTACCCCATGTATTCTTGCTGATTTTTGAATTAAGTATATAACTATGTTTCCTTTAGTTTTCTAATTAGACTGAAGTAACTTGGACAGTAAAACAAATGTGCTTTTATCTCTTGGGTTGTCTTTTCAGATGCAATTTGTGGAAAAAAACAACGATGCTTTGCACATGTCCCTTCAATCTCTTATATGTGAATCCAAGGACAAGTTTGTTCGGCAGTTGTTTGAAGCCAACACTAACAACAACAAGGATCCCAAACAAAAAGCTGGGAAACTCAGTTTCATCAGTGTGGGTAACAAATTCAAGGTAAAATCATAAAGAGTTCTATCTTCTTGTAATACAGGTTTACAGGTGCCTGTTCTATGTTACTTGAATTAAGTAGAACCTAAGGTTGGGAGAACTAGCCATAACTTGAGATTCAGAAGAAAATTCGGTTAAATAGATGGTTTTCTTCTGTTGAATTATAAGAAATGGGTATATTTAAGCTACATGCTATGCCTTTCTATCTTCCATAATAGTCCTTACAGGGATTATACAGTGATTTTTAGGTCAGAATCTTTCAAAGCCACATAGAAGTCTTTATTCAAAAGGTTTTGAGATTTCAGTTTGGATTCTGCGGACTTTAAAATGTTCTAGATGTGACAAAATGTGTTCTTCCATCCTATTGTAATTATGCCTTCTAGAAGAAGTATTGATTCCCTACAGTTGGCCAAACTCTCAAAATTCAACACCTAACCTAACCATAGTTTTTCCTTTTCTGAAATACATAGTTGTGGCTTACACAGGAAGGTATTCATTGTGCTGAATGTTTCCTTTCTTAATACCTGAATCTGATGCTTCTCCTCATTTTCTCCTTTCTTCTGATGTTATAAAGCTGACCTTCAAACCTTGTCTTCTCCAAATGTTTTCTGCACCCTTTTCTCATTCAGCAGTTTTATTTTAGCTGGACTATTCCAGCTCAGGATGGCTAGAAAGAGAACAATAGGGGAATTAAGAGATGAAAAGCAGGCACATCGTGGGCTGCAGGTAAATTTTTCAGTCTTGTGGATTTACAGTTGGTAGAGCTGCAGCAATTTCAGCAAGAGCTCTTTTCAACACACCTGGGCCAGATCCAATGAAGGATTTGTATGCCTTCAATCAAGTGCTGAAACAGTTTTGGTATGCAACCTTACCTAGGGCCACCAAAAACCCACCTCATGTTCCTAGCTAGACTCCTTACTCCCTGGGGAACACAAGTATCTTAGATAACCTGCACGTAGAGTGAGACACTGCTAGCAGCAGAAGAGTGTTTCTGCATTTCTGCTCCATATCAAGGTTAAGTACTGGATCAGGACTGCAAGATAAATTCCTTCTTGCATAATCATATCTTGTGGCTAGCTTTTGGAACTGGATATGATAGTAGCACACTTGCTTTTTATAGCAATAGTATTCTGCTTCAGGTCTATACTGTGTTCAGTGTTCTATGGCTATTTTACTTCCTGTAGTGAGCACCAAGATATTGGTCAGTCTGACAAAGGGTGTTCTCATTACATCCTCTGGAGTTGTTTGGTTAGGTAGCCAGAAATAAAATTTTCATGGGGCCAGGAAGAGTAGGAGGCAGAGCCTGACTTGTAAGGTAGTGGTTTTGGCATTTAACTGGGAATTGGGCAGACTGCTCTCATGAGTTTTGCTCTGATGATTCTTTTTAACTCCTTCCTATTCTATAGTGGTTGTTGAATTAAAGTGCAGCAATTGGTTTAATATAAAATACATGATCATCAGGTAGTCTGAAAAGTTGCATACAGATAAGCCATGTCCTGAGCAAACCCTGCAGCCATGAGTCTGCTGTAAATGAAGCTAGGATCCACAATTTTTTAGAAACATATTTTTAAAATGAAATCAACTGGTGGATCTTCTGAGGTAGTTTCCTCTTCCTTCTATCTGGATTTTCAATTTTTCTCGGATTTAGCACCCCACCTTCAGGTGATGTGGTCTTGTGCATAATACCACTGCCCAAGGAGAGGTGAATTAAAAGGAAGGCATTTTTAAAGTGAAGCAGAAATTTAGTAGGGATTTTTTTTTTACTTCCTTTTGAACTTTGGTATTCACCTCTCCACCTAGAACACAACTAATGTCCTCTTTGGATCTGGCCCATCAATCTATAATTCTTTCAATGTTTTCAAGTTTCATGGCATTTTGAATGTATGTGTTACTTCCAGTAATTCATTTAGTGTTACCTTCCCAGACACAGCATGTGATGCTGATGAACACTAATAGCCTTGAAAATTTCACTTCAGATGACATCAAAATAAGGTCTTTTATCTTAGTAGATATTTCCTCTCCTTAAGAATAAGAATTCTTAGTGCATTAATTTGTAAGTCAGTCTTCTGAACTACTGAAATTAGAACTTCTTCTAATTATATCAATTATTAGATTATTTTGTAGGGACTTCTCGTTATGAAATCTTTCACACATCCCTTCCTTATAACTTATTAAAATTAATTCTCATTAATCAGTTGAGAAAAATAATGATTAATTTATCATCGGATCTCTTCAAAATTATTTGGGATGATTTTACCTTATGCTAATGAGGAATTAAATTGTGTCAATTCAAAGAGCAGTAGTTTTTGGTTTACTCATATACACATTTTGTTGGAGAAATTCACCTGAGAATGTCTCTGGTTTATTTCTTGTCAAATCACAGAGTATAAGGAAGGGGTATTTTTTCTCAAAAATGCAAGCAAAAATGTATTTTGTTGATGGAAATTAGTCTGTCTCTTGCAAACTTAAGTGTTTCTGACTTAAGAAAACATAATTATGATCAAGTTGAGATATAAAGAGTATGTGTAAGTGAGAACTGAGCAGGAGGTTATTAGTGTTTGTCATGCTTCTTGTGGCACTCTTTCTAACCACATCCATGTTAAGTTAAAAAAATCCCAAACCAATTTTATCTACCAGAGGGACAACTGGCAGCTGTAGGTGATGCACACTACCCATACAAATCTTGTTTCTTGGATTCAAGGTAATTGAAAGATCTGGCTAAAAAAATTTTAGTCAAAAGTCAGATTCTTTGAATTTTGCGTCCAGTGCTGAAAATGAATGTGTTAGGACATACTGAATTTTGTATTGCTGCAGTCAATATACTTAAAGTTTGCTAATAAACCAGAAAGGCTGGCCCAGCAGTAATTTATGTGCCAAAACAGACACACCTCTAAAGTCAAAATATTGCTACTTTTCTGATGTGGTTTTGGAATATTTTAAGTCCCTTCCAATTACTTTCAATAGCAACTCTAAATTATTTTCTCTGATAGCCTTAAGTCTCTGGTTGTCCTGAAAACTTGACTCCAAATAATAGTAGTATTGCAGTCTTTTCTCATCACAGTATATTTAAATGCAACCTCAGTAAATGTCATTTTAAAATTGTAGTTTTTTGTCATCAATAGAGAATTAAAAAGTTGGAAGTTTGGAAATAATAATAGATTATTGCAGGTAAATGTTGACACAACTTAAAAAAAAAACCAGAAGAAAAACCTGAGAAAGTACTTTTTGTGTTAATTTTTTAACATACAAATAATGCTTGTTATAGATTAAATTTGGGATTTCACAAGTTTTTTCAGTGTATTTTTTAAAAATGATTGCTAGTTGGTCTAATTTTTTTTATAGTTTGATTCCATAGTCATTATTTTTTTATTTTCCCAAATGGATGTGCATGGTTTTTTTTTGTTTTTTTTTTGATAACTATGTTGTAATAAGTGACTAGTCCATGCAGTATTGTTGTACAATTAAATACAAGTAATTTCCTCAGGGCCATTCATGCACACTTGCATGATTTTGTCTATTAAAATTGGTGAATGTTTGGTTTATCAGTTCTGTCTCACTAACAATGAACATGCATGCAGTAATGCTGTACCTCTATTTGGTGTGTATGTTTCTGTACATGCTGTGGTAAGGCTCTTGAAATACCTGTTTTCTTTTGCAGACTCAGTTAAATTTGCTTCTTGAGAAGCTTCACAGTACTGTAAGTATATATACAGATGTAGGTTCACAGTTTTCTGATGTGAGGCAAAATAGATTATCTCAATATTAGGGCTTAAAATAAATGTGATTAGTAATTGCTTTAGAGTTTGCAGCTACATGGCACTTTGGGAACATCTTCCTGTGCATGTAATGGTTATTGATTTACTTGAAAAAGGAAAACCCACCACCTTCAAAAAAGTTGTAGAATGAAAGTTTAAAAATTTGAATAAGCAATATGAAATCTGTCTGTGCTGCAATCTCCTTTTTTGTCACTTATACTTCCTTCTGTGCCTTGGTTATCATTGATGACTAATTTGCAGAAAATTTAGAAATGTTTCTTAGAAGTAAGTTATTTAAGGAGTAATTTATTATTAATTACTTTTTTTAGATTCCGTAAAGTCATTAAAAGTATATTTTTTCGTTTTGCCTTTTTAATAGGCTGTAAATGCACAGGTGGTTAAAGAAACTGAGTCCCCTAATGAATACTTGTTAATTTAGCTGATGTAATTAGATAGTTTGTGAAATTCTCCATGTGGTACAACATGCCATTTTCTTTTAGTACTTGGAGTTGTAGGAACACAGTGTTGTTTCTCTGGACCACATGTTCTAACCAGTTATAGATATTAGGTTATACTCTGTCAAAAAAAGAAAAAGGGTGGAAAATCAAGGGAAACAAAGGACTGAGATGCTGGAGTATAGCCAGCATATAAGATTTTACTGTAGTCATAAGGCTGGTCTGAAGGGTGATCTATTTCACCCAGAACATTCTGGAACTGAAATACAGTCCAGGGAAAAAAAGTGTGTGGCCAGGCTTGCTGTACTCTTGAGTTTAACTAACCCATGACTGAGGAGACATTGTTAATGTAGAGGTCCCTTGGCAGGTGCTGTCTCATTTTCAGCTGAGAGATGGAAAAAGAGAGACTATGCTACAAACCAGGATTAATACTACATTTTCTCAGTCCCAATTTTGTTTTAGTATATGTAAAGCTGTCATGAGCAGTCACCTGTTACAGGAGAATCTGAATAATTGGATGGTGCTTGGCAAAATGTTATCCTTGATGAATGTGAAATTATCAGAGAGAGCATTGGTCAAAACTGTAGCACACATGGTCATAACAGAGGAGCAGACTGGAACAACAACAGGGAAGGGAGACTGAAGCTGTGAGCCAAAGAAAGTTCTAAAAAGCAGAAGTTAAGGGAGGTCAGGTTCATCTGGCATGATTCTGATGTCAGGAGTCTGGTAGCATGTTTGCTGATGTGAACTCTGGGGCATTTTAGTGTTGTGACTGTGAAAGATAATGAGGGTAGTAGGATCTAGAGTCATAAATCGTGAATTGTATACATGTTAAGGACAATAGTTGAGTGAAAATTCAACAGAATTGAGGATCCAATTAATAGCTTGAGCATTGAGATCAGTTACAGCAAGACCAAGGTTACAGTGCAAAACTGATATATGAGAGAAAAAGAATGGGGCTGAGACTAGATTATCTTTAAGGCCCATTCCAACCCCTTAACATTCCATCATTCTATGATAATGTCAGAATTTCTCTTTCAGAATACTATTATTTTGTATCTTCCCCCCCCCCCCCCTCCCCCCAATAAGTCTTAAATAATTAACTGCTATTTTAGGAATTTTAAAAATCTGTGCTATTTTGGTTTTTAGTTATTTTGCTAACTTCTTGCTTTGGTCATAGGGGTCGAGCTTTATTCGCTGTATCAAACCTAATCTAAAGATGACAAGTCACCATTTTGAAGGAGGACAGATCCTCTCTCAGCTTCAGTGTTCAGGTAATTTATGCCTCTGGTATTTTTCTCTCTGATTTTTACATTGGTGATTATATATTACCCTAAGTTTGAAATATGTGGGATGAAAAGCAGTATTTCCTTACTTGAACTCTTTTCTAGAAGGTAGGTTATTTATGCCTTATAAACAGCTATTTAGATTTTTAGTAAATTAGCATTCATTTTAGAAATAATTAATCTGAATTGCTGTTAGGACTCTCTTTGCAAAGAAGAGTTGCCCACAGTATTAACAGGGCACCAGATCAGTCTGGAAGAATAGAATTTTAAATTTCTGTGGCAGTTGAAGTGTTAGAAACTCCTGTGTGCATTTAGAGGCAGTCAGTGTTAGCTGAGTTCAATTACCTAGTAATTGATGCACACCACTATTCTTTGATTTTATAGATACTATCATCAAGGTTAATTATGCTGGTTTACTTTCTCAAAATTTCTTTATATCACTATTAACTTGATTTGGAGCTGAACATCTAACGTGGATGAACTGCTGCATCTTGGTTATTCTTGAAATGCTGAATGCGTTCCAAACTTACAGCTTTGTTTGCTCATGCCCCACTAAACTTTTTGAAAAACAAAGACAGTATAAACAAATTAAATTTCTATTGAAAGCAAGTATGCAAACGATTAAGTTTTACGACAGCAACCACAAGTTAAGGTCTAACTTGAAAACTTACCTGCAGCCTCTGTGGATAGGGTTATGTAAAGTAGTGGGTAAAAACTGGTATGGCCTGTGCTGCTGAAGTAATTTGAATCTTACTGGCAGTGTCTGAGCTTTACTGATGTCCTAGTTGCAGCCAAAATGTGGTAACATTATTCAGGACATGAAAGTTGCATCTTAGCAGCTGATATCTTGTATTTCAAGTACGCTAAATGTTCTAGCACGGCATATGTGTTTGAGGTTGCATCTGCACCACATCTCACAAATACCATTCACATGATTAAAATAAAAGCCTGGTTGGGCATTATTTGGTGGTTTGGGGTGTGGATTTGGGGTTTTTTTATTCTCTCCAAAAATGAGAATGTCAAATCTCCTGAAAAAGGGTTTTAGAAGAAATATTAGAAGAAAAATCCTATGGATGATTGAGTGTTCCTTACCTCTCAAATAGGGAGAAAACTTTTTGGGCTTTTCTCATGTGTTCAGTATTAACTTTTTGTGACTGATCACATAATCAAAAAATGCTACAGACTTGATCAAATCCCAGTTCAGCTTTGTGGTTTAGTCTCTGAACAATGTCTTTGAGTCTTATGTTATAAACCTACTGCTTATCATAAAATTCTCTGCTTAATTTGCATGTTACTGATCCCAGCTTTTGTGCATGTGTCTCTGTGAATTTAGGGATGGTGTCAGTACTGGATTTGATGCAAGGTGGTTTCCCGTCACGAGCTTCATTTCATGAACTATACAATATGTACAAGAAATACTTGCCTGAAAAATTGGCTCGACTGGACCCTAGGCTTTTTTGCAAAGTAAGAAAGAAAATAATTCTTCTGTATCATCCAGGAGAGAAAATATATTGTGATGTTGGTTTTTGTGTTTTTTTGAAGGAGGCAGAATATAATTCTTTCTGTTTTCTGTGTTTCAGGCCCTATTTAAAGCTCTGGGACTGAACGAAAATGATTACAAATTTGGGCTAACCAAGGTGTTTTTTAGACCCGGCAAGGTAATCTTGGAGTTCATGATTATGAATCTTAGCATAATTTCAATTTGAAAGGACCTTTGAAGATGACATTGTATAACATATTGATAAAAGTGTGGCCAACCTAAATAAGGTTGTCCAGGATTTGAGTAAATAATTCTGTTCGTTTTCTTTGAATAAACCACAAAATTAGTTCTGATACAATTGGTTTTGTAGTCTTGTGGCTGATGCTACACTCTTTCTAATGCAATGTTTGTATTCCAAGAATTATGTTGACTATTAAAAAGAGGAAGTCAGAGCCAAGAAGAAATATTTTCTAGTAAAATCTGTTTATAACTGAAATCTCTTTCTGTGATTCTGAGCATTGCTACTTCTATTCAGAGAAAGGAGATGAAGTCGAGGCTATTGTGATGAGAAAGGAAAATTATTGTAATACCAGAAGAATGCTCTTCCTGTCATATAATTACTGAAAAGCAGAAGTGCAGGATTTTCAGAAAACATTGCCTTCAATGGGAACCTTATACAAAGGTTAAAAATTGAGAAGTGCTTTTAGCTTTTATTTTTTTCCACAGATATATATTAGATGTGTCTTGAAGTTGTAGAAGGCCAGAGTTCATTTCCAGGATGTAGAAAAACAATTGATTTTTAAAAATTTTGGCGATAAATATTTTTGGTGATTAGTAAATGGTTCTATTATTCAAAATGCCAAGTCTTGGACATCCATAAAACAAACATACAAAAGATATGCAGTTTTAATTTTTGTTACCATTAAACAGTAAAGTGTAATAAAATTTATCTGCTGACTTTAGTTGAAAGCTGATATAGTGACATACAGTTTATGTTAAAAATATTTTAACATTTTAACTCAGCATGATCTTAAATAATAATGTCTAACTGTCTCTGTCCTCCTAATATGTAAAACTTGTTTTAATTATAATTTAGTTTGCAGAGTTTGATCAGATAATGAAGTCTGATCCGGATCACTTAGCAGAGCTGGTTAAACGAGTGAACCGCTGGCTTATCTGCAGTCGTTGGAAAAAGGTTCAATGGTGTTCTCTCTCAGTGATTAAATGTATGTGTTTTATGTTTTATTAAATCAAAATGTTTGTTAAGAATACAGCAAAGCAATTATTAACACCTTGAAATGTGGCCAAGGACATGTATAGCAGATGGTTGCATACTGAAGTCTGAGTAAGATTTCAAGGTTGGTGGAAGTTTTCTAGAAGTTTATTGTGCAGAGTAGGAATAAGGTGGTGGGGAATAGAGATTGGCACTTGTGGTGTGCTTCAGAAGTGGTATCTCGCAGATGGGGAAGGGTCTGATGCAGAATGTCAGCAATCTCTTATAACATGGAGGGTGAAAACTGTGCATTAAAAGAGGGAGGAAAAACATAAAGCCCTCATACCAGTGCACACATGACTGTGCATTTGGGCCAGCATGGTCTGTCACTGATTGATTATTATTTGTTGCTGTTTATAGTGGAGCAAATAGAATTTCTAAATTCTTGTGTACAGATTTCAAGCATCAGAGATTATAGCACTAAAATCTTGGGTTTGACCTAGACATTTATGCCATTTAGTCTATTTTTTTAAGAAAGACAGGACAGAAAGTATTTCACTGTGTGCAAAAAGTAGAAACACAGGGAAATAATCAATATTATTATAATAATATTGATTATTATTTCTTTGTAGTATTTTATGGGAAACTGGAAGCTAATTTTATTCCCAGTACAAAGTTGAAACAGATAAACAAGAAGTAGAGTGCACCTTTGTGACTACCTAAGTCCAGTGGTTAAACATCACTGTGTTCACAAACCATGCTAAAGGCAGTCTGGATCCACAGGCATTTGTGTTTTCTCTAGTCAATCTGTAAAAACTCATTTCTTGTTGCACTTCTAAAATACTCAGCACACATGCATGTGCCAATGCCTTGATTATCTGTTTAACTTGCCTCCTGGTCTCAAACATTTAGTTAGAGTCTTTCGATGAAGACTGTATTAGAACAAAAGCTAGAGGTTTTGTTCTGTGTTTTTTTTTTTTTCCATTTCAGTATTGTAGAGAAATGCTCAGTGAGTTGCTGCCATTTTATTATCTCTAGCAGATACTGGCTACTTGATTACTCTTCAACACAGGACTAAGACTTTAAGCTGGGTGTTTCCTGCTTGCTAGAGCCTGTGACTTTGAACAGAGGTTACTGATATCTGTGACTCTGGAGGGGTGTGTTGCATTGTTCCTGTTGGATTTGGGTGGGAGCCTCTGTGCCTGGCACAAGATTGTGAAGTCTATTCTGTTTCTTAAACAGAAATTGTGGTTCCAATATAGAACAAGCTCTCAAGCACACATGGTCTGCATACAGTTTTGAGACATCAAATGTGTAAGGAAGATAGAAGTTGTGTTAAACTGTATAAAACATTAAGATTCTATCTTCTGTGTGTTTACAGTGAAAAATAAGATAAAATATCGAGCCAGTGCCTGCATTAAAATACAAAAGACTATTCGTATGTGGCTTTGCAAGAGAAAGCACAAACCACGGTAAGAAGATATTCCTTGGCTGAAGAAAATATGTTTTAAATTATATTTTCCTGTGACTGTAAGAAGAGGTTTACTTTACTTAACTAAATCTATCTGAAATCATAGAGTGATGCTAAGTACAACTGAAGGAGACTGAAAGCTTCTGTGTTCCTTCACTCTTTCCCAAGGGTGAATAGACTAAATTTGAACCTTTCCTAAAAGATGTTTCTTTAGCTCTTTGTTCATAAAATCCTTCAGTGACAACCTAGTTTTTAGAAATTTTTTATTAAGTCTGTCTAATTTAATTTAAGCTCATTAATTGCTGTCCTTTACCCATTCACATCTTCCTTTATAGGCTGCCTTTCATTTTTATCTTAGAAATAATAAATGTCTTGTCTCCTCTTGAAATTAATTCCATTAGCTGATTGCAGGGAATACTGATGGAAAAGCTACTTCAATCATTAAGCTCTGCTGACACCTTTATGTTCTTTGACAGAGATGCAGCTCTGTTCTAGTTGCGGGCTTCTCATAAATTCTTTTACATCCTTTGAGAATTATGCTTCATTTTGAATCTTGGCATTTCTGACTTTTTTTTATTATTGAGCCAGTTGGTGCTCATCTTTAATGATTTGATTTAGTTTCTACTTTTGTGTGTTGATTTGCAAATCCCAGTACAGTGATTTCTGTTTAGGAAGATTGTCTGCAGAGTTGTAACTTCTGTGTGGGGCCTTCAATAGTGGTTCTTAAAAAAACCCTTGAGCTTCCTGAACTCTTCCCTGTCGAGCTTTTAGTTGGGCTTTGGGTCTTCAAAGAGACACGAGCAGCTGTTAGTTGCTATAAATTGTTTATTGCATGAATGCATCAGTCTCGAAGGCAAAGGGTTCAAGGTGTTAAAGTCCATGCTAAAGTATTAAAGTCCATGCTAAAAGCTTTCTGGCATAGAGTTCCAAGCAAAAGCTGCAGTTGCAACAGCTGCTGTCTGGCGCAGAGTCCCAGGTTCAGTGCAGGAACAGCGGCAGCAGCAGCAGCAGTTGTTCCCTGGCACAGAGTCGGATGTTCCGAGCAGGGCAGAGGCAGCTTCTTTCTTCTTGATGATGATGAAGGAGAAGAAGATGCAGCAGCAGGCAGGCAGTCTTTTTTCGTCTTCTTCCTTGTTGTCCTTCTTGTTGTCCTTCTTGTTGTCCTTCTTGTTGTCCTTCTTGTTGTCCTTCTTGTTGCCCTTCTTGTTGCCCTTCTTGTTGCCCTTCTTGTTGCCCTTCTTGTTGCCCTTCTTGTTGCCCTTCTTGTTGCCCTTCTTGTTGCCCTTCTTGTTGCCCTTCTTGTTGCCCTTCTTGTTGCCCTTCTTGTTGCCCTTCTTGTTGCCCTTCTTGTTGCCCTTCTTGTTGCCCTTCTTGTTGCCCTTCTTGTTGCCCTTCTTGTTGCCCTTCTTGTTGCCCTTCTTGTTGCCCTTCTTGTTGCCCTTCTTGTTGCCCTTCTTGTTGCCCTTCTTGTTGCCCTTCTTGTTGCCCTTCTTGTTGCCCTTCTTGTTGCCCTTCTTGTTGCCCTTCTTGTTGCCCTTCTTGTTGCCCTTCTTGTTGCCCTTCTTGTTGCCCTTCTTGTTGCCCTTCTTGTTGCCCTTCTTGTTGCCCTTCTTGTTGCCCTTCTTGTTGCCCTTCTTGTTGCCCTTCTTGTTGCCCTTCTTGTTGCCCTTCTTGTTGCCCTTCTTGTTGCCCTTCTTGTTGCCCTTCTTGTTGCCCTTCTTGTTGCCCTTCTTGTTGCCCTTCTTGTTGCCCTTCTTGTTGCCCTTCTTGTTGCCCTTCTTGTTGCCCTTCTTGTTGCCCTTCTTGTTGCCCTTCTTGTTGCCCTTCTTGTTGCCCTTCTTGTTGTCCTTCTTGTTGTCCTTCTTGTTGTCCTTCTTGTTGTCCTTCTTGTTGTTCTTCTTCTTGTCCTTCCTGCCTAACACCTCAATACAGGGTGTTTTTATTCATAAAACATCCAAACAGCTAAAAACATGGTTCTAAAACATTCTTTCTAAACCAATCTGAACTTGATTCTAATGTGTGAAAGTAATACGAAAGTAGTGTCAACTCTTACCTAAAGAACTACATATGTATTTATCTATTTACGTGGACAGTTTTATCTATTTATGCATATAGTTCTGTCTATTCTAGGGGCAAAGTTCTGCTGTTTTTATTATATCTAAGTTACTAACTAGTAAGCTAAGTTACTGAACTTTAAACTAGGCCATAGGGCCTTTACTAGCTAACAGTTTCTTAAGGCACTTAAAATGTATTTCTGCTTACTTAAAACTAAGACTTACCCTTCTACTTCATATCTGTGTGGCTTAACGTATCTTAATTTCTCTAAAGGCTTTAATTCAACCCCTGCATTTTTCTCTCTCTCTGAGGAACTAGAGAGGCTTCTGTCTCATGCATTCCAACACTTCCCCAGCCTTGTTTTCTCACTCCTTTGGGATGTAATGACTGTGCTCATTCTGGGGTGCAGTGCTGTGTAGTTGAGTTTTATCTGATTCATTCTGTTATTGCTCTTTGAATAAGTAGCAGCCTTATAAATACTCAGTCTTTATGCCTTCCAGTTAAAATTGTCTAGTGGATACTAATGATTTATTATTGTGAAAAAAACCCAAAAAACCAACCCAAATTAATTCTCAAAATAAGAACGCATTTTTCCATTTTGAGTCACTGTCTGCTGAGTAATTTTAGTTACTGCTTGGAAAAGACTCCATTACTTAGTTACTTGATGTGATAATGTTAGAGTTTCAAAAAAGAGGGTGAGTTTTGTCAGAAGGCATAACTTCTTTCCCCATTTACCTTTTTTTACATGAGTGACTAGAGTAGTTTTAAAAATATCACCTTCCAAAATCATCTCAAGATACAAATAAGCTGTCTTACTTTCACAGCATTGATGGCCTGATAAAAGTACGCACATTGAAGAAGAGACTTGATAAATTTAATGAAGTAGTAAGTGCTCTGAAGGAGGGGAAAGCAGAGACAAGCAAGCAGGTCAAAGAGTTGGAGGATTCTATTGATGCTTTAATGACTAAAATTAAGGTATGTGATAATAATGAGAGAAATAGTATCTTGGTATTGGAATCTTTTAAAAGCTTCATCTAAAGGAGAAGGCCAATGCATTTTTCTTAATAGAAAATATACTTTAGTATAGTGGTCTTAATTTTCAGTCATTGGGTAATTCCTGTTTAAAATTGTTTGTAAATACAACTGAAGTGAATCCTGAAAATAGGTGCATATGTCTAGACTTTGGTATCTGTGTGTCAAAATTGGCACTGAAGGTTTTAAAGAAAAAATGCATGTTGATATTATGAAACAAGAGTTGTCAATAATTTGTTTGTTGCTTTCATTATTGGAATAATGCACATTAGCAATATTTTAACTTAATAAGGGCTGAAGCAAGTCATTTGTCACAGAATAAAGACATTTATCACAGAGTAAAGACATGTCCAGTTATGAGGTTTTTCAGTCTTGGTAGTAAAGAGAATTCAGCTTGCTGATTATGCTTCAGGTCTGTAGTTCTCTCTTTCTTACCAAAGAAGCACAAAGACAAAATGAAAGCACACTGGCATTTACTAGTGTTAGAAAAAATTTGGTTTCTTGAATTCTTCTTTCATGCAATATTATAGCTTTCTTAGTGTAGCATATTAAGGCTTCCCTATTTAAAATCACTGTTGAAAAGATGGTAGAGTTAACCTGTCAACTTAGAGTTCTCTTTTCTAATAAAAATTATATAATTTGATTATCATCATGATACACTATCAGAAAAGGTCAGCAAACCCCACATATTGCAGTTTTATTAGTAAGATGTGAATTGTAAAATGAAATTAAATTCTGCCTGTCAATAAGGTTTGAAAATGTGTGTAGCAAAGGCTATTTTTGAAGCATTTTCAACCTGTCATTTCTTACTAATAACTTTTTAGAAAAAGTTAGTCACAACACAGTGCAATATTTTTTCTGAGTGCTAGCAGAAATATTAAGAAAAACTATTTTATGCTATGACATAAAAGCAGAGCTGTAAATAACCACTAAAGAAGATAAGAACACAATGCAAAATACACATGGGCAGGCCTTAATTTCCATCCTAGCATGTTAAGAATTAAATTCTGTTGCTTAAAAATGCAAGACTTAAAATGTGAAGGCATGTTTTGAAAATAAGTCAAGTTAATTTCAGTGATGAAATGCAGATTACTTTGTATGGTTTTACAGGAGAGGGGAGAGGAATGGCTCCTCAGGATTTTTGAAAGGGAAGAATGGACTTAAGCTTCCCAACCCTGAAGTGTATATATGATTTAAGTATAATGCTCTGTGATCTCATTTCACTTAATTTTTTTTAGTATATGCTTTCAAAAGTGAAGTACAAATAAAAAATAATTACCCCCTTATTATTTTTGCAGACCACTATAATGACTAGAGAACAGATACAGAAAGAATATGATGCTTTAGTTAAAAGCTCAGAGCAGCTTCTGAGTGCACTGCAAAAGAAGAAGCAGCAAGAGGATGAAGCAGAGAGGCTACGACGCATCCAGGAGGAAATGGAAAAAGAAAGAAAGAGACGTGAAGAGGAGGACCAAAAGCGAAGGAAGGAAGAACAGGAAAGACGCCTGTGAGTCTTGAATTTGAATAAGTTGCGGATTATAGAATGAGAAGAGAACAGGAAAGGCTTTTTAATGAAGTTGTTCTTGATATACTTTCACTTAGAGAGTGTTCTTGATGTACTTTCACTTGGATTGTATTCTGGGTGTTCTGTGCAGTGTTGAAACGTTGCCTTTCCCAGTGACTTATAAGGCAAGTGTCAGAAGAGCATATGGAAAGCTGGAAATACAGATGAACTTGAAAAATTTCATGACGTACTGCTTGTCATGTCATCAGGACTGTCATCAGGACTGTACTGACTTCTGGATTACCATTCAGTTTTATGGAAGAGACTTTGTATTTCTTATTATTTCTTGTTCATGTGTGTCATAGTAATATGTTTTCATTTCCTTCTCCTCTTATGTAATAGGAAATCTGAGATTGAGGCGAAGAGAAAACAAGAAGAGGAAGAGAGAAAAAAGAGGGAAGAGGAAGAAAAGCGTATTCAGGTTAATGCTTTAGCTGTGTGTGGGTTTGGGGATTTTTTGTTATTGTGGTGGTTTTGGGGTTGTGTGTTTGCTTTCTTGAATTTGTTTACTTATTTGTAAATATTTTTTTTGTAGCTTATGTTCTCCACTGAGTCTAATGGCTTCTTTCTATAAATGCATTTTTCAGAGTCATTCACCAGTGTTTCTTTATTAGTAAATATAAGGCAAATGTCATATTTAGGGCATTCCAAGACAGAAATATTTCTAGTTCCCGTGCAACTTCGGGTATTCTGAGTGGAGGTGCATCTGTTTTTAAAGGGTTTTAAAAGTTATTTTAAAAATACACAACATTGGAGAATCCTAGTTTAGCCTTTGGAGGTTTTGTCTGTGGTCCATGTCAGGCAAGTTCGGCATTCTTTTACTAAAGTCACATCTCCACTTGGACTGTGTCATTTACTTGCTTAATTGCAAATACTTTCAGAATACTGGTAATAATTAGAGGATTTAGAGGATGCAGGACTGTCCTTGGTAACTCCTTTGGCTAAATTCGTGTACACTAAATACATGCAGCTCAAACCCCACTCCTCCACCCTTCCCCTTGATTTATGTCAATTATTACTGATTTCATAATGAGCTCTCATTCTGAGGTGTGTTTGGCCCCTATATCCCTCTTTTACTTTTTTCTTGGAGATTGCTTGGGTGACCTGGGATAGCAGTCTTAAGAGAAAAAGTATATCTATAGTGATTGTGTTTATCAATGTTGGTTTCTGAGATGTGGATATCTGCAATGCAAAGTGTAATTTACACTTTAAAATGCTATGTTTAGATCCAAGCAGATACATAATAATCCTGTAGGGTGTTTTCTCCCACATACAGTTAATTTCTCATTATCTTTCCTCCTGGTGGTTGGTTTTATCAGCTAATCTAAAATGAGATTCATAGGGTAAAGTCACTGGTGTAAGTGTACAGTTTTCAGTGTTTTAGTGGTGCAACTTCACAATTATGAGTGGGAAGCAGCTTTGTTTCCTTTGTTAATTTTTGGGCACTACTAAAACTTGGTGTATGTGCCTTTTGAAGGCGTGAATTGGATGGTCTTGTTTTATTTACTGTGTGTGCAAGGCTTTTAGTGGAGTCATGATGGTAAACTGCAGCTGTTGTTTGGCTCTGCAGAGGCAGTATATTTGAATTGCACTAAGTTGGAAGTTTTACCATTTGTTTAAATTCAAAGTCAGATCAGTTCCACAGAGAATTCCAGTGTCTGCCTTAATCCCTTTTCAAAATGAGCTACAGACCTATATCCAAAGTAGTGCCTGTTACAAAGTCCTGTGATGCAAAGAACAGAATATCAAGGAAGTATTGTGTTAGTGCTATGGAGGAGTAGCCATAGTCTCTGTTTCGTTTGAGTTTTAATGATTTTAAAAACTTTTGAGGACTAATTTTTGTAATAGTGAACAAAATATTTCATATATTAAAAAAAATAAATAATAATTACTTGTCACTTAAAAAAGCTAATATAAGTGGTAGACAATATTTGATGAGCTATATGAAAACCAAGATTCAGTTTGTAGCTGTTTCATTTTTCTTGGGTCAAACCAAATGCTAATGCTGTTAATTTTTCAGCTCTTTAACATGTACGTTTTTCAAAAGCTGATATACTACTTGGCATATTTTTCTAACGTTGCTTATGTAGCATTTTGGTTTTGATTGAGTAAGGTTAAAGGTGTCTTGTTCTAAAACAGGCTGAAATTGAGGCTCAGCTAGCTAGAGAGCGAGAGGAGGAGACCCAGCACCAGGCAGTGCTTGAACAGGAGCGTCGTGACCATGAGCTGGCAATGAGGATTGCCCAGAGCGAGGCAGAACTCATCAGCGATGAAGCTCAGCTTGATTTGGGTTTGCGCAGGTATGGAGTTAAGTAGTTACCTTTTCCTCTCTGTAGTTTTTATTCTCCCTATCCTGATCCTTTTGAGAAGACCATGCTCTTGTTGGGTTATGGAACTTCGTGTTCATTAAATGGAGCTTCTAAGTCAGTGTATCAGAATGTTTTTCAAACTAACTTTTGAAATTTTTTAGAAATAGATGGCTTTTGCTTAGACTTTCTTCATTTTGCATGTTGCTACATCCGTAATTTTGTAGGTGAGGTTCTCTTTCTTTTTTTGTGTTCTAACAAGGATGGCAAACTTAAAATTCCGATTTTTGTGACTCATTAAAGTAGGGAATGGAATTTCTTCAGTGGTAAGTAATAATAAAATACATCTTTGTTAAGACTTGATGGTTCAATTTGTACAGTGAATTAGTGTGGGATTTTTTTTAAACAAGAAGCTCTCTTTGAATGCAGAAATAAAAGTAATTTCTGGGCCTTGACTGGTAAGTTTTTTTCAAGTGTAATGAAAATACCTAATGTAGATGGGTTCAAGTGTTAAGTGTTAGTCTTGTTTTGTGTGAATTTTTGATTTGTGGTAAGAAGAGCTTAACTTTTGATACCCTACCTGTCTGCAAAGCAAGAGCTCTTCACATGTAAAAGGTGATGCCTTAGAAGCAGCTTAGAAGTTCCAGTAAAAATGGAGTTTGTTGGTCAAGTTGCATAAAGGAACCTATGAACATGATCACATAATTGGTGATTTCATTAGTATGACTCTACTCAGTTTGTTGTTGTTTAAATGAGTGTAAGAAAATCCCCTATATTGCCATGGAATTTCAAGTTCCCAGATGTGTTCTGTTTGTACCCAAATTTCATCTAGATGTATACTTTTTTTCAATAACTGTATGCCTGCTTGAGAAAGGTGCATAATTTTTTTGTCATGTTCAATACTGACTTTTTAGACAGTTCCACTGAAATAGTTGTGGTTTTTCCCTCAGTTCTACAATAGCTGTCATATTGTCTCTGATGAGCCTGAAATGCTCCATTCACAGAACCAGAATGGTTTGGGTTGGAAGGGGACCTTGAAAATCATCTCGTTCCAACCCCCTGCCA
This sequence comes from Leptocoma aspasia, assembly GCA_013399835.1. Lineage (NCBI taxonomy): Eukaryota > Metazoa > Chordata > Aves > Passeriformes > Nectariniidae > Leptocoma > Leptocoma aspasia. Next base: position 1,716,380 of record VXAX01003950.1, read on the forward strand.
TGGTCAGGTACACCTTCCACTAAACTAGGTAGCTCAGAGCCCCATCCAAGCTGGTCTTGAACACCTTCAGGGATGGGGCATCCACCGCTTCCCTGGGAAGCCTGTTCCAGTGCCTCGCCACTTTCCCTGTCTGGATTTTGGTGCAATACTTTGAAGGTAAACACAAAGTCACTCTAGTGTTGCGACCTGGCAGAATTCTCTTAAATATGAAAGAAGGGAGGCGATAGACAAGAAGAGCTCAGATAATCCAGTAACTTTTCTGTCAGTGAAGCTCATATCTCCACTGTGTTTCCTACTGCTCATAGGTGATTTTGGCATTTGTCTTTCTTGTATAATCCCAGAATGGACGATGAACTAATTGTCATCATAACTCTTTGACTGCCAGTTTCTCTTTGCTGCGTAGCACAGTTCTGCTGTGTAGCAGGTAGGAGAATGAAGACCCTTCTGAGTGATTGGAAAGTGCTGAATGGTCTGAACATGTTAGCATAGAAATGTAAATAATTTCTTGAATGATTTACCTAAGATAATACCTAAATCTAGAAAAGAAGTGATAGATTTTTCTGCTTATAGGTGATCTTTTTTATCTCATTGGCAAAATTTTTTCCCTTGTTTCTGAAGTCTACTTCAAATAGTTAGTAGCACATTCAAAACCTGAATAGAATGCTTTTAATTTAATATTTTATTTTATTTTGGTTTGTTTAAAATAAAAATAAAACATTACCCAGGCCCCCCCAGCATCTACTGAAATCAGAGGATAATTTCAGGAGTTGCCTTAAAGGTAGCAACTATAGAAATTCAGTGAAATGAAAACTATTGGTTAGAACAAAAGATGTAATTTAATAATTAAATCATAAATTCTCAGGACTTCTTTTACATGATACCAACCAAAATTTTGCTAGAGTCTAAAGAAGTTATAGTCTACCGTTTTCTACATTTGAGACTGACATATTACCATGTGATACACTAAGATCACTGACTTTTCTATAAGTATATATACCTTCCCTGTTAAATTTTGCTGTAATAAGATAAAGCATGTATGACTTCATACTGAATTCATGCAGTGTACTGGTTTTGCAGTGTTTTCACACAGTTTTGTAAAAAATGGTTTCATGCTTACATATTGGCATGAATAAAAGGGTATTTTCCATTGTATGGTTGTAACTGTGGAGTGAAAAGAGGAAGAAAAAAGTGATTTTATGTGCTCAGTTCTAAGAAAGATGCAACACTTTTGTGTTGTCATATTTGAACATGAGTGCCTGTAGTTTATTTCTTTTTTTTACAATATATTGCTGTTTTCAGTTTCCTGGCTTTCATAGATGCTTCAAGGTGCATAAGTATTAGCAGTTTCATTGAAAAATATATTTGTTGGCTTCTGTCAAAGAAGAAAAGTTGCTTATTCTGGCAGCAGACCCAGCATTTTCATTTGTGCTTATTCTGTGCTGGATCGGCTGGACCTCTTCTAGCTTTATCCAGTTTTACTACTTATCCACAGTTTGGAATGATGTGTAATACATGGTTTACTGCACCCAGGGGTAAATTAATGGTAGTGGTTACCACTTAAGTAAAAAAATAATTTAAATAATAGGTATCTGCTTTCAACTGGGCAACATTTTTCATTTATTTGCCTTATTGAAGCATACAATATGGCGCATAACACCAAAAGAAGCTAGTCTTAGAGAGTGTTGTGAGTGTATCTCTTCTGGGTGTCGCATCAGGACAATCCAAAAAAGTCCCAATGTAGCATGTTTAGTGCTACATGTGTGCACCTGTGGGTTTCCAATACAGCAGTTAGACTTGGGGTCTGTTCACAGCTCGCATGAAGAAACACCCATCCTGTTCCTAGAGCAGCTGCAGGAGCTTTGCTGTTGTTTCTCGTGGTACGCTTATCCAAGCATGAAATAGATCAGTAGCATGTCTCAAAGTGTCTGATTTTGAAAGATTGGGCCAGGGAGAAAGGCTGGGGGAAGCTTTCACTTGTACATTTTTTTTCCCAGATTATAATTTAGGTCATGATTATATGAGAAGGTTGTGAGGGGGGAAAGATCTATGGAATCAGTTAAAAAAAAATAATAATAAAAATTCATAAGAGAAAGAAGATGTGAGAGAGCAGGAAATGCTATGACCCACCTTTTCTTGCTTCAGATTATTAGAATATTAACTAGGCAGTAGTCTGTCTAATATTAAATCTCTTCTATTTGCAGAGCCAATGGAACAAAGCCACAAATGACTGCGTATGGCATTTTTTTCCATTTGAATGCTCTAATAGATAAAAGCTGCACTAATTAATCAAAAGAAATTGATATTGTCCTCTTATATACTAATACCCCATAGTAATCTTTATTAGTATGCATCTGTAATGTCTAAATCAGTTTGTAATACTTTATATTCACTACTTTGCTTATGTCTAATAAACCCTTTAATAATCAAATATACCAAATAACATCTATTAAAAAATATTATATAATTGCTGTAAAGTTTTTCACATACCATCCATTTTCCACAGCCCTGTGTGATTTATTGCTCTTTACAGAATCAGGACTCTGTGTGTGTGTGTGTATATGTATATCTCTATATATCTATATGTATGTTTGTGTGTGTTTGAATGGAAATAATTTAAAATAAGTAGGCATTTCCTGTGCACTTCATTTAATTTCAGTTTGATTGTCAAGACATTTTCACAGTTATAAAGGCTGTTTTTATATCAATATATTTGGTTTATGCTCATTTACCAATTTTCTTGTAGGGAACAAATGGCCACAGAAATGTCAGAAATACTGTCTAGGTAGGTGAGAAGCTATAACACCAGTGAATCAATCATTTTATAAAAACAAATCACACACAAAATAGGTTGAATTATTATGGAATTAAAAGTAACGGAATCTGGGGGTTTTTTTAAATGATAAGCAGATAAGTAAATAGTTTCTTTCAGATAAATTACCTTTACAATCTTTTTCAGCAATTATTTCTTTGCTATTTTAATTGATTATATTGAAAAATAATAGGAATAGTTCACGTAACGTGTAATTTTCTGTAATTTTGTTAATCTCCAGTTTTCTTCTCCTCTCACCTTTATGATAACAGGACACAAAGCTCCATATCTTTTAAAGCCATATTTCTACAGTTTCAGCACAAAGTTAATGAAGTCATTTAACAGTAATGTAACTGTTGATGCATTTAATAAGGAAATATTCTAATTAGAGTTCCCTTAAAATAAAAGCAGTTTTGAAAATTTCTATGGTAAGACCATATTAAAAACCTTCTTAAGATATCCAAACAAAATCCCCTTCTGAGATTTCTTGAATGGTAATGCAAGATTTTATGCACAATGCAGAAGGAAAGATAAATACAGGTTTTGGTCTGAATGTACTAGCTGGTAAAATACTAACACTTTGTTCAAAGAAATTGTTGTAATTGTCTTCCATATCAGCAAGTAATCAGAATGCGTTTTCTGCCACTTGAGGACAGAAATAACCTTTGACATTGATTGTATGAAGCTTACAGAGGAAGAAAAAATGTTTAGAGGTTTTGAAAGTGAATCTGTTGTTTAACACATTACTAAGCTATGTATATATAGTCTGAAGATGATCAGGCTCACATGTTTGATAGGTTTTCTAGTGACAGCATGGATTCTTGGAATGCAGCTGGTAACTAATTTCTTTTCCTGTAGTGTTATTTTAAGAATAAGAATAAACCACGTTGTGTGTAATTAAGGTAGCATGTGAATTTAAGTGGTCATGTTGTATTGCATATATTGACATAGTTCCAATGACAGTGGCCAATTTTAAATGTACAAAAAAATAACAAAACTTTGGGGCAAAAGCAGAGGCTCTGTGTTTTGGTTGAATTCAAAATGCCATACCTCTCAATACCTGCTTGTTTAACTAAATTTGTCTCACTTTTCATATACTGGAGACTTTTGACATGCGACTGATCTTTTGTATTTTTAGTCTGAAAATACTGTTTATGGTACATAACTCTCATATAGAGCAGTGAAGATTGAATGTCAAGTGTGATGCTCCTCTTACTGCCAGACTGTTATGGTTGAAGTCATGTAGAAAACAAGCAAGTGATCTTCAGAGTGCAGAGTAGTATCCTAATAGAAAGACTAAGCCATTCAATTGGATTAGCATCCTTAAAGATTACTCTAGTTTAACCAGAGAGGGTACAGCCTACTTCTGCTGTGCTAAATTAGGCAGCAAACTCTAGAGTGGTGGGTAATGTTGCTAAATAAGGAAAATCCTTAGGATTTGTCAAATTAGGTTCAAGAAGGTTAGACACAAGGCAGTGAAAATTATTTATCAGGAGTCCCTAATGTCCTACAGGTATGCCAATAATAACTAAATTAAAGTATATATTTTGAAGGAGTTTGTCCAGTTATTTGTTTTACACTGATGAGTAGTTCTAAGTCAGAGTTAATTTTTTAAGTCAGACTTCTCTCACTCTAACTGGAAGCTGTGTGTGGACTCAGATTAGTAGTATGAGTAGGCATTAAGCTGCTACTGCAAAAGTAAGATTCTGCAGTTTTAATTATACTGAAGAGATGGTTCAGTTGTTATTAAGAAGAACGTTCGGTTTATTCAATGAAATTTAAATTGCATTTGTTATCTCTGCTTTCAAAACTGCTATATCAGCATAAAGAAAAAATTCAGGTTATAATAGTTATTTATAACCTACTAATTAAAAAAGGAAAATAAACATAAAACTTCACAGTACCACATGAGACGTTTATGGAAAAATAAATGTTAAAATAATATTCACTAGATTATACCTATTAATAATGTGCCTGTCCCACAAAGATATTACTACACAAACAGACCTTCCAATGAAAAGGCCTGTTTGTTTCTTATTGCATCAAGAACTTTGCTACCTTGTTAATTATATAGTTTCTTTTGAAGAAATTCCCTCAGATACTGCAAGAATTCAGTTTTTGTTCCTAGTCACAAGCAGAGGCTGGTAAAAGCACGTGTCTGTTCTTGAATTCCTTAGTGTTTAAAAGGTGAGCTCATCATCACTGAATGCTGCAGTGTTTTGAACTTATTTTATAAGCAAATAGTCCACAGGAAGTTTGCCATTCCTGAGGGAGGGTTCTTCCAATTATCCATACCATATTTCTTCAGGGAAAAAAATAAATTCTTGTCTTTATATCTAATGTTCATTTTGTACATGAGAACCTTGTACATTTTCTTAAAGGTGATTTAGATTTTAGTAATAATGTCTCAGTTGCATTTGCTGTTGACTTACTTGTGTATTACCTACATGGTGAAGACCTTTTGCCTTTGGAAAACACTGGGTTTCAGCGAGTCTTTTTTTACTGGTCAGCCTTTTGTCTGAGTGGTCTTTTTTACCTTGGTATTTCTTGATGATCAATATCATCACCCCCAACCCCAGAATAAATATTGCTGTTATTAGATAGCCAATGTAGAATTAATTTGGTTTCTTCTCTCAGGTTAGGTTTTTGTCAGACAGAATATTTTCTCTAGCTTTGGAACAAGGATTTTGTGCTAGATCAATTTTAAATAGCAGAGGAAATGCCTTTTCTTCCTTCTTCTTGTTCTATTTCGGAAATATTTTTCCTTCTCTGTTTTTTGAATGGAACTAAAAATGTCTACTGCCAGTCTTTGTTTTCTGCATCTTGGTTGGCAATAAGTAAAATGTACATCAGTGTGGGATGAGATACACAGAATATGTGTCTTTTCATACATGAGCAGTATTAATGGCACTTTCTTTTAATCTCAAGGAGGCCAATCAGATTACAATATGATTTTGTGCATAAAATATATTTTCATTTTCTCTTAATTTGAACATCTTGAAAATGTTATGGTTTTTTGTCTTAGGATTCTGCATGGTAATAATTATGATACATTGCTCATCATGGGATCACTTCCCCTTCTTAAAACAATTCCTGTTTAATACTTGAAAAATACATATATATTTTTAAAATAATTGTAGGGGTCCTGCAGTGCAAGCCACAAAAGCTGCTGCTGGTACTAAGAAGCATGATCTCAGTAAGTGGAAATATGCAGAGCTTCGAGATACAATCAACACATCCTGTGGTAAGTGGTTTTTTTTCTGAGTTGTAGTTATATGAAAAGTGTTACTTTCTTCTTATAACAAAGATAAAAAGTTTACATAAGTTTGAGTGAATAACAAATTAATTTTAAAAAATTCTCTTCAACCCCCAAAAGAACAACACATGAAGCTATTTCCATATTAAGGAAACAGAATTTCCATTGTTATATCTTTTAGGGATTATATATTTATGATAATAAATGGCTTAGGCCATAAAATACATAACTTCTTAATTAAGTTCACTCAGTTTGATGTACTTCCACAGAGGGAATAGTAGTTATTATGCTTTACCTAGAATTTGCATGTTCTAAGAATTTGTTTGCTATCACTTCTTGCTGTCACGAGATCATAAAGAAAGCAAAAATGTCACATAAAGCACAGAGTAAAAATATGTTCTGTCTTAGATATTCATATTATTCTTTAATTTTCAAAATGTGTAACTTATTTTTGGTGCTTCCTGTGGGGCATTAATCACTTTGGCCTCAATGCTGTCAAGATAGAAACAGATAAGAATTCCCTTTTTTAGATAGTACTGTTTCTTCCTGCTTCTTATTGAAAGCAATTGGTTAATCTGTGATTTAAGATCACTCAGAATTTCTTCCTAGATGCAGAAATTGGAAACTAACTCATTCTCTTTTACTGTTTTTACATATGCAAGACTGGAGCAATGTTTTCAGCTGTGTAAATGGTGCAGTAATAAGTGGAGTTCGTTCCTCGTGAAGCCAACTTGGATACTCTGAGATGACTAATGAAAAAGCCTTGTCATCATTCAGTCTTTTAGTATAATGAAATTCAGAAAAATTAAAATAGATACATGAAAAAAGAATGCAAATCTAAGCAGTCAAATTGCTGTTTTTCTTTTTTTTTTAGTTGCAGAAATAATGTTCAGCAGTGCAATTTAATTTAATATTTTTTTTATTTGTTTCTGTGCTGCTTGCATCGTGATACTTTCAGCAGAAATATTTGTAGCATTTCACTGCTCTAAATGTCCCAGTACAACAGCTACTTTGGGGACTGCTTTACTCTAAAGCAGAAAAGGTTTCATCAAACTCTGAGGGACTTTCTGGGCCATAAAACACAGGCCCTATGCTGCCGAGAATGAGGGTTTTTTATATTACGTTCTATCATATTAGTGTTACAACTTGATCTAAAATCATATCTCTTATCAATATAGAAAAGCATTTAATAAATAATTTCTCTGACTTTTTTCACTCATGCCTTCCCCTTCTTTTTTTGGGATAGATATTGAACTCTTGGCAGCTTGCAGAGAAGAGTTCCACCGAAGGCTAAAGGTGTATCATGCTTGGAAATCCAAGAATAAGAAACGCAATGCAGAAACAGAACAGCGTGCTCCCAAATCAGTCACAGACTATGGTGAGGAGAGATAATTTTGTGTTTATAATAATTTTGGTGATAATATTGTAAAGAAAACATTTCTGGAATGGATTTTGGTTTTGCTAGGTTGAAGAAACTTGGAGTTTTTAGGAGTGTTTTATGTTGATTTAAGGTAAATATTTTGGAAATATTGAAACTGGCAAAATCTTCACAGAAATTAAAACACTTTCAATAGATCCAGCTCCTTATGCTGAACAGCTCTCTCTTAAAACCTTTTCTCACATCCAGCTGACATCTCTTAAAAGAGTTCTTGATCTACTGATGAAGGTGCTGGCATTTTTGTTAAATGTTCATTGCTGTGCTACTTTAATATTTCATAATATATAGCTATGTAGACATAGATGTAGATACTTTTAAAAGGTGCTACTAATTCTGTCATTTACATCACTGCTTACATACATTGTGTTATATCCTCTTTTAAAAAAAATCTGTGAGCGTTGATATTGCAATCTTGGCTCATGGTGTGACAAATTTTGTGTAGACCCTGTTTTCTATTTAGACCCTCATTCTACTGATTTCACAGAGAGGTGTTTATTGACAAAGCAACACACTATTCAGAGGAAGTGTTCAAGAAAGTGTGGGAGTTTAAGACTGCCAGACCTGAAAATTCTGTACCTGGCTTCTGGAGTGATATTTACAGAGTGGACTGTTACTCTTTTCCCAGCATCCCACCCCAAAAGTATGGTGATCATCTGTTATAAAACGAATCTAAGAAATTTATAGAATCACAGTAAATGCATGGAATAATTTAGTCTTTTGGTTCCATGACATTTGATATTTGTGTTTGTGCCACACAGTTCATGCGAGAGACAAAGGAAAGGGAAGAAAGTGCTCTCCCCAAAGTCACATGAGCCTGAGATTAAGACATTGTCCTGGGGCATGGAGAATAAACATCCCAGGGAATGCAGGTGCCCTAGGTAATCTCAGTCCATGTACAAAGGCACCTCCTTCCCCTTGATTCATTTACTTGAGTTATGCATTGCTTGAGCATTACCTGAGTTTGAGGTTTTCAGGGAACTTTAGTATGGATATGTGGCAGGCAAAATCGGGACACCTGCAGAAGATATTATCAAAGAATGGTTCCTTGTGTCTGAAATGTGGTTTTAGGTGCTTAAGAAAGCTTATAACTGAAATGGCAGGAAAAGGCATTTGAAGCACTTCTGCAAAGTGGTAAATTGCTTTGAATTTGTGCTCACACTTTCTCTCTGGAGGTAAAATATTCATACACAGTATTGCTGATGGGAGGTAACAAAGAGCAGATGATCTTTGGATTTTTTGCACTCAAAGCTGAGAATATTCATGTTCTTATCACTTTTATTCAGATATTTGCTGCATTCTTTTCAGTATTTTTCAGTGTATTGTTTTACCTTCATTAAAATATGGCATCATATTTCTGAAGAGGAGAACCTTGCAGTTCAGAAGAAATTGATAGTGACTTTTAGAGACTCTTAATGACAGTATAATTCTTCATATTGCAAATAATTATACCACATGGGCATTTCACATATATATATTGCACTGATCTGAGAAGGTAGTAAGAAGGAATTCTGATTTCTTAGGTGTTTAAGCTAAAAGTCTTTCTGGTGTCAGTGGATGTGTGCTTCAAATGATGTAGTTTTTTTCTTTCTGTCTCTTCATTGATTTAATGTAGTTTTACAGTATCTTTTAATGTAATTTTACAAGTATCCTTTAATTAAATTCATACATTCAGTATAGAAGCTGAGCACTGGTTTGTATATTATTATTGGTATTGACAGAGGCATGGACATTTTTTTCTAGCAGAAATGTTGAACAAGAAAAGTGCTACAATAGTTAAGTAGCATATTTGTCAGAAAAAATTGTGCTGAGTATATACCACTGAAGCTTCGTAACAGGAATTGCAAATTATTAAGGTGATTAATTTTGCGGTTAAATCCCGATGAAAATAGAAATAGAAAATGAGTAGAAATGCTTAGAATCTGTGTTTATGTTGTTTTGTCTGTTATCAGCATTGCTGAAAAATGTTGATGTTGTAAGGAAACCATAACTTATAAAGGATCAGCACTTTCATGTTTTGTTCAACATGTAATATTTGTTCACAGATTTTGCACCATTTTGGGGCAGCTCAAGTAAGTGAGGAGACAGTTGTTTAAGCTAACTTTGAAGAATAGGAACACTTAAGAGCTCTATACTAACGCTGATTGATTGATCCAGTGTTTTGCTACACATGTACACAGAAGTTAACTGTAAAAAAATATTTTATAATTTGACAATGTTATTCATCTGATGGTAATTATACATTACTCTAGAAATTTACAAATGTGCTTGTCTTCATGAAATCCTACCCATTTGAGGAGTCATGGGAAGGGAGAGTGAAATAACCTTCTTATGTAAATTATTAAAAGGTATAATCTCCTATTTTTTCCCACCCTCCCCCCCGCCCCCCAAAATAACATTCTTGTTCTAGCTTTTTTTTAATTGTCTGCACATGGCTTTTTGTTGTAGCAAAACTCTGGAATCAACATAATATAACAACTATTTTCCTAGCACACAAACTAACATTCTGGTGATGGTTTCTCCTGAATAAAGAGCCACAATTCTATAGCACCGAGTAGAGTCTCCCTTGGCTGCTTAGCATTCCTGTTCTCTAGATTTGCCCTTGGATTTAGGTATGCCTAGGGGTAGAAATGAGCCTTAGCAATTACCATTGCAGTGCAAAAAGTATTTAACAATTCTAAAGCACTGATCTGCTGGGATAAATGTTCAGACAATCTGTAGAAAATTAGATTAGATTTTTATATACTCTGTCTCTCTGTAAAGGTGTGTGTTTTGTCAGAGCTGATGTATAAAAGTAGCATTCACCTGTTAGAATCTGGGTGTTTTTTCTTCTATGTTTATGTTAATGCAGACATGAAAAAAAGGAGATTCAATGTGTATAACACGTGGGGGTTTTTTAAGGTTCTGCTCTTCAGGTTTAGAAAAAATATTTTTGCTTGAATTGAAGCAGAAAAAATTTCAAGGTGCAGTTGCTAGTCTATATTAGTCCTGTTCATGACTGTAAAAATACGTTATTAAAAGTAATTGTCATTTTTCATATTATGAAATGTTAGCTCAGAAAATCAGTTAATACTGATTTTCTTCTGTAGAGATGGTAAAGGTTCTTAAACAGGGTATCTGTAACAGTGGTAAACCACTAAAACAAGATCAGTAACAAACTTTTGCAGGGGCAGTTATTAAAGGATGTCACTTTTAAGAGCATTTACTATTTAAAACTAATTATGATAGTGTATATGTGAGATTAAGAAGGATGATCGTTTGATGAATTAATATAGAGAGAGAGTATGTGCTTTTATTTGAAAGCAAGTTTCCCTCAAGAGTCTAAAATATGGGGAACTCAAAAAGTAAAAAAATTCGTGTGGAAAATATTTACTGAAAATATACATGAAACTTGAAAAAAATTCATGTAACTTTCTCCTTGAGAAGTTTGGTCAGCTGATGTTCTGAAATAAATAATTCCTTGAAAAAATAAAGCAGCCAGAAATTACTTCTAATGCCAGATTTTGACATGCAGAAATCTAGGCAGAAAATTGTTTGGTAGCAGCTTTGTAATAAGCAGTATTTATTGTGAACATCGCTATTAACAAATTAGTAATTTCTAACAGAATTATACATCCTTTTGTGTTGACTGTCAGTTGACTGTGAGTGATGCTTTCTATGTTTGTAACTCAAAATGCTTCTGTGCGCTGTGATCTTTTTTTTTTACAAAGAAATGGACTGAACTAAAGCAATTACTGATAAATGTTTCTGGTTGGTAAGAAATTTTATATGGGAAGTTTTACCTTAAATATTGATTTAAAGCAGAATATGTTATTTTATTTACTTTGTTTTGTTTAAACATGCCGTTGGGCAACATGTAGATGCAGCAACGTCTTTTCTGACCAGTGTTTTAGCTGTTGTGATTAACAGAATGCACATTATATGAGATGGGAGTACTTTTTAGGTTTGCTGAGACTTCAGGTGACCTTGGGAGAGAGTCTCTAGTGATGGGGTTCGGTGAGGGCCAGGGTGTTATAAGCTCTCACCAGTCCCTTCATCCCCGGATAGCTCAGCTACCCGGATGGCTTAAAAATGAACGGGAGGCTTCTGTGGCAGTGTTTGAAACAAAAAAGGTTTACTAAGAAACAAAATAACAAACTCTTTTACAGAGAAAAGCTGTCCCAGGTGCAAGAGGTCCTTGCCCTGCTAAGACACCACAAAAGCGATTAAGTCTTTTGTTCTGACCTTTTTTTACCTGATGGCCCAGGCGGGACATTTTGGCCTCGGTCCAATAGAGCAGCCCCAAGTTTATGGCACAGTTCCAAAGGTCCTATGAGGAGTCCCTTGTACCAGATTTGGGGGAGGATTTTCTAGTGTCTCTTCCTTTTTTAGCAGACAAAGAGTATTTGTAAATTCCCTTGTAACTTGGTCACTCCGTCAACAGGGGGCACACTACTACACTGTAGGGTTTGGGGGGGGGTTGTTTTCTTGTTTGTTTTGTTTGTTTGTTGTTTAATCTGCTGATTCATAAAGCAAGTAACATGGCTTCTTGTTTTCTAATTGTTTTGTTCACTTATTTTTGGGGGGATATTTTGTATGATAGCACAACAGAACCCCGCAGCCCAGCTACCAGGCAGACAACAGGAGATTGAAATAAACAGACAGCAGCGCTACTTCCGCATTCCCTTCATCCGCCCCGCGGACCAGTACAAGGACCCCCAGAACAAGAAGAAGGGCTGGTGGTACGCGCACTTCGATGGGCCCTGGATTGCTCGGCAAATGGAGCTTCACCCTGACAAGGCACCCATTCTGCTGGTAGCGGGTTGGTACTGAAAGCAGAATTGCAACTTCAAAAAGGTTCAGTGTTGATAACAAACTTTAGAAAAAGAGAGTGAGGTTCCAAGTTTCCCAAGTCGTATCCTTTTATTTATTTTATTTTTTTTTTTTTTTCCCATCAGCAGTTCTTATCTTGGCTGAAGTTGAGAATTCAGGACTGCTGTTGATGGTGTCCAAATATTTCAGAATATCATTTGGACGTGTAACTGGTCCTGTGTTTTACTTGTACACATAATTCAATTTGGGAAGCCATAGACAGAGTGGGAATCCCAATGTAATGGGTTTTTTTATTACAAGTCCTCAGATTATTCTTTGAACTGGAGACAGCGTGAAGATAAAACATCACAATTTATCTGGGAAAGGTCTACTCATTATTATACTGTTTTTTAGTTAGCTATAAAGAATTACAAGCAGTTTGTATCAAAACAATTTGTGCATATGTTACATTGTCTTTCCATAACATGGGGCTAATAGCAAGCTGATGCTTTCACCCTATTTATGCTACTTAGTATGGGAGAATAGCTTTTTTATCTTAAAATTTAAAATAAGTGTTGCAATGGATAGGTAGAGATTTATCTGGTAGTGAAATGTATCCTCCTTTTCTGGAGGGTAATGAGCAGGGGAGAAAACACTGGAGAAATGCTGCTTACGGTTGTGCATTTTGAGCTTTTGTATTTAATTTAGAGACTTTTAGAGACTGAGGAAAGACCATAGCCAATTTGTTTCACTTCAGAATTATGCTTTACTAGCAACAAAAGTTTGTTTTCTGCAAATTATTTTAAGTAGAATTCCTTATACCAACTGTTGCTGTTCAGTGCCAAAGCCCATAGCTAAAAGTAGCACTGCTGTCGTGAGTACCTGTTAAAAATAAGATTACAATTTAGTTTGTGAGTTACGCATATAATTTCATTGGATTGCCTATGTCAGTCCCATTTGGTAAACACTGTTTGTTTTGGGTGGTAGGTTGACAGATTAGCTACTTAATCCAAAATCTGGAATACTTAGTTGCTTTGCTACATTTAGCCAAAAGTAAAGCAGTTCACTGTGAAGTGGCCTGAAACTGAAAGTATATGGAACCCAAATACAGTCGTCATCCTGTAATGGGTTTCAGAAGAATATATCCAGATGATGAACTTTCAGCTTCTTCCCTTTATTCCTTTTTGCTTGCTGTTTAAGCACAGCTTTGTCAATTGCAGCATCTGATACTAGTTTATTCTCATACTGCTTTAGTGTTCTCTGTGTAACAAAAAAACCAGGAAACTGAAAAATGCCTGTATCAGAGGACTTCTTCATAAGCTCTGAAGTTTACTAGCAAACCAGATCTAAAGAGAGGAAATGTAATCAACAAGGATCTAATTTTTATTGATGGGACCTTTGAATGATGTAAAATACGTTTTCTTTTTCCCTTTACCATCTCAGGTAAGGATGATATGGATATGTGTGAGCTTAATCTTGAAGAGACTGGCTTAACCCGAAAGCGAGGTGCTGAAATTTTACCGAGACAGTTTGAAGAAATTTGGGAGCGCTGTGGAGGCATCCAGTATCTCCAAAACGCAATTGCAAGCAGACAAGCTCGCCCTACCTACGCCACGGCCATGCTGCAGAACCTGTTGAAATAACTGAGCATTGGGCACAGGAGCGTTCCAGATGAGAACGACACAAAGGGAAGAGTTCCTCTGTGCTACAGAGGGTCTAAACGTTCTATAATCACAGTAGAGATGTTTAATATAAAGTGAACAGATTTTATTAATCATGTGGTTTGTTAATTTGTACTTCATGATGTTTAATTTGTGTAGTGAACTTTACTAGGTATGAGGACCCTGAAGAAACTTCAGTCAGTGTAGTTTGCTGCCTTTGTTTATATGTTGCATTTTCTTTAGCAGTTTCTGTTATAACACTTAACACTTTTAAGCAATCTGTCTGTGCTTCGGTGCATATTGCAAAGAACTGCACTGCAACCACCTTTTTATAAGATTCCTTCTTTAAAACACTGAGTAGTTGGCTTCAAGTGGTGGCCTAGTAAAGAGAATATGCTGTTTCTAATAACTGGAATTGTGAGGCCTTAGCTTTGACTTCTGTTACGGAGAAGTTGGAGTATACTTTTATATAATCTGAGACATTTTTTGTCCTGATTTGAAAACTGGTTAGTGTCTGTATTTAATGATTTTTGTTTTTCCAGAACCTGATGGGAAATCCTCCTAAACTTGAGACCTATAAACTCCTGTTTAATGCATTCTCTGTCTTGGTTTAAGAGAAACGGTTTTCCGTACATTCCAAGAAAAGCATTCATATACATCAAAATAGTGTAGTATTGGAGGTCCTCAAAGAATGTACTGCTCTTTAGGGCTTATACCACTTCTCTTGTAGATTCTTTTTTTTTTCCCTCTCTCTTTAGTACAAATCTGCTTTAGACTTTCTTTTTCTGACCACATTTCTATTAGCAATTCTTGGACAGTTTGTTTAGCCAGGTAGTGTAATTTCAATATATTACACAAAATTGTCCAAGCTTTGTATCTGAAGGTATATAAGATTAAGGATAGCATTAAGGGACATATGTTCAGCTTTTTGCTGGCAGTATAACTTAACTGAATATTGAGGCCTGAGCCTCAGAAATTCTCTTTATTTTAACAGTAACACGATATACAAGGTCTGTAACTTTTGTTAGACTGTAAAAAAATTGGTCCAGTAACACAATGCCTCGTAATACTATGTGCTGATGAAATAGCTACAATTTTTAGTATACTGGAGTATCATAGTGATTTGGATGCTGAGCTGTATATTAATCTCTGCTGTCAAGTTTCATAGCTTGTAACAGTTCCCTTATTAAGCAGTTTGTTTGGGGAGTTTTTGTGGGTGGGAATCATTAATTTCATACAGTTTTAAGATGCATCTCTTTCACTTATGTGAACATTGCTTACCTTGCTGGCCATTATTTCAACAAATTAAACATGACCATTTGTTATCTCTCTGATAGAAATTCAAAATCTAAGTAGCTTGATGTCCAATTACATAGCCTGATTTAAAAATGAATTCTTGCCCTTTTTAATTGACGGTTTGCTTACAGTGTAAAATAATTTCTGCACTCCTTACTGAGCATGAAACCTCTTGGAAACTTTAGTTTTTAAATACATAAATATACTTAATTTTCAAGAGGGGTGGTTCTGTAGCACAGAGAAAGCGCCTTGCTGACCTTAGACCGTGGTTGCATGCCACAGTCTGCTTGTTGTTATAAAGGCACTCCTTACGGGAATAATGTGGAGATATTCAAGTGGTGTTTAGCTCTCTACACACCCACTGCATCAGGGACTCTCAGCTTCTGCTGCAGACCCACTCTGCTTCCTGCTCATGTCATTGCAAATGAGAGAATTGTTTTCGTTTTACCCAAACTCTTCACTGAAACAGTTATTTTTGGCTGGAAGATGAAAGGAAAAGTGCATCAGACTGCTGGCTGGAAAGTTATGTGCAAACCTGTACAGTGTTGCATGAGTTTAAAGGTGCAGCTTATGAAATTTAGATTACTGGTTTAATGTGTTACTGCATTGGAACCAAAACGTGACAACTTCCCGTCCCCAAGCACTTAGCACTGCAAGAAGCTGTGCTCACTCATGCAATCCAAGGAAGAAAAATCACTGACCTGACATGTGTTTGTTTTTGTCTGGGTTTAGCTGCTTGACTTAACACATTCCATCTCAGTGTATATATCTTTAAAAATCCATGGATCTTGTGAGACTGAATATAGTAAGCAAAGAACCTTAAGTGCTTATATGTGTGTAGGTATATACACACATATGTGCTTAAATATTTTAGTATGTATGTGTGTAAACATGCCTGCAGGGAACTGGAAATAAAATTAACTGAATTTTTCCACTCTGTACCTTTAGTTATGTCAGAATTTCCTTGACTAGCATTGGAAAGAAAATTATTTGTCAGAACCCGGTGTTTGGAAATTTTTCTTTACTAAATGACTAACAAATATGAGCTATCATGAAAATAAAATGGACTTTGAAATAGTGGAAGAGGGTCTGGTGGCTGGACATCTCAAATGAGATGTTCTGACCTCTCAGCATTGCTCCAGAAGTATGCCTGAGGGAAGCAGAAGATGCATTCCAGAAATCAGGGTATTCTAGTTTGCACAGTAGCAGGCTGCTTTTTTTTCCCCCCTTCTTTTCACTCCGCACCAAAAGCAGCTTCTGCGCTTAGTTTTACTTACCTTTTTGTGAAACAAAATTAATTCTCAGTTAGTTTCAGATTATTTTATTTTTTTTACCTGTCTGGCAATACTTAACTGCCTACCAATTGTTTCCATGGTCCCTTGTATTGTGTCAGATAATTATAGTTGGTTGATTTGGAGAGGAAATACAAAAGGAGGGGAGAGGTTGATCTTCAGGACTGTAGGACGACCTGATGCCTGTCTGATCTATAATTATAGAGGAAATTATAGAGTTATTTAAAGCACATGGGCTTGGTTCTCTGTGTTTCATTAAAAAAAAAAAAAAATTCTTCCTGCTTGTCAGTGAAGCTGTCCATTATAGTTGAGATCTGCCTAAAATGCTCCACAAAACAAAGGATAGGAAGAGAATTACCACACTAAGCTGCATTCCTGACTAGGTGGCCCAGGAATATGCATCTATTTGAGAATGCTGCTCTGAAGATCCTAAGGTCATTCAATACTTGTCTTTTATCCACTGATAAGATTGTGTTTTTCTTTACCTAGTTGAATCCTCTGGGTTTTTCTCAAAAATCTTTATGTATTTAAATGACCTCTTAATACTGTACTGAAAATTAAAAATAAAAAATAAACACATTCCATGTTGAAATCTTACTGGTATCTTCTTACTGTTTTGTCTTTGAAGAGTTGAAGCATAAGGGTTGATTACGTTATGAGAAAGATAAAAATACTCCTTTGCTGGTTCTGTCTACTGCTTTTCCATGAGAATTTTTTGGTGCTTAAACCTACTTTTTAAAGCTTTATTCTACTAAAGATTTTGTCCTTATTTTCTAAGGTAAGTGTTCCTCCAAAATAACATTCGGATATTAGAAAACTCTGATTTTGTTATCTTAAATCTCATACTTCATTTCTCAATATTTATTGAAACAAGGATCTTTTTACTTTCATTACTTTTTTTTGACATTTATTGATATCACTTTCAATATGTCTATCATTTGCTTTGCTATGCTATGTACTCTGCATCCTTTTAATTTTAGATTGTGTCAGTCAGTGACTGGTGACACCAACTCTGCTGCTTCGAATGTGTGCACGGTTGGGGAAGCTTTATGTTTGGGATGGAGATGTGGTATTGCTTTTGTGGGGTTTTGTTTGTTTGTGTTCCCCTTAGAGTCTTAGGGAACTTTCTTAAGGGCCAAATCAGAGCAGTAGTTTTTTAATTTAAAACAATTCGAGTAATTCATACTTTAGCTAGGAAATGTAATTTTGTTTCAGTTTCCTTATGGCTTTTATCTCCAACTGTAACTTTACATCAGTTTTAAAGTAACATGATGAGCTTTAGTGTAATATCAGGTACCACTTCAATTCCCTGTGAAATTTTCAAGTAAATAATTTTATTATGTTTTATTGAAATACAAAAGGTTTACGTCCAGCAAATATATTTGGTAATTAATAGTTGAGAGTGATAGATACAATCATGAATAATTATTATTAAAATACACATTTTAAAATTACTTATTTTTTAATCTGGCTAATGATAGCTAGTATAAGTTGAAATCCAC
The DNA here is from genome assembly GCA_013399835.1 of Leptocoma aspasia. Lineage (NCBI taxonomy): Eukaryota > Metazoa > Chordata > Aves > Passeriformes > Nectariniidae > Leptocoma > Leptocoma aspasia. The sequence goes on from VXAX01003950.1 coordinate 1,734,422, forward strand.
TAAACACATACAAAAATACATTTGTAATGGAAAAAAAATGGAATGCTATCCGCATTCTTAATGCATTCTTAGCTTACACGAGCAATAGTGAAAAGCTAGCATTCATAGGCAAGGATGACTTCCAGTGCCCTGCAAAAAGTACTTTTAAAGTAATTTTATTCTGAAGTGTTACTGTATAAAACCACATCTTAGGTTTCTTCTTTATTTTTCTTTCCTACTTAAATAAAGTAAGTAAAAACACAATTTCAGCTGTAGAAACTCAACCTTGTATTCTTGGTGCACTGCCTTCATTCGTACGCAGTCACCAGTTCCGGTGGTTTTGCAGGCAAATCCGTGCAGGTGTTTGGAATTCGTAAACAGCTCTTTTGAGCAGACTTGAGAAGGTAAACCAAAGTTCAGTCTTTGCTGTGGTAACTGCACAGCACGAAGTAAGAATTGTCACTAGAGTCAGCTGCTGTCCTGAATACACGGAAGTTTCACATCTGGATGAGGAGTTGTCATCCAGGATAGTCGTGAACTTCGTAGAAGCTCAGTTTGAGCTGTAAGTACGACTTCTGGTGTGCACCAAGCAGCAAACCAGTGCCCGAATACAGCACTGGTGCAGAATATAAATAGAGATATATACTCAAGAATAAGATACTCAAGGTAAAATAATGCTCATACTTGAATCAGGATTGTGGATTCATAGTGCATAAATTAATAAGCCTACAAAATACTTAATGGCCACACGTCTGCTTGGATTTCTCCTACAAAAACTAACAGTAACCTCTCAAAATTTTGTGGATAGTGAGTCTGAAGTGTAGGTTCTCATGTGCCATTCTAATCTACTCACTAAGGGTGCTTGTGAATATAAATTTCATGTTCTGAAAAGATGAAATTCCACAGATTGTACCTCAGCAAAAAGTTTGAAGTCTTAGGATAACCTGATAGTTTCACTGTCACCAGAATTAAACAGTTAAGTGAATATGTATGTATGTAAAAATGGTGGTTTTATTAACAGAAAAATAGGAATCTGATCTTCGTAGAAACCCTTGAAAAATTAAATCCAACTTCTGTGTGATTTGCCATGTGAGCATTCAGGCAGGGAATGAAGAAGTTCCCAGGTGCTTTTAATGTGGCCTTTGGTCAATGACTGCTCTTATTTCCATTCTCCATTTGCATCAGTGTGTGTAAGGAAGGTTAATAAAAGGGTATAGAAATGCACTGAAGTTCCATTGACATTTTTACCAGAACAGTTATAACATAAAATATTGAAAAATGTCACATAGCAAAATCTGTTTCTAGCACTCAGCTCTTAAATAAAACAGTTAAGATTGTAAGCACCAGAAGCTTAATGCATGCATCTTAGTAGTGGGGACTTCCTACCAGGCATTTTAGACATGTTCAAAAGCTGCTCGACTTGGTAATTTGCTTTCCTTCAGTAAAACTATTTTTTTTAATGTACACTGATTTTAGAGCCAAAATATTGTATCTTTAGGAATCCTTTATTTTTTTTTTTTCATACTCATCCTGGAGTCCAGTCTTGAATAATGCAGACCTTCTTTCTTGAATACCTATAAGAGAAAGTTCCATAAGACATTTGAAAAGTATTGTTGAATTTGAAAGTGTACTATTTTTTTAATAGCTAATAGGCAAGGTCACACTAAAATCTGTTAAGGTGATTGTAGCTCACTGTAAGAATCGAGCTTTGAGAAGAGAAGGCTTCAGGGACACCTTTTAGTGGACTTTCAGTACCTAAAGGGGGCCCAAGAAGGAGGGAGTGAGACTTTTTGCAAGGGCATGGAGTGATAGGACTAGAGGGAATGGCTTTAAACTGAAAAGGATTTAGATTAGATGTAAGGAAGAAATTCTTAACTGTTGAGGGTGGTGAGGCACTGGAAGAGACTGCCCAGAGAAGTTGTGGATGCACCATCCCTGGATATGTTAAAGCTGGTTAGTTTTTGAATGGCTAATTGGGTAAAACTCCACTCAACCAAAACCCCCTCTGATAAGTAAGTTTTGCAATAATTTTCCATGCAGTGATTCTGTAACTAAACTGGAGATGTTTTTCATATTTGGGAAGGATTTGAAGGTTATTTCAGCTTCTACTGGAACTTTATGCCAATTTTCATGTATGGCTTTATAAATACAGAGCTGTACTTACTCTAGATAATACATCCTAAAAAGCTGTCACTGTTGTCATTACATGTTGCAAACCAGAATTTAAATACTGAATTTTCAATTTGGCCTATGAGCTGTAGATAGCCACATCATCCTGAAAATGCAGTTCAAGGGCCATATTCTATTTAAAAAATTTTAGCCCTGAAGGAGTTTTCTAGATTGTGAAATCAAAGTGCTCCTCTTAGTTTCAGCTAATGAAAGCTGTTCTTTCATTTTCTTCTGCCATTGACTTATTTCAAATCATTAAAAACATGTTGAATCTAAGGGTGATGTAAACATTTACTGTGAACTTAAGTAACAGTGAAAAATAGCCACCTAATTTTTTGAAACCCATTTCAATTTTGTGGTTGCTGGATTTCTCACTAAATTAATTTATTTAACTAGATCTTGAGAAGAGCTTTGTCAGTGTACTTTTGATAATTCAAATATGGTCTAGATCACACAGACCCGGTTTTCTTTCACAGATGTGCCATTTTATTACTTTTAACAAAATATGCAATACTTTCCTATGTAGTAATTTTAAGTAGTTTAGCTATTATGAAAGTTTATTGGCCTACAATTGCCCACAGGCACATTTCTTTTAAGGTGGGTGTAAAATACTAATTGCAAACATCTGTGCTTGTGCTTTTATGAGCAGTGAAGCAAGTTCATTCTTTTCCAAAGCTTTTCCAAACTGCTACTCCCTGCTGCCTTGTCCATCTCTATCTTTGCATTCCAGTCCCCCCATTTTCAGCTCAGTCTGTAACTGTGGCCACAGTACTTGGAGAGACCAGATCTGGGTATGATGAAGATCAGTGACAATAAATCTTTCTATAAATCTTTGGTTGTTCCTTTATTTACACAACAATAAACATGTAAGGAGCCCAAGATTCACGTAGTTGGTATCCTGTCTTCCATGTCCAGCTAGTGCCAAGGGCACTCCTCTACTGGTATTCCCCACAAGAACAATGGGTACTAACAGCTATAGCAAAACCTTTTCATTCCCAATTGGGCTGTAATTCAGAAAAATGAAAATGGCAAAGTAAAAGCTTTTTTTGTACCTATCAGGAGGACATACTCAGATACATCAGAAGCAGTCTGCCAGTTTTAGAGGAAGTTTTGATTCAGCTTTTCTCCTTTGTGTCTTTTTTACCCCCACAAAGATGCAAGGAGTTTCAAGTTGAAAAACTTGAAATAATCCTTGAGATATGAGCAGTAGTCTGCTCAAATTAGAATTCCTACTTGTCAAACTCTATGCAGCTTAAGCAGCCTGAGTGATCTGAGATTTTAAGTGAGCTAGTACTGCTATTTAAACCTCTCCTTTGGACTGCATTTTGTGTTAATTTGTCATTTCAGGTATTCTTTCTTCACGTGTTCCAGCAACTGCCACTGACCTAAGGTATCACCACATTAGCACATGGTTATACAAAATAGAACTTTGTTACAGAAAAACATTTAAGAAGAAAATGTAGTTGTCATATCAAGCATCAAAAAAATCTGAGCTTTTCTTTGTATGGAATTACTACAAAGAGGCTCCCTGGTAACACTGACAATGGGACATAATAGATTTTTAAGGTTCTTGAAAATAGTCACAAACCTCCGTTTCGTCTGGCTGATGTTGGAAACGAAGAATTCCAGAGACTAACTTGTCAGTCTTGGTTTTGTAAACTCATCTGGTGACCTACAAGAGTAAAAAAACCAAACCATTAATTATTTCTCTAGATGATTAAAAGCAATCAGATAGGATAGACTGCCAGAGCCATGCAAGAGAGCTGTAAGGAAAGCAGTTCTACAGTCCTGTTATGAAACCTACACTGCAGTAAATGTGGAAAGCAACAAATGCATTAGTATTTTCAGTTCTGAATTTGCCAAGCAAGAGAGTAGCTTCAGGTCTGATTTAGTTGAGTTAATACATGAAGGTGGACCTGTTATTTCAGGTGGGGCTGTTTGCTGAGGGATGAGAAAGGGATTTCCATGCAGTTTACCTCCAGGCTGAATTGTGTTCTCAAGTTCATGTAATGCTTCGTGATCAAGGATCTCTGAGGAACTGAGACAAGCACTTACACTGCAAGCCGTGTGACAAAAGCTAGACAGGGATTCATCGTGTTCAAAAGCAGGATTAATCCTTACAGCATTTTCTGAATTGCAGCTGCTGAGAGTAGGACTTCTACAATGCAGAACATTTTTGTTTAGGTAAGATTTTGAATTGCAAAAGAAACAAAAGGAGTAGTTTGAAATGTGAAGGAAAAGATTGTGAGCAGCTTACTGCAAATTAGAGTTTCTTTTGCATTTTCTTCTTATCTTAATAATTAAAATGATGAAAAGAAAACCCAGGCTTCCTAAGCCAAGAATGAGAGGTTTAAAAATGAAGGGTTGTTTGGGTTCTGGACCAAATTTTGCACAGCGCTGTCCTTGGTAAAGCTGGTGTCTACGTACAGGGCATCTAAAATAAGGAAAGGAAGAGAAAAAATGTACACAACTTCAAGGCAAAAAATACTGAGTATGTTAAACAAAAATAAAGGAAAATCTGCAATGTAAAATGAACTCATTATTTCCACTACAAATAATTGTTATGTGTCTGCATGAAAATAATGTGATTGATGATAGGGAAAGATAATATTTCTACATTCAAGAGTGAGTTTTAAATAAAAAGACACTGATATATTCCTTGCCAACCTACAAATTTTAAGGAAGTAATGTATTTTAAATACCTCAGACAAATTTCTAACCCCACAGGTAACATTTGTGGTTTAGAACCTTAGAAGTTCAGGCGTGTTTTAAAGTAATGTCTGAACACAACTTTGAAGCTTATATTCTGTTTACTGGTGATTTCACTCTGGGGAGCAAGGTCTTAAATAAGAGTTCTGTTACAATAGCAGGACTCTACTCCTCTTTTAAGACAAGGGGAAAGTGAATTTACATGGACACAAGGGCAAATAGTAGGCCATAATTTTCTCTCTGACAGTACAAGTTTGCACAAGCTGTCAGTCCGACACTGGTGGGAATTTGTAACTTGCTATAATTCACAAAAGATTCCCTTTATTATTTTTAATACTTCTATAATTCCTCATGGTTATACCTGTACATTCAGGGTTTTCCTGAATGGGGAAAGGGTTATTTTCCTTAGTGTATCAGTCTTGGAGGAGTAGGTCAGACCCCTTGCTACCTCAGTAAAGTTTTGAAGAGGACCTTTCTAGCTCACAGGCTGATTTCCAGCACTAATTGCTGCAAGCTGTTTTACTGTGACTCTGAAAGTGAGGAATTTGGCAGTAACTGTGGTCAATTCAATATAATTTCAGTGATGCCCATTGAAGAAAATTAATTTTGGTAGTTGGGTTGTTACAGTGAATAATTTGTTCTGTGGTCTTATTTTTTATGTTAATCCTAAGTAAGATAAAAGATGTATCATTAATCTAGTCCAGGTATTAAGTGAGAATAAACAAATGCAGGAATTGTAACTTGATTCTTGCTTACGTATGTGGCTGGTCAGCTACAGTGTGCCAGTCTAGTATACAGTTTCACATAATGCTCTGAATTGTCTAGCCTTACAATGAGAAGAAACTTGATACTTTGTAAAAGAGAGTTAATATATTCAAGTACTGTGTAGTTCTCAGTATTGACTTAAGGTAATTCCATTTAAAAATCCTTAAGAAATATATTTGCAGTAAGGAAGAGCTGCTAATCTTCAAGTCTTTCCCAGAAACCTCTGAAAGCAGCTTCAACTTTATTGGGTGGTCTGGAATCACAGCCTATATTAATAAAGATTTCCTTTTTAATACATCTTAGAAAAATGTAATTTCGTAAAAAGCTACCATGTAATCAGTAGCAAAACTGTGAATGTGTTATTTCATTTTTCCAAAATGTGTTTGGAAATCTGAAATGAATGCGTGCCTTTGTGTGTGTCATCTCTGCCAATGATGCTGAATTTCTAATAAATTTCTGAAGCATCTTTAAAAATAACTAGATCATAATGTTCTGTGTATACTAACAGGCAGAAATGGATTTATCCATGGTGAGACTATTTATACTTCGGAAGGGTGTTTGCAGTGTGACTTACAGCATCTGAATGTCAAGCTTTTCGCTGATTAGCGTAGTTTATGGGGCTGTTAACAGAAGTCATCAATCTCTTTACCTGCAGACAGCTCCTCTTCCTGGAACCAGCTGACATTTCCCACCATTGACACAGAGGTGGGGCTCCAGCTCGCACAGGCTCCGGCAGGGCAATCCATCCTGGCTGGCATAGCCAGGCTTGCAGAGGCAGTCCGCCTCTTTTGTCCACTCGTTCATCACGCACTCGGAAAACTTGTCACATGCCATGAACTTGCAGGGGTCTGCCTGATCAGCTGTAAAGGATGGGCAAGTCATTAACTGAAGCATTACCCCAAAGGGCCTCGGCAGGGCTTGTGGCAGCCAGAGGAAACAGCTCATGTTTACTGGCCTGGGACTTGGGAGGATGTCATCCGGCATGAAAGGACACACAGCCCCTTCCCGTACAGGACACAGTAAATTCATGTTGACATCTGCACTGATTTACCCCATCACTGTTAAGCTGTGAGTTTATTTTCGTCTCACTGACAAGAATTTTCACATTTGGATGTTTTTACCCTGTTTTTGGTGTGAGTGCTATCATCATACTCATGGATCCTGTGCTACAGCCTTGTATGTGAGAAATAACTTCAATTCTAATGGTCTTAAACACATAATTTAGGATGTAACAGAGGAATGGAATTAGATTATTGAATATTGCACAATACTAAGACCTGCAGTGTAGAAAACTGTCATATTCCAAAGAAAATATATGCTTACAGGCTTTGTAGTGTTGGGGTTTTTTGTGTGTGTAGGTGGTTTTTGTTGTTGTTGTTGTTTGTTTGGGGTTTTTTTTTTTGTTGGTTGGTTTTTTTGTTAGTTTGGGTTTTTGTTTTGTTTTGTTGTTTTTTGGGGGTTTTTTCTTTAAGTTTTTTTGTTTTGTGGTATGTTAACATTGGGAAGGCTTGCTTGGTTTTTTTTTTTGTTTTGTTTTTTAAATATTAGTAAGGGATGCCTCTGGGAGATTAAGGGAAAAGGACCTTGCTGATGTTCATGGGAAGGCCCAAATCAGAGACAGCTGTTACACAAGTCTGCTTCTTCCTTCTCATTCTCTGCTTCTTACTAGAAATGAATTAAAAAAAAAAAAAA
>VXAX01003950.1:1741774-1832550 GCA_013399835.1 Leptocoma aspasia
AAAAAAAAGACCCAGAAAGAGTGTTTTTAACCCAGTTCTCAATCCCTCAACCCAACTTGTGCTGATGGGGTGATGAGGAGGAGGGCTGCATCCAATTGTTTTGTCTCATGGAGCCTTTGCTATATGCAATGTGCATGTTGGTTTGATATGTCCTTTGCTTCTGGACTGTGAGTTTGTGCACATATAAACTCCAACAACAACATTTGGCTGGGCTAAGTTTTTGTGATGATATTTTGTCGTCCTCAACACATATGTGCATACTTTGTTATATTTTCTGTTTTCACTTCATTTAGATTAATAAAATATTTCATGCAGGTATTTTGAAAAGTCCTTCTTTATGGTATTATTTATGACCAGTTCAGTCAGCTCTTTGCAATTGCTGACTCTTGATAAAGATTTTGGACTGTCAGTTCCCATCCATGTTTCACTTTGGTAGAACATCATTACCACTAGATGGCTCTCAGTTTCACAATAAAGAGGAATTTGCTTATATTACTTTAACTTGCTACACAGGTTGGGGTTTATTTTTTTGTTTGTTTTCTGAAATGAAAATGCATCAGGCTTTGAAACACCTGTGTTGAAATATACTGGCTTTGTAAACACAATTTCTTCTATTTTGACTCTATATACCATATACTATAGTACATACTATATACTATTTTGACTATATACTACTGCTTTTAAGCCTTGAAAAAACACCTCTCTCCACAAACTCTCTGTAATAAACTCTCTGTTTTCTTGAATTAATGTTGAAATACCACATCAGTAAAGCATAATGGACGAAGATTAAAGATTTTAAAAATTTTCTGAATTTGCATTTTAGGATCTTTCTTATTTTAATTTTTATTTAATGAAAATTTATTACTAAAGCAGGGAACATATGGCAGCCCAATGTTCACTCTTTATAATTAACTAATTTGATACTTTAGTCATCAAACATCAGTTTATCATGGTTTATTTGAAGGGTAGAATACTATGATTTTGTTAGCTTTCTTTACCACAAGCTACCTATGCTTTTAGAGGCCACAAAGACATATGTAAAATAAAACTGGTTAGAAACTGCCTGCCTGAATTGTAAATGGATTTTTGTTCCAGAATTGTTATAGATTTGTACATAAAAGACAGCTTAACCAAAATTCCTAAAGGCATCTGCATACCTTTGGTATTGCTCTTCTCCATGACAATGAAATTAAATTAAACCCTGAAATAATTACCAAAGCCTGAAAATAGATTCAGGCTTCAATTTTATAAAATAGTGTAGTTTTTGAAAACACTAAGTTTTTGACATAAGAATAGTGTCCAGATGTGTTACTGATTTTCTACTGATTTTCTACTGTTTAAGAAAGACTACAAACTTATTTGGAAGATATAAATCCAGAGGGATTCTAGAATTACAAATCTATGGAGTCAAATCTATAAAGTCATGCTCCAATTAGTGAGTATCTGTAGAATCCAATTATTCCTACACATAGTCTCCTTTTGTTTTGAATGCTGTAACCCTTTAAACAAAGATTTAATGATGCTCTAAACCATGGTTTGCTTACAACATTGCAATAATCATCAGAAATTATGTTTCCATACTCCACTGCAAGACTTGCATGTCACATCTGCAAACTGCACCTGAGCATTTCTTATACCTGTCTTCAGTCAGCACTCATTCTAGAGATCACTCTGTCTCTGAAAAGCAGCTGGTGAACATGCACAGCCCAACAGCTCCACCCAGCTTTTCATTACAGTATGAAAATACATCTGCAGAGAATTTGCAACATCTTTTTTTGTCTTACTACCCCCTAGCACTGGGAGGCTATTGCTTATGTGGTTATTTCCATGATAGTCCTACTTCTGAAGCTGTAACAGTGTGAAAAAGGATTGTCTGCTTAGTTTTGATTTAGCACATACATTAGTAATGCAATCTTACCTGGCTCAATATCCAGGGAATAGCTGTCAATCTCCAAATTGAGGTGTTGGGCTGCAGCATCACAGAAATCTTCCAAAACACAGTGTACTGCTTCTGTGATATTGTATGGCACTGTCTTGGCAAATTTCATTTTGCTGTTCACAATCACGCTGCCGTTCCTGAAGTTGAGAATTTCCAAGTGCTTAAAACCTGTAAGGTTGGACTGAAGGTATGGAAGTAGCTGCAAAACAGAGATTTACCTTTATTTTAGCTGACTGTCAATGTCTACCCGCTATTAATTTCTCTTATAGTCAATTTTCATTATCAAGTACACGCATCACAGATTTATTTCCCTGAGTTTAATACAATTGTTAAGCTGCATGAACAAATTAACTTTTCTGTTAGCAATATCTTCTTCTGGATTTCTGCTCTTTTCTCAATAATGCATTGAGATGGATGGGCAGCAATTTCCCCTGTAATGAAATGCATAGCACCTGGGAGGTTTATTCATCTGGAAGAGAAAAAAATTACCTCACTCAAAAGCCAACTTTAATTATTTTCAAACATTCAATCCAGGCAGGTTAGGGCATAGTGTAATAGGCATGTTATAGCTGAGCTGACCTGTGCCCTATTGTACTGAGAGAAAAAAATCCATATCTAATCACAGTCTATGCTGTGATATATTTTTAAAAGCCTATTTTTAAATGCAGCAAGCAGACACAAGCTTCAGATATAATCAGCACTGCTACTGTTGACGTGGATCTAAGAAAAAGCCAAATAAATTACATGCTAGGCATATATCTGCTTTCTCTTGATCAAGTAAAATCTTTCATCACTGACTTCATACACTCTGTTTTCATACTTTAGGAGCATCCCAGGCTTATGGATCCTTTAGAATACAGCTTATCAGATTGGGCTGTAGTAGGGTTTGGCATTGTTAAAATACCGCGCACTTCAGCACAGTATTTTAACTGTGCCAATGGGAGGATGTCGTCCAGCATGAAAGGACACACAGCCCCTTCCCGTACAGGACACAGTATTCCTTTAAAGTGCACCCAGCTACCACACGTGCCATTCAAGTTGATTTCCACCCACCAATTGCATGAACTGTTGTTCCAGTGCTTTGTATTCTGTCGAGCTCCTGTTGAAGAGGTCATCAGAGAAGTGCATGTTGGTTACCCTCAGGCTGAAGAAAACCACGAGCTCTTTGCCTTTGGCTGCAGTTGTCATGGAGCTGGTGGTCACGTACTTGAGCTCGGGCGCTGGGGTGGTTCCTGCAGGCTCCGTGCCCAGCACCGGGATGTCAGCGCTGCCCTGCTCCCCCTCGTCCAGCGCCGCCGTGCTCACCGCGCCCGCCTGGTCCAGCTCGGCAGCGAGGTCCTGCACCCCCACCCCGGTGCCATCGGCAGGGGCTGGCGCTGAGGAATCTGGTAACTCAAGGGACTGCTCGATGATCTCCGAGGGGCTGTAGGACGGGCTGGTGGCTGCGGGCAGCGGTGCTATTGATGGCAGCACATCTGTAATAACAGCTCCAGGCTGCACGGTCGAGACACGGCTTGGACCAGTAAAGAAAGGCAACCTTTCATAGGTGCTGGCTGTAACAAAAATGTCATCACCTGACGATTCTGGTTCTTCCATGATCTTAACTGCTGCAGGAAAACACGATAAAACCAAATTAGCTATGTTGAAAAGCAAGTATAAAAAACATGAGGCATGGAAAAAAACGTGTATATGGTATTTCCACTGAAACATTTTTAACAATAAGTTTAACAGTATCTAAATATGAAAACGTTAATGCCATCACCAAGAAGGACTACTGGAACAAAATACCTCATACACATATTTGAGTGATGGGATTTCTGCAGGTTCTATGTTTAATAGTAAGTTAATATGCTTGGCAAGTATTTCCTGAGCCACTAAAGCACATTCTTGTTCTGAAGGTACATAATCGCACTGTCAGTTTATATTGTCTGAAAGGGGAGATTGGAGCTTTGAGCTCTCTGCTTGGAACACTTGTATGCCACAGTCATTCTGCTTCCCTCTGCAAAAAGTTAAAGCTATTATTTGCCAGTAATCATAAAATGTGATTACAAAAACAATACAGCCCCTCCAGATGCAAACTGTGTCAATTTACCCAAAAGATAACAGCAGCAATGAAAAAATATTCAAACCTTAAGAAGCCATCTACTGCACCTGAAGCAGAACTTTTATGACATTCCCATCGGGGCTTGGCATGGATCTAGGTTATGTGATAACTAGCTGAAATCCAAATCTAAAGTGTCAGGAATGCGACTCCTTGAATTCAGCTTGCAGCTACCTGGCCACAATGACTCCACAATAAATGATAGCCTCCACCAAGAGTCACCTGCCCAAACTGGTGACTTTGTCCTTTTCCAGTGATATTCCATTCTTTACGTGGAACTTTTAGCAGCCCCCTTCAGGCAAAATCACTTATCGCCAGTAAGGAAAGAAATTTTTCTCCCACTGATGAACTCTTCCTTTCCCTATGTGCTAATTTCCTCCCAGTGGCCAATGAAAATATGACAGGAGAGCAAAGTTTTGCATTGGGAATATCCTTGACTGAATGAGGTGGCAATTGTCCTGCCACCTCATTTCACTAAAATCTTCAGATGCTCTTCTCTTGCCATGTCCTCATGTTTCTTGTGTGATTAAGAATATGGACAGATTAGAAAAGCAAAGCCTAGTGATGTTCTCTGTTTACAAAGCTCTTGCTATTACTTGTTATGCTGATAAGGAGTGAGAGTCACTTATCAGTTAAGAGAACTCAGAACAGCTTTGCTGGCATTAGTGCCTGAGGCATTAATGCAGGATGATCTACTGATGGGATGAGCCTGCAGCTCCACATCAGGCATCTCTCTCAGCACGAGAGCACACACTTGAGCACAGGATTGTGATGGCATTTGTTAGGCAGATTACATTTTAGAAAGATAACTACAGGAGAAAGATGTACTGAAGTGGCTTTGAAATTGCAGCAAATTTGGAGCAGATATATACAGCCATATATATATATATATTGCATGCCTGGCATATAGCTGTGTGTATGTATATACATATGGTCTATACATAGACTATAAAGGTCTTCTGGCATCCTCTTATTACAAGCAAAGTAACTTAAAAGGCCTTGAGGGCATACCAAGATGATCTCTGAGCATGTATCCCCTGTTTTCATAAGCTGCCAGTTCTTAGCAATCACTGTGTCTCCAGCTGAAAGAGACAGACAGCAAGTGACCCAACAGTTTGTGTTGGTTCCTGTCAGTAAAAGCAAATGGGCTCACATCAAGGGCTGCTGAGCACCTACTGTGGCACCAGTCCCAAACCCAGGGATAACTGACCTTTTCTTTGTCTCCCAGGTGTCATGTTACTGCTGCAAGTCTTGCCTACACAAGTGACATGTTGAAACCAGCAGTACAATGATTTGCAGCTGGTTTTACCAAGATTTTCCTCTGTCTACACGAGAGTTCAATAAAATTCAATCCTAAGAAGTCAGGAACTATGGATGAAACACAGAAGACCTAGAAATTTCATAGAATCACAGAATGGTTTGGGTTGGAAAGGAACCTAAACATTATGTAGTCCAACGCCCCTGCCATGGGAAGGGCAACCTTCCACTACACCAGCTTGCTCAAGGCTGCATCCAACCTGGTTTTGAACTTCCAGGGATGGAGCATTCACAACTTCCCTGAGTAACCTGTTCCAGTGCTTCACCACCCTCGCAGTAAAGAATTTCTTCCTAATATCTAACCTAAATCTGCACTCTTTCTGTTTAAAGCCATTCTCCCTTGTCCTGTCACTACATGACTTCACAAAAGATCCCTGTCCAGCTTTCTTGTAGGCTCTCTTTAGATACTGGGATGCACAGTAAGGCTCTCCACAAAGCCTTTTCTTCTCCAGGCTCAACAAGCCCAGCTCTCTCAGCCTGTCTCTATAGGAGAGGAGCTCCCACTCTCTGACCATCTTCATGGCCCTCCTCTGGACTCCATGGTCTTTTTTGTGTTGGGGGGCCAGAGCTGAACAGATTACTCCAGGTGGGTTGTGACAAGACTAGAGTTCAGAACAGAATTACTTCTCATGACCTGCTAATCAGTGAAATGAAAAACAAAATCCCAACCCTTTGCATTTAAAATGTTGGGTTTATATATAACATCAATATATATTGATTTTCAGACTAGATGAAAAGAAGATTCTTTTTTTTTATTATTATTATGAGATTGGTGAAACACTGGAACATGTTGCCCAGAGAGGTGGGGGATGCTGCATCCCTGGTAATGTTGAAGGTCATATTGAATGGGACAGTGAGCAACCTAATCTAGCTGAAGATGTTCCTGTTTATTGTAAAGGAGTTGAACTAGATGGCCTTTAAAGGCCCCTCCCAATCAAACTTATTCTATGGACCTGTGAATCCAAATGCACATAAAAATATGTATAAAATTTTGCAACAGAACACAAAATACACTTACATTGTTCATCATAAAGGAATTATTTGTAAAACTTCACCAATTTGCTTTGTAGATGAGATTTTCATATCAGAAGAGAATTATTTTATGAAACCTCTACAAGTACAGACTCTGAAGATTTAGCCACTCAATCTCAGCATATTTCATTTCAGCATAAAGTTTAATCTACAGAACTATCATTCTGTAGGGAATGTAGGTGTAGGGAATCCACAGAGGGCACAAAATAAGACAATGAAATCAAATATACTCCCAAAGTAACCGCATTGAAGGTTAAACAATACAATGGAATTAAAAGCTGATGTCTGCAATAAAAACTGCAACTCAAATTTCAGCTACCTCTTATCCTCCCACAAAGTTGTTCACTCAACTCCCCAGAAGGTTTTTTTTTTTTTGTACTGCATAGCCAAGGCAGGACAGTATTGTACCCAGAGTGTTATATCAAAAATTAAACTCCCGTTGGCAGGGATGTGAAAACACTAAATTAAGAGGCAATTTCCTGTGTCCATGCTATATTAAGTAAGTCTTTGTAAAAGGAGTTTTCCATGTAGGCATTTATTCCCTGCTGAGGGAATGAAATACATAGATTTGACTTATCAGAAAAAGATTAACTGCCATTTCAACAACTTTATTTTAGGTATCTGATTAGTTCGTCCTCATATTTTTTTAAGTGAGGGAAACCCTTCTAATTGACCATGAATAGGGAGTAATTGTTTGGGAAAGGTCAAATTGTCATGAGACATTTTCCTAGTGGGTTTGCATTAATGAGCAGGCCCAGAATGTTATATATTAAGAGGTCCTGGCATTTCCTTTCCTTCATGAGCATAATAAGCACTGACATATTTTCCAAGTCCACTGGTGGGTATTCTGTACATGTTCTGTATGTGAAAGTTAGAGTGTTACAATATCTATCTATATATTTGCATGCTTGCTGGCTGAAAGAAATAACCAAAGAAGGGAAAAGTGTGCAGTTAAGGGATTGGTTCATAATACAGAGTAAGAACCACCTTGTGTGCAGCTCTGCTGATACCAGTACCAGATGGATACAGAAGGTAGCTGCATTCAAATTTACATATTTTGTTGGTGCCTGAAATGTCACTAAATCCCTGGACGCAGGGCTGCTGTGTACAGACAAAGTGCTGGGTTTATGTTTGAGGCCTTTAATTTTTAACTAGGGCACAAGTAATATGAGGATTAAGAGAATTAAGAGAAGAGGATCATTAACCTAATGTGTCACAACAAGTGTCTCCCAACACATGATTACTGATTACATTCATCTTTCTAACTGCAAAGCCAAGCCAAAAGAGCCACTATGATCTAAGACTGTCTTCTCTCTGTCTGTATGGACACTCCAGAAGCGGGGTTCAATGTCCATTAAGTCCATAGAACTCTTTCTCCACTGACTCCAGAGAACCTGAGTTCACTGGGAATGCACACTATCTCTCCTCCATCTCCAGTCCTAAAAACTCTTTTCTCTATTAACCTTTTTCCTTAGCATTCACACTGGAGCTCTTTAAGTAATCTAACTTTTCATAGGACAGCCTGAGAGTGCAGCTCTAGCTTTGCTACTCACTCCACTACTGTAGTGTTCTGTGTAACTTATAGAAATCTTCATCTTATTTTGAAAATTTCCATACCTTGCAGCTGTACTTCATTATGTTCTCAGCATCAAAGATAAATGTCATTCTCACATGATGTCACAAGAAGAGTATTTTCTATCTTAGTAAAATACTGCTTAGTAATGGTAAACTTCTCTCATTATTCTCAGGACTATTCAATTCTACCTGACACTGAAAACTTAAAGAGTAAAATAAAATTTGTGAAATCAAGACCTGGAAATCTAAACTACCACAGAATTCAGGGCATTTAGCAACCAAATCTTACTAATCCTGTCTATGTTCATTGTGAATGAAGGATGCTTCTTTAGCTATCTCCACATGGGTATCAAGGCAAACCTTCTGTTCAGTACCAAACAACCCAGTTTTACTGACTTTTCTGCTTAGCTAAATAATTTGTGAAGGGCAGTGGACTGTGTGTTTGATTTGGGATGTGTTATGACATCGCCCTCATCTCATTGGGATCTTTACCATGGTTTCTTTTTGGGAGGTCAGTAGTATTATTTACTTCTGCAATGACTGAAGAAATAAAAAGAAAAGAACTCTTCACTTGTTCCTCCAAGATGCATAAAGATTAAGAGCAAACCATTATGAACAAAGCCAAGCCCTGACTGCTTTTATTGCTCTGCAACTTTTCTCTCACAGTAGCCAAGTCTGCCTGAGGGCAGCACAATGATGCAGTTCACTACAGTCTGACAGTCCATAAACATTTCACTGGTGCAAATTATCTGGTCTTAACTCACACAAATTTTTCAGTACAGATAAAAAATTGTCTTTACATAATGGTCTGAGGGTCAGTATTTTGATTGATCCGTCTGTCCTTGGGAAATGGATGCTCCCCTAGACTTTATGGAAGTCAGTCTGTTGCAGAAGGGAGTCACATCTGCCTTTAACAATTTCATATTTGGTCACTGTACCTGTAAGAGCCCTCTGAAATATCAGTTTTTTGTGGGATTAAAAAGTCATTCTTTCTTTGATTATCATTTTCACATGCATTGGCCATAGCATGGCTGAAAATAGTAATTCAGCTTGCCATTTGCTGTTTTATAAACGACTTCTGTTACGTCTATTAAAAGTTTTCTGAAAAAGACTCTTTCTGTAAAGTTTTGAACCAATGAAATCAATACATTTAATATTTGTTTTAAAAATTTTCTACTTCAAGTTAATAATTTAAGTACAACAGGTGGACATAGAACAGAAAACTATTAACTGAGCAATCTTACTTTATAGATCTGTGTCAAATTCATGTGCTGAGAAACCTGATGTTGAACCTTAACGATTGTCTTTGGCATTCTCATGTTCCAGCAGTTTTTTTAGAGGATTAAGCATTTCAGAAACCCAAATATAATTTAAACAATACAGGAATAGCTGGTGTTTAAAGTATATCCAAAATTCTGAGTAGAATATAAGAATATTATACAAAAAGGTGAGGTGTATAATCAGATACCTTGTATGGATGGGAGGTCAGTGCTAGGTTATTTCAATTAGATGACAAGTTACTTTCACCATTTACAGAACCTTTACCTCATCTGCTACTGAGATTGCCAGATAAAATTACATACTAGTGCTCAAGCACTCTAAAAGTCAGTTGTCTGAGTAAAGTCCTTGTTAAAAATGTTGCAATCAAGATTAAAATGCTCTTGTGAGTAAGGGGATTTGTGAGTACATTTACATGAAAACATGTTAAAAATGCCAGGGATACCATGGCTGGTAAATATTGTAAGATATTTTGTGTTGAAGTTCTGCACTATTTGCTACCTTAGTAATATCATATTAAAATATATATTAAACAAGAAAGATACCATGCTAATCTTGGAAGCACACCCAAGCAGCAGTGAATTTGCAAAGAGAAATGCACTTCTACAAAGAAATAGCATCAAAACCAAATAAGAAACCTCTTGCTTAAAACAATAGCTTCATGAGGATTTAACATCTCTTATTGCCATTGTTGAATGTTTTCAATTTGATTTGAAAAAGTTCTTTCATGAATTTAAAATAATGAGATCTATGTGAAAACAGCCTGGGTCTTTACAAACACCTGGATACATAAAAAGACATCCATCTAAATGTCACAAACATTGCTGCATGACACCATAACAGTTTTAGAGCACCCCAAATGGAGAACCTGGAATACTCTTTTTGGCTTATTTTATTTTGGAAAATGTTTGGAAACAAAATCTGACAAGTTAAAATGCTTATCCCTCAGAACTGAAAGTACTCTCCAAATTCCTGCCGGTTTTCTCTATTTTTCTCAACTGTGCAACAGGAAAAAATCAGGCAAATTTTTGTAGATGATGGGGCCATCAGACAGTTTTGTGGTATCAAAGTTTATTAGTTTACAAATGGTAAAAACAAAGAACAAAATAGAAGTTACATGATACAAATTCAAGTAATGTGTTGACCAAGGACCTAAAACAGAAAAGAAAAACATGAAATTAGAAAGTTTAGAAGAGCAATTCTCTTAAAATTTCATCATCAGATGAGCACTTTAAGACTTGCCAAGAAAAATGAAAACACTGAACATACTTTTCCCCCCCTCCTTGTACTATGTAGTCACTTGTATGAGAAAACAATTCACTGAATGAAAGTTACAAAATGAGGAGTGTTTTGGTCTTCTAAATTGTGCCTTGATGTAGGTAGTCTGATTTTTCTCAGTTTTGAATTGGAAAATGTGGCTCTGTGAGAGAGAGATAGAAGGAGATATTTAAGTGGGAAGATCTTTCTGGCTTTATGTTTCATGGTAGGAATACATTTCAATCTTACTGATATTGAAAAGAACTTTGAGCCAGATGCCTTGGTGCAGCCCTGGCTTGTTAAATGCACCCATCATGCTTGGATTGTGGCCCTGAGCAGCTCAGAACAGCCAGAGCACCCTTGTCAGGGGGCAGGCAGAATGCTGAGTGTTAAACCCACAGTGCAGTAAAATTGTCCAAACAGCCACTAGCCTGAGGTTTGTGTGCAATCAATCCCTCAAGGGACCTTCACGTAACACTGGGGTGCAGAAGTCTCATGCCATAAGCTAGTTTTTCAAAAAATGACAGTTAAATCAATATTTGGGATTGTTCTCACATAAAATGTTTGGATTAAGGTACACGAGTTTCATTTAACTTTTCCAGTTGCTGTTGAGTAGCAGTGACAATACAAAGATGAAACATTGTTACTCTAACTGCTCATAGAACTTACAGATACATTGGGAAACAAAAATAGGAAAAGAAAATAACTAGTGAGCTATCCATAAAATACTCTTCGCTCCCTGTGAAAGAACTACTAAGTATTACTAACACTAACCTTCTTGCCTTAGTTTTTAAAGGAATTGTTAATAAGAGGGCAAAACCTCCTTTTAACCAGCAGAGAAAAAAAAGATTTCCTATTTTTTGTAACTGCAGCTGATGCTGACTCTATTCTCTTCTCTTCTCTTCTCCCCTGCTACGTATCACCATCAAAATAATCTGCCTTGATGCTTTCAGGCATGCATTCTCCTCAAGCCACGCTACTTTTTTTTTTTTTAATTATTATTCAAACTTTGCAGTATCATGTAGTCATATTGAAGTTCTTCAAGATTTATTCAGCATAATTTAGATATTTATTGTTTCACTTTGAAGTTTCCGTTAGTGCCTGATTCTGAAATGGTGAAGAAGATATAGGGATAGCTAGGTGTAGATATAGATATAGATGGTATAGAATAGGGATGAGAATGGAACTTTGAGCTTATTTTAATTATTTAATACAAGTTTAACCAGGGCTTCAGCCACTGCTCTAGGCTACATATACATTTAGGAGAAAGGACTGAAATGTGTTAAAATATTTTCCCAACTTTATTCCTTTCAATCTCTAGAAAGATAAATTAAAACTATGACAATTTTTATTGAAAGATTGACCTTAGGAACGGAAATCCTCAGCTATGAAGATGCCATTTATAAATAATACTTTTTGTTTTCTCAGTCAACCCCAGCAGGCTTTTCTGTGCCAACAGTTCCCTGCTCCAGCTCTGCTTGAATGCCCATTATTCCAAACTGCATGGCAATAAAGATGGTTATTACAGGAATGTTTGATCCGGTATAAAATTTTGATTGTAAAACTCTGTTATTGGCACCACTGTTCTACAACTATTGTATACTACTATAATTTGATTTTAAAAAATCTACCAGCTGGGAAGAATGAAAGAGAAGCCCAAACTAAAAAATGCATTTTACTGCATTTACTGCATGTAAATGCAGTAAAATGAAGAAGAAATGAAATATTTTGCATCCAAGCTTGGTTTAATCATGTTCTTACTGATGCATGTAATGATCTTACCATTCTACAGAATGAAAGTGAAACTTCTGTATCCTTCTGATTTACACCTCGATATCATTGCTTGAAATTGAGTTTAGTTTTTTCCTCTACAGAACTTCATAGAAAGTGTAATTGAGAAAGAAATGTTAAGGTCTTATGGGAAAAAATTGCATGTTATCTTCAACCAAAAGTCAGAAATTACTTGCACGTTGCAATTAAAACCAAAATGTATATGACACCCCTGACAGGAGTTTAAGTAGTAAATATTCATAAACATGAATCATGTTAAATTTAGTACAAACATTATTGCAAATATGTCTCCATTTAAGATTTTTATGTATTTTTGTTTGTTAATTTTAAACACTATAGCATTTTTCAAACTGACTAACAAGCAGCTTAAATTGATATTAGCATCAGTGCTACCTATGTAAGGCATCTCAAGATGCCTGAGAAGATCAAAGTTGGAAGGCCAAGCACTGTCTATAGACAGAGATACAAAATTCCATTGAGATATGGAGCAGATGAAGGAGCAGAGATGATTCAGAGCACCCAAGTTACAACTTGTCTATAACAGTCCAATGCAGGTGACACAAATTTTTCCTCTAACAAGGAACAGACTAAAAATTTTCCAGGCTGAGGCCAAGTGGACTCTCCTATGCTGGAAGGATGTTTAATTCTCCAAAGAGAGGAGATTAATAATTTAGAAAGTCAAAGTTTTAGTACTATTTGATCACAACAGAATTATTTCCAGACCCAGTATTTCTAGCAAGACCAAGGATATTTAATAAGTGAGGGAAATGCATTATTTAGGGCATGTTAGTCTCAGCAGTGCCACTTTGCCTAGTATTTGCTCCAACTGGACTACATGATATGCAAACTTCATTAGTTTCATTCATTTATGACATGGCAAATGTTAGCCTTACACTCCCAGCACATAAGTCTGTATTATTTGTTTTAAAATATCATTCTGATTATATTAGTGCAAGGCCAGGGGTTTTAAATTTATATTATTCAGGACATTAATGTATTGAAATTATTTGTGATATTGGCTTTTCAAATTCTGAACTGATTTCTGCCTTTTATATTCCCCTTTTGTTAGACAATTAGAATTATTGAAGTCATGTCTAAAAACTATAAACTGCCTCAAATGAGTTTTTAGCCTTTTAGATCTAAAGAAAATTAATTTTCTGGAACAAAGGGGAATTAGACCACATGTATATCCCTCCTGGAGGGAGAGCTCCTTCATGCACTGTAACAGAGAGGAAGAATTGTGGGTGTTTTGTAGGCTTGACTACAAAGTGTGACTGAACAAGTGGTGGAGCACTGAGGTCTATCTTCCTGCTATTTTCATAGGTGCACAACGATGTGTTACACAATGGTTTTTTCATTATACAAGCAACTCAGGAGATTTGCATCTGGATAAGCAAATTTTCTTAGCAGCAATATAACTTGCTTTCAGTACTTCACATAGTCATTTCAATGAATCATTGGAATTACCAATTGAGTTTAAAGAAAATTATCACTTGTTTTGGTTCATTTGTGTTGCGTATTTGGGGGGTCATGAATAAGAAATAATATTTGAAGGAAGAAAAGCTTAACCTTAAAGTAAAACAGAAGTGGTTGGATAGCTTAATAATTTAAACAAGTCATGTGTTAAATTGGAAAAATAGATAGTGCTCACTTTCTCTCAAACTTTTTTGCTTGGATTAGTCATTTCATTTCAGCATTTCTAAGTATGTTTTGAAGACATGATGTAGATTTTGTTCTATTCTAATTGCTCCTGCTGTTCCCAGCATGGAGACAGCTGGGCAGAATGCTGTCATTAAATTCTGACCAGATGCTAATAACTTATTCTAATATGTTTAGGATTCCTCAGGAATACTCTGAGTAGGCAGTTCTAACTGATCAAAACTTTTCCTTCAGTCCAACATATCCTAATATGGGCCTGCTGAAACTCTTCTATTCACCCTCATCTTCAATTTATAGACAACTTCCAGACTGCTGAATATTGTATGAAGTGCTTGAGAAAATGACATTGCTAGACCTACCTGTTCACTTCTCCAAAACTCAGGCAACCTTCACAAAAAACTCCTTCCACATCTGAAGCAGCAAGAGACAAGTAGAAGGGCACAGAGAGAAGCTGGTGGGGAAAAATTTCAAGAAAACCCTGTCAGTTTATGATCCAAGAAAACATAAGGAAAACATAAAAATATTCAAGGGAACAGAAGAGCTCTTACCGTCTATATCCATCGATGTGAAAAAATTGGTGAGCATTCCTGGCACAAAGAATGGGTGAATTCCAATCCTGGGAACAACCGGAGAGGCTCTTGCAAGAAACAACGGGGTTTTCTTTTCTGTGACAATGCTGGTTATGCCAAATAGAAAATTGTGCTAAGCAAAGACAGTGCTTAGGCAGCTGAGGTTGAACCAGAGATGGAAAGAATCCACAAATATGCAAAACACTGAGATTTTTTCCTAGAGATTACTTGGAATTAAGACTGAGTGAAGAGTGTATCACCTAATTAACTGTTGGGTAGCAGGATAATATTAATGGGGACAACTCACAGCAGGTTGTGTGAGATTAATTACGGCAATAATTAATGAGGCTTTTATCAGTTACACATACAGAGATGTGACCATCATGTGCTCCATATCAGTGGTTTCTTCTCACAGAAAAAAACCCCTGCAATAAACCCTACAGAGTCTTTGTCTCTCAGTCCTTCTTGAAAGCCTGAGGATGACCCAGGCTCCTCAAACTAAGATGCAGTACATCTGAGTAGCTCAAGGATTTTACTGCTAGCTTTGTTTTGTTTTGCAATAACTTCTCCAGAAATAATGCCTCCTCCATGATGGCCAGGATTTTGGGATAAACATTTACCTGGACTGTACAATTTGTACAATTAAAACAAATTCAAATTAAATTTCTTTTTACTGTTTAGGAAGCCAAATATTATTGTTTGTTTTACTGCTGAAATTTTCTTGATTTTTGAAATAACACCTGTCTAATACAGTACATAAATTGCTTCTCTTTTGAATTGTCATACTGTTGTAGACAGTCACAATTAGGAGTCTGTGGTGACATCCAGCCCGCAACACACACATGTGACAGCCAATGCAATAAAACCCATTTCTCAAACAGAGCTAATACCTAAAAGAACCTCAGACTATGTTATTTTTGGTAGCCAGTTTTTCCTTTCATGGTAAAGAAGAGTGAATTTAAATTTCTAAACATACGATGAGAAAAATGTGCTCTATCTTCTGGACAGTAGGATGGGGAAATGGCTGAAAACTAATACAGAATTTCAGACAACTGTTTAGACCCTAATCCTCTGTCCAACCCTACACAGCACTGTCTGAATAGTTCCTGCCATTTCACACCAATAACAGTTTAAAGATTTTTTTATTCTTATTATTATTTCTTTTTTTTATATTACTGAGAAAAGTAGCTATGAAATCCAGCCAGGAACAAAGTGTGAAGTATTCTGTACCAGGCTGATTCTGCTTGCCTTATTAAAATTATATAGTATTAACACTGCTGACTTTAATAAAACCTGAATTTCCAGAGTGAATTCCATCAGTTCCTATGAAATACACAATATATCAGGAAATAAAAGACTACAGGAAATACCATACACACAGGAGTGCCAGAATTGGAAAAAGCTTTAAAAAGGGAAAAAGTTTTAAAAAGTAAAGGTGTGCATTTTAAAACCTCAATAAACAGGTTTTAAACAGCTCTTCTGCCTGTTAGGCACACAGTATGCTTTGTGTACTATAAGCTTTTAAGAAAATATAATAGCTGCAGATTTGAGTCATTGCTGACACAGCATCCCTACTTTTTGACAGGGAACAATTATTTTTTCTCCTGCTACTCAGATGCAGAAATAATGATGGAATTCTTATACTCTAGTGCTTGTTTTAGACATAACTTTTGTTCAACAAGGAGGAACAAGATAGGATGCCTTATTTTGGGGGAGGCTTTTTTTCACAGCTCTAGATTTTGTTCTGTTTTGCAGCTTGACAGGTTCTAACCTAAATATGCAGCAAATAATTTCTTAATGGGTCAGTATAGGTGAATTAAAGATCCTTGGCTTCTTCCCTTCAGTCCTTTGGAGCTCATAGGCAAGAGATGTTTAAGAAATTGGGAAATAGATATGTGACTTTATGCAGTTTTTATGACATCAAGTCCCTCACGTAATGAGTGAATAGAATGAAAAATACATGACTTTCCTTTCCCTGCAGATGTAACACTTTTCCACAGTTATAATGGATGTTATTTGAAGGTATGCTATGCTTTTATCACTAGCACTACAAGACTTCTCAGCATGCATTTGAAAATAGTTGCATGTAAAACTTTTCATCATAAACATTATTTTCAGGAACACTTGACAACTGATTCTTGTAAGAAGTGATTTTTCTAAACTTTAAGTCACTCTGCTAATCATAAAGTGTTTGCTTTTCTATCATTCCCGAACTCTGTGTATAAAGGCAAGATTATGGAATGGGAAGTTTATATTCAGCGCATTAACTACCATGCAACAACATGACCATAAAATATGCTGTGCTCTTCCCGGCCGGGAGCTGAGGGTTCTGTGTTCCCAAGTGGCACCTTTTACATCCTTTACTCTCTAAAACGCTGATGTAGTGATTTGCTTGACCCAGACAAACCATCCTATAGGCTGTACAATGAATGGACATTCCCCACTCCCATTTTGGCTGGGCAGGGCCATTGTGAAGGATGCTTTCACCATGCAGGGAGTGTTTCCAATCAGCTCTACCAAACATCTCCTGTTTGCCTTACAGGATGTGGCCAGGCAGCAGGGATGAAGGTCCCTTCCTGCTGGTTTTGGACATGCTGGATAAGGAAGAACATCTTGAAAGGAGGAGGAGGGTTCACTATTCTCACTTCAAGAGACTTCTGGAGTACAGAAGGGACATGAAAGGCCGAGGCCTGGGCAAGGAGGGAGCTGGTTGAGCTGGGACAGAGAATCTCCTATGGGAACAGGGAACTTTCCTGCAGCAGGGAGCAAACTTACGAGCTTTGAGCATGACATTCTTAGAGATCCAGAAACACCGAGTGCTGAGTGTTGTTGTGCGAGCTAATGCATGTTGTTGGAATTTTGCCCTGAATTTGGCTTTTGTTTGTCTTCCTCTGCAGACTTTTTAGTATTGCTTAGAGACTATGTGGGGACATCAAAGAATCATGCTGACTCCCACGATGTGCTTACCTGCCTTCTGCTTTTCTGTTGAGAGAGTCAGTAAAAAATCTGAGACAAAGCACATATGAATATTCATCCAAGAACTAATTCCTCCCTTGTGCCTGCAGTGACCTCTTGCATCTTACACAGGAAGCACAGGCTTTGAAGTGTAAATAAAATTTAAGTTTACTGACCTAACAGTGAGGTGGTAAGGCCAGGCCACGGAGCAGGATTGGAGAGGGAGCAGACAAGAGCTGGTACAGATAGAGGGCAACTCCTCCAAGTCATGGCTCTTGCTGCTTTGCCAGTCCTGCCCTGCACAGTTAAGTTACCTGCACACAGCGGGTCTTACGGCTTTGTAGCTGCTGGTGGAGGTGATGGAAGCAGTAACCTTACAGATATTTTTCTGTTCTGGGGGAAAGTCTAAATTTTCTGTGCCCTAAAGCTGACCTTACTGTCTTTGTCTGAACTCTCTTTAGTCTGCAGGGTCAGCTGTGGGAAATGTGTCTATCATGTATTTTTCATTTGAAAGGCTGCATTACCCAGACTTTTCTCCACATATGTATATATATCCTTTTTCTTTTATTATGTATTTTTCCTCATATCGATGGGTGCCTCCATGCAAACAAATACAGAAGACAGAAATTAAAAAAAAATTTCCACATTAATCAGACCTGTAGACATGTAAGCTTTTCTGAGCCATGGTACTCTTTGCTTGGAAGAAATTATGTCATGTTACTCTCGCTGCTGTCATCCACAACTGTCAGTAGAGCCCAAAGTAATTTGCTTTCCATGTTCTAAGTACCAAATTTTTCATGTTAATCTGTAACTACCTGTTATTTTTTTTTTCCTGACATGTCTTTTTGCTCTGCCTTTTTGAAATTTTACCATAATACTCTGTACTAAGTGTTCCTTATACTTTGGCATTTGTTGCTGGGCTTGACAACCTTGAACTAAGGTGCATTAGGATTTTGCTGAAGAGACCATCAGAAATGTACATTTTTCACCCTTGGTTGTGAAGGAGAATTTTCTGTCACAATGGAAAAGAATGGTTTGACTCTCTGACACATGACTGTATATGTCACAACAGCTGCACCTCTCCTACTTTCTCTTACACACAAGGCATCTTACCTTGTTCAGACAGGATGTCTTGGTCGACTTCCTTGAAAGGAGGTTCTGCTGTATCAGTCAGTCCTTGCTTCTCTTCAGCCTCGCTCTCCACCTCTCTGGCAGGCAGGAGATCGGCTGTGGTGAAACTCCCTGCGGTAGCCAGCTCCACTGGGGACTCGTAGCCATTGGTGAGTGAGTCTTTGCCAGCAGAATCGTCTGCTGGGGGAGGCAAATAGGAATCCTCTGACTTTGGAGGACTGCTGGTGCTACCCAGAGCACTGAAAGGCACTGTGAAACTTGGGTGGTCGGTAGCAATTACTTGGGTGTATGGATATCTGTCCTGAAATGGTTCTCTGGAGGGTTTGGTAGGAAAATCAGGTTCAGATGTAATAAAATTATTAAATTCTTCAGGGATGCTGATCTCTTCACTTAGAGCAGGGCTTTCAGTTGTAAATTCATCAACAAATATGTCTCCTCTTTGATCCACTGTTGCTGGACTGGGATAACCTAGTGGGAGTTCCTCCTAAAAATTTTTTAAAAAGAAGCTTTCATTATTATGTTTGAGTTTCATTGCTAAAAAGGCAATAATCTTTAGCCACAAAAGCTAGCAAATAGCTAAGTCAACATGGGTTGAGCTAAGTCAACAATCATATTATGGGTTGGGTTGGAAGGGACCTTAGAGCTCATTTAGTCACCCCCCACCGTGGTAAGTGACATCTTCCACTAGACCACGTTGCTCAATGCCACATCCAACCTGTCCTGGAACATTGCCAGGGCTGGGGCATCCTTAACCTCCCCAGGCACCCTGTACCAGTGTCTCACCATCCTCACAGTACAGAACATCTATTGCACATCTAACTTAAATTTCCCATCCTTCAGTTTGAACCCATTATCCTTGTCCTGTTACTACAGATCCTGACAGAGTCCCTCTCCAGCTTCCCTGCAGGCCCCCTTCAGACACTGGAAGGCTGCTGTGAAGCCATAGGATGTGCCAAATATTTGGCATGTGCCTGTGGTCCTAATCACAGTTCCTGTAATTTTAAAAGTGATCAAAGAAAGATGACCTTAGCTAGCCCTGTAAACTGCTCTCATTGTGCCCTAAAGATGTACTACTGAACTGATGACACTGTTTACTTTGTAAATAAATCTGGAAAGCGTAATCAAGCAGTAATATTCATCTGTAAATGCTCCAAACAGTATCTCTGTTGCAGTATAACACTACAACATTCATCCTTACAGCATGTACAAAAGGCACAGATGTTATTCTAGCATAAGAAACTTTTTCTATGTTTATGTACCTCTTAAACTGTTTAATTTCTTTTCCTGTGGAGAAATAAATAAACATGAAAAACATTATTAACTTACCAAATCAGGGCCTGCCAGAGGAATAGTGACCACGCCTTGGATATCATTGTCTAAATCACTAGGTGGTATAATAGTTTCTACAAAGAAAATCAAAAACATTAGAGGGAGAGAGAGAGAGGGCACAGAATACTTCAGCACCAGCACATTGAAAACTGTTCAAAACACATAAACTCAATTAAAAAAAACAGTTCTAAAATGTTCTCCATCAAAAAATTGCTTTTAAAAATCTATGTTAAGCCAAAAAAAAAGCATCAGTTCCCATTCAGAAAGACAATTATGAAGAAAACCAAATTTTATATACACTATTCTTCATGTGCTTTATTTAGTGTAAATGGGATAGGTCTGCAGAGAACTGAACCATGGAGGAATGCTTAAAACCATCTGAAGTGTGAACCCTTCAGTTAAATCTGCATGGTCTATGATGACTCATTATACTGTGTTCATTAAGCCTAAAGTCATTCCAGTTTTACCCTGAGTCCACACTGTTGTTAATGTCAGTGCTTTGGCTTTAGTGCTCAAGTTTCTCCTTTCACCTCTCAGAGGAGATCTTTAAAGTACTTGTATGCAAACTGTTTTTCTAAAACTGGTTATTAGAATTAACTGCCGGGAGAAAGTTGATTAAAATATTTATTATTGAAGTGTTCTATATAAATCTTTTCTTGGGACTTTTAGTCTACATTAAAATATGAGACTTTGTTCTTACAGAAAGTATTAGTTCAACTGAATAATTTTTTTTGGCAAGAAAATCCTGCTGTTTGCAAATGAAAAACTGTAGCTAAAATTTGGTATGGGTTTTGAGGTTGTTTCATTAAATATGCATATAAAAATAGATTTTAAATTATTTTCCCCCCTTTTTAACACATCTCTCCAAAAGTGGTTTGCTAGCTTTGAAAAAATCATTGATGAACTACAAAGGGATATTTATTAGCTGGATTACTGAACAGGGTGCAGACCTTCAACTTCTGCTGGAGGTTTTCACAACCAGCTTGTCCTCTACCCTCCCTCTGTGTTTCAGAGTGGGAGTGAAACACATCTTTACTGATTCTATCTTAGGATCAAATGCTGTTTAAGGTGTTGATCTCTCTAATGTTGCTGAGAGGTTAAATGGCTTGCTTACAACCAGGAGAGAGCTTTCAGAAAACTAGTTTTATGTTACAGGCAGATCTCACTTTTTTTCTTGTTAAAGAAAGGAGACTGTCCATACTGGGAGGTTAAAATGATACAGTGAATATTCATAGTATTTATTTTATTTTTCTCTTCTTAATGATCTTAGTGTGCAAAATATCCAGATTTTATAAACAAAAAACCAAGAAAAAAATCATATCATATGGTTGCAAGTTAGACTGTATAATTATAAAGACACATTTTGCTGTAAAATTTAACTTATTTCACTACATCCTTTGGATGCTATACAACACCAAGGAGAATGGTCTATGTCAGAAGAAAATAATCTGTTAGAGAAGCAAAGGACACCTTACTGAAATTGTATCAGTTTGGGGAGGCAAGATTCAGGCTTGTGCCTGGCACCTGCCACCTGCTTTACTGACCATCAGTAAACTGAAGTGTTCCAAGGTCCACTGGCAGGGACTGGTCTTCATGGAGCGCAGTGGCAACCAGCTGCTGAAGGTCTGTCACTGTCAGTTTAGTTGCTGATATTTCCCTCTCTTCAACTGGAGAAATTGGTATTTTTTCGCTTTCAACCTTATTAGATCCAATAGTTGAGATGTCATCTGCTGTGCCTTTGGTTTCTGAGCCATCTCTCTCAAAGTTCACCACGTATCGTGCTACTGTGCTGCTTGATCTGCAAGGGGGAAAGGTGAAAATGCCCAGAGCAGCAACATTTCTGGCTGAGAAATAATTTTACACACAAACAAACAAATGTGCAACCATAACATACTATCTTCTGTAAGAGTAATGCAAATTTACTTCTTTCTAATGAGACTGTCACCTTCAAATTACTTTTCCTTCACCTAACCCCTTTTTTTTTCCATGCGTAACTTTTAATAAAAATTCCCACATGGAAGATAATTGCAAAAATCTTCTAACATAATCTGACTTAATCTGGCTACTCAGAAATCTGTAGAACTGGCAATGTAGTCTGAAGTCCTTGACTACTGATTCAAACAGCTATAAATGCACACTGAGGTTATTAGAAGCCATAAGCACACATTAATTATTCAGGAACCTATGAAAAAGGATTAGATAGTTCATAAAACTGCAGAAAAGCAAAAATCTTATTACAAAAGACAATTTTTTGCTCTTTTTCAAAGAACAGCAAGCTAATGTGGCAAACAAATCACTTTTTCACAATGGGAGTTAGTTTTTCCCAGTCCAAATGGTGTGTATGGCTTCTCCCTAGACATTCATGTTTAACAGAAGTCTCAAATATTCAACACTTTTAATACACCATTTTTCATACATGTTAAATTCACCTAATAAAATGAAAAATAATGAGTACATTGTAAACATTTATATTCCACTATGTTACTTTTTTTACAATGTCAAAGAACTATAGAGAGAAGAATTTCACTTTACCTAGTATGTGCTATATATTTGCATTTATATGACATTGCAAGAATTCAGGAAACACATTAGAAAATTCTTCCTTTTAAAGCATGAGCAAAAGAGAAATTCTGGGAAACTGCTAGACAAATTATTCCCCAGTAGCACTTTTAAGCAGCAACAACAACAGACTCTGTAGCTGTTTGTATTACCAGTGAAAATCTCCCTGCATTTTATCAAGCTAGTAACTGGTCTCTTAGCTATTCTATCTGGCTTGATAATGGAGATAACAAATCAAATTTTACATACTTATTGGAAATATTGTGTACATGGGAATACAGCTAGAAAACAGCAGATCAAAAACGAAAATTTGAATATAAAGTTTCCCTACTTATTTTTCACTTTCAGTATACGGCTGATATAAATCTTTAGTCATATAAATGTGAATTTTCTTAGGTCAAGCATTTTCTTTTC
The DNA here is from genome assembly GCA_013399835.1 of Leptocoma aspasia. Classification (NCBI taxonomy): domain Eukaryota; kingdom Metazoa; phylum Chordata; class Aves; order Passeriformes; family Nectariniidae; genus Leptocoma; species Leptocoma aspasia. Next base: position 1,764,681 of record VXAX01003950.1, read on the forward strand.
TTCAGAGACAGCCTGACAAAATTTGATTACATGAAATATTCAGGTTAAAGTTAAAGCTGTCCCTGACACTTTATATCACAGATTTTGTACTTAGGCAGAACACAACCAATTCACTTTGTCTCACCAAGATAAAGAAATTTACTGATTTATCTGTAGACATCATAAAATTATTAATCATAATTATTATAATTAGTCTATAAAACGATTAATTATAAATTACAGAAAGATTACCCATCTTTCTCCTTCTTCTGTCTTCATTTCATCACAGATTAAAGAGTGTGAGAAAGGATTGCAAAAGAAAGAAAAACAAAGATTAATGTATACCGGTAAATCGTTCAGTCACACACATCACAACCATCTTTTGACAATTTGTCTTATCTTCTATTTGTCATCTATAATTTTTATCTCTGTGTGAAAATGACAGTCTACTCTCCACCAGTTCATTTTTCCCCCTCCAAACAATGGGAATCACCGTGGTTTGCGTGGGGAAAGAGGAATTTTACTTTACCATGGCAGTCTGAAATATCAGCTTTCCTATTTCCATCATCAAATGGTGCAGTTTGAGCCCTGTCATTGCTAATCTCTGTGGTGGCAATGGGCACTTGTGGCAGTACTTTCCATGGTCATGGTTACCACACATGATGTCTACTCAGACTCTAGTCACAGGGAACCATTAATTACCTCTGGAAGACATGTCTGTGTTGACCTTCTACATATAATGCCCAGTTGTTTTCCATGGTGAGTTTTCCAGAATACCTATGATGTTGTCTTTCCTCATTTTGCCTTGTGGGAAATGGTGCTAAAATTTGTAGTATTATGGCCAAGGGAGAATGGACAGCAACACCCATCTTTGCTGATCGATAACTCCCACAGCTGACTAAATTATTGGATAATAGGAATCAATCCAATTTTTCCACATTGATTAATGTTCTTTCATACCAGCTAAGTCCAAGATATGAATCTAAAATGGATCCCAGACCTTCCAGAGTCACAGCTAAAAGAGGTTAGGTATTGCAAGTTGTAACTATGAGGTGCTACAATAGATTTTCTCTGCTTTTACTGCAGTAGACAGCTTTTTGTTTTATTAATTTCAATATAAGAATATAAGGAACTAATTTTCAGACTATTGTGCTCTTCTCTCTCCTTTGCCCCAGAAATTTTTGCAGAGAGATTTTTTGCCAAGCAATTTTTGCTAGGAAGAAGGATGTTCTTGTCTAAAATTGCATTGCAATATGAGTGTTCTTCAACATGTATTAAATATTGCAGGAAGTACTGAATGTTCCTGATGCTGTGCCATAAGACCACATAAATTTGTCTTTTTTCCATATTATTTTTTCCTTTTTGCAGTTTCTTACTATTAGTTATTTGTTTTTCATTTGATTCTTTATGCAATGTCCTCCCCCTCCCCTATAGATTCTCTATTGAAAAAGTACACAAGAGGTTGTGTTAATAGTAAACACACAAGGAAGCTAAAACTAAAAGAAAAGGCAAGACAGAACACAAATTTACTGAAGAAGTGAAACTTTTTAAATTGTTTGAATGGCCTGAGAAACAACCACTGGAAAATTTTATAAGTGTGAACATGTATCTTCCTGCAACCCTCTCTTGCCAAGGCACCTTCACTGTGACTTATGAAGGGCAACCAAAAAGTTGTCACCTAAATAATCGTGCTACTAACTCACTTTATCTTGTAATTTTAAAAAGTCCTTAATACAGGGTTGTTAACTAACAACTCAAAAATTTATTTTGTCCTTCAGGGAATCAAAGCTACTTTTGCTAATTCAAAGCCTCATAGTCTCACTTGGGATGTGTCTGCACTTCCTGTCATATTGTCCCTATGACACTCCCATAAAATTGCTTTCTGTTTACAGCAATACACACCCCACTGTTCTACAGGTGTCTTCCTTTTTGAGGACAAGAAGGAAGAGAAGAACCCTAGGAGCCAACAAAAAAGAGAGCCCCATTTTCTTACTTACTTGAATCCCAGCACACGGATTTCTTTGAATCCTGGAAGTTTCTCAAATATTTTTTTCATCTATAGAAAACCATAAAAAAATTCAGCATAAGATCTATGACTGAAAGGCAATCACAAGTTGGCTACCTAGACAATATTTTTCATATTTCAGAAAGATCTTTAGGAAACAGTCTCGACTGAGCTCGTTTAGGTACCATAATTGCTCAGCTTAAACACAATATTTGCTTTGCATATACTTGCTGTATTACCTGTTAACAGGCAAAAAGAAGCACAAAATATTGTTTTTCTCAGTAATGTAATTGTGCAAACAAGTGATAATCTATTTCATAACACAGCAAGTAAAACAAGAAGAATCAAATGGTTTTCTCATTTTCAGTAGTTTTGGTTCATGAATAATTTTGTGATTTCAGTCACCTGTAAATTGTTAATTATTTAGAAATATTAAGCAACTGCAGATGGGTTTAGACTATCTGACAAATCATTTAGAAATTAAACAGTTTTAACTGTCTTGTACAAGCAGAATAACAATACATTTTTAATTCTAATGTTAACAATAGTACAATTACATGGTTTTGAATAGAAAAGGCATTACATGTGCACTAAACAATGTCTGCAGGCACTTCTGTCTGATGATAATACTGAAAATCTTCAGAGAAACCATTTTTTGCCAGCTCTGCCAATGCATCCTTCACCATTTTTCTACACATATCTGGAACTGAACCAGGAAAGTGAAATAGCTTCCACTAAGGAATGCTCATGAAACTAATGAGAGGCTTTAGTTAATTTTACTAAGCAAACCTTTTGGGAACCTCAAGTCATTAACTGCTATCAGTTAAACTGATAGCTGAACATTCAGTTAATATTATTAACCGTATGAAAATACCACAGATGTTCCAATTCTTATGTAAACCATGGTAATGCACAATGAATGTATGTCCTTTGAAGAATAGTTCAGACAACAGTAGCTAATTACTTTTAACATTTATATTACATTTCTCATTAGGTTTATTGTAGAAATTAAATTATGACAAAGTACTGCCCATGAATTCCTGATTAAGTCTGAACAAAATTCCTAAAGTTATTCTGTTCATCCATTATCTGAGGCTTTTACTGATGTCAAAGATGTTGGCTTGTTAGCTTGGTGGCTGAATAGATGGCTTAAATGAAGGGATAAGCTGATACTACACGTGAAGGAAACGTGAAGGTCTTGAGAAAACAGGAATGACCTGTTTAAAGTGAGGGCAGTAAATTCTAATCCTATTTCGGGGTGAAGGTTATTTCATAAGTAGGAACCTCAGCCAAGGAACAAAGTCAATATTTTTTGTATTCATGAAGCGTCCCTACCTGTAGCTGAAATTTGGCAGCTAGTTGTTGGTACTCTGGGGAGTTGGGGTCACTAAGTTCAGCTGTGTACTCCTGATCAGTGAGAGTGACACTGAATTCCACCATTTGCTCCACAGGCAGTTCGGGGACTGCATTTGTTCCCAGCTCCTGGAAATGAAAAGGCAAGAACAAAAAGGGAAGAAATAGAACTAAGTGATTTTTTTCCCCTCCACAATTCAGTATTTAACTGGCAGAAATGTTCCCGTTTAAGCCCATATCCAAAATAACTTTCTGAAATATAGTCCACAAAAGGTGAAAGTTCCTATCTGTTGGCTTAATTCTTCTGTCTTTGCAAACAAGTTTCTATTAATTGAGAGGTAACTTGAGAGTTGTCTTTCCTATACATAAATGAAGATGAAGAGAATCAAGCCTTCCTTGCACAGAGACTGTTACCAAATCTTAGTTCCACCATCATAAAGTCACACAGCTGTTTCATGTTCAGAGGTTTGCATTTGGTTTTTTGCTGATAATAAAATGGAATTATCCCTACCCATGATACACCTCCCCTCTCTCAGAGGTACCTGTTCCAGCAGGTGCTGTTAGTGTGTGGAGGGGCAGTCCCCAGTGCCCTGCTGCATGGCTGCTCAGAGGAGACAGCAGTGGAGAACCCTCTGACAGCTGGCTGGTCAGAAGGAGGCAAGGAGGGCCCAGTCCTATCTCCTGTGTCGTGGAAAGCCCAGCAGGTATGCTTTTTTTGGCATTATTTAATGAAGAGCAATGTTACAAAATAGTGCAAAATAGGCAACAGGCCTCTCCTTAAAGGAATGAAAACTACATAAAAGCAGGTTGACATACTTTTGTACTTTATACTATATACTCAAAAAGCACCATGCCCTACTCTAGTATACAACAGATGCTAATAAACCCCTTCAGTCCTGCTAGCTGAAACAGAGGGGAGAACTCATTGTTTTTAAGCACTGTTTATAAGGTTTCTCCCTCTTTCCTGTTAGCTGAGCTCAAAAGGAAAAGGTGAATGAAAAATGGGTAGGAATACAGGCTGCCCTCACCTTCACAGGAGTCTTTGTGTCGTTGAAAATTTCGTTGAGCAATGTGCCATTAGGTGCATACGGAGAGAGGGGTGTGCCAGGAGAGCCTGAAGGGGGAAAGAAAGAAAAGTCAGGAAAGAACAGTTTGCATATCCAAAGTCTTGCCCTTTGGTCAGGTGTCAGCTCACTGGAGCTGCTTTCCCCCAGGAGGGTGTGCTTGAGGACAAGCTTGTGCCAGTGGAAGGTGGCTATGGCTTAGGGTGTGGGTAAAGCTGCTGCATTTTATACAATAGACAACCTTTCTTCCAGGTCAAGCATTAGTGGTGTGGCATGTGTGTGACTGAAGGCAGAAATGGCACTGACTATGCATCAATGAAGTTGTGTGAGTTAATAATATTTGGTCATTTCCTGTCATACCACATCATATATCACCAAGTGCCTAAGCTTAATTTTGCCAGTTGTGATCTTTGTCCCTATGACAGCCACTTTTTTTAGGGCTCAATTTAAAGTAACAAGAGACATTGACGGAGTTTTCCACCTAGAGGAAAATTGCCATGCTGGAAGTCCTTACCAATAAGATTCTGTTATATTTCATAAGAATATATGTTCAGGATGGTTTCTCCTTGAACCAAAATGATCATATTTAGAGATTTTTATTACTGTGTGAATTGCTAACATTATTTTAAAGAATTGAAGTACACAATAGGCCTAATTGTAATAATCTGATCAATTTATTGTCTTGGCATCACTCTGACTTTCCTGCTTGTCAGTCTTTATTTGCCTTGCTTGCTTATTTTGGTCAACAAAATGCAGCAGTTGGCATTCTAAATGGTATTTTATAACTGAAGAAAAATTAACCCTATATTATCTAAGTTTGAAACTAGGTAAACACATACATTTGAAGACAAACTTTGCAATATTTGAGTAGCAAATATGTTGTAAAGAGATAAAAAAAATTATTCTCAATGATTATTTTGCTTAAACATTTTCAGTCCACTGAACTTGTCATGCTTCTATAACATTCATTAAATTATAGCCTTCTAAGACCTAAGAATCCTTTGCCCTAGCAATTTTATTTAGCAGGCAGACACAGAACAAGCAGATTTGATTTTACCTGTAGAAATGGAGGGAATGTCTTCCACTTTTTTGCCTCCTGGTTTCTCTGCTGATATTTCATCTTTCCTATCAATTAAATAGAAATGAGTGATTTAATTATCTGCATATTGTATTGGCAATGACAAGAGTGTAAAAAAACCAAAACCATATAGAAATTATCCCTATATTAATTATAGTTTAAATGAGAGAAATTAACTCTAATAGAACATTTCGTGACCTGATTAAACAGTCAGTGGAACAGCATAAGGACTACCAGTCCTGTCATGAATCTGCTTATGAGGTTTTGTGACAGATTTTATCAATGCCACCAGAGGGATGGGATCACAGAGATTAAATCAGTGCACTGTGTCTGGTTTTTTTTATTCTTGGAAGTCATTAAAGCGTTGACCACTGTCTAAAATGGAAGCAAAGAAGCAATGGAAGCTTCTTGTACATCACTTAAATCAGCCTTTGTCTTCTTTGCTATTTCTCATCCTATCAAGGTAGTTCAGTGAGAACTTTGGGATTCTTCTAATTTCAGAGCAATGGATATTTCAGGTTCCAGGTGTGTTTCATATGGTGTGGTGTGAGAAAATAGTGGGTGGGCTTATTTTTCAGTTGTCAGCCTGCATTATAATACCATAAGGATGCTTCCAAATAATTATAGCATCAAATCAGATTCCTGAATTGAGATTATTTTGCGATGCAGGAATGTTAGTGTTTGCTTCTGGATGGGTTAATGCCTACCATGGTCCCCAAGGAGGACAGCTGAAAACTCGTGTAAGAATATGGTGGGTATGATGTATCACAGGATTTGCTTTGGTTTTTTTGATAATTATATTCTCTTTTGAGTTTTACAGTCATGTGGTGATGAATACATTTTTAATAGCTACTCTTACCTTGCTTGAAAAACAGCAATATTATCTATCTCTAAGTACATTTTAAAATAAATAGATGTGTTAAAGATTCTTTTACTTGGAAGAGAAATTATTCTATTGCCTTAAAACCAAATTTTTATTAATTTGTAGCTTTTGGGAAAATTTAGCGTCTCAGATAAGAATCTTCTAAGTGATATTTTGAGATTTTTCTCTCCTGAAATTGGGGAGTAAAGTATAATTCCTCAAATTTTCTGCAGTGCATACAGATGGAGTGTGTGTGAAAACTGGTATGAATGAAAGAAATAAGAGCACTGCAAATGTGTAGTGTGGTGTTAACTGAGGCAGCATAAAACTTGTAGAATAGACAGAAAAGGTGTCCTGAGTTACAGGACCAACCTAGATGTTTAATAACATAAATAAAGAACAGGAATAGATGACAGCTGATTTACCATGTCCTCTGGATATCTTGCATGGTGAGAACTAAAGTATTATTTGTAATGTTTTCACAATGTTAGCTAGTTGTGTGTTGTATCATATACTTGGTGACTGATCACATGGCACCTACAGAATATATAAAATATTTTCTAGGCCACGCAGTAGTAAAGTTGAAATCCAACCATGCATAATAACTGCTGTCTGTATTTCCAGCTAAAATACAAACAATTCCATGGAATTAAATTCACCTTCAGTATTGTGTACAGGGAAAACTGTACTGCTCACAGACAACCTAAGAACTCTGAGATCAGTCATTTCACTTAATGTCTTGTTGCTGTTGCTTGCACTAGGGTGAATGAAAAGGCCTCCCTCTGGACTTCCAGGGGAGTTCAGTTAGGTCCTACATTATTAAAAATATGTCAGATCTCCTCATGTCAGAATGAATTAAGATGCATAAGACCTCTGTGATCAGGAGACAGTGTAACCTATGAGTGGAAAAGATTATTTGCCTGAAAATCTCTTGAAAATCAGAGAAAACTTGAAGGAAAAAAACATCAGTCAGAAGTTGTGGACAATGACTTGTCTGGTGCTGGAATCCAGGGCACAGGGAATATTTCCCTGCCTGTATTAGGGAGCCCTGACCCCCAGTCAGACACTGTTTTTAACCTTTGTCCCAGGGAAAAAATTGCCAAGGCTTTGGGATGAGTTGGAGAACACAGGTGTGAACTAGGTATGTAGCAGTAGTAATAGTAGTCTATCACAGGGTGAAGTATTTAAGGATTTAGGATTTTAGTATGAGAGTGAATGGGAGACAAGATGGAGGATTTTGGGCGTTGTCTCATCTCTCCTTCTTGTTCTTCTTCTTCTCCATTTTCTGTAGCATTGGTGGCACAAAGTCATTGGTTAGGGATGGTAGCAGCATAATTGTTACGTGTGTAGATTAGTAGGAGTCATTGGTAGTAAAGTAAAAACAATATACGTGTTAGAAGGTAATTGGATTAGGTATCTTTAAAAAGACCTTGGTTTTGGGTATCGAGGCCATTTTTGCCATTTTTTGTCCATTTTATGCCTTGCTTCCCATACGTTCAGTCTGGCATGCAGACAGCGTACTGAACATAAGATAAGAGAAAAATAAACAACAACCTGAAGACCAAGAAACAGTGAGTCTCGCTCGTTTTTCATCCCTGGCAAAGAACTCACAGGAGGGAACCTCCTTCAAGGGCCCAGGGGGTAGGTTCCCAGCAGTGTGTGGGGAAACAGCAAAGCCTCCCACATCTGGCTGCACTGTAGTATTTATATACAGAGAACCAGAGTTCAGAGTTCAGTAGCTTTAATCCTGCCATTCTCCAACTTCTGAGCATTGCCAGGAGCATACTTTTTCCAAAGCATTTACAGAATAAAGTATCACATTAATTAACACTGTCATGATGTATAAAAATACAGGAGAAATCTAAGTGAAGGCATAGAGTTTTCATGTTATTGTTTGATGTAGCCTCTCAGCTAAACTTTTATTAAGCGGACTTTCCTTTGGAGAATTATAGCGAGTTTTGTCACATTCCCAATCAACACTACCATAATGCAAAGCCAAGTCTCTGTCAGGGTTTCATGCTCACATTAGTCTGAGAAAACATTCAGTGGTGTCTTGAAATGAACAGGTAACTCAGACATTTGGCCATATCCATTATTTGTGATTCAATTACTGTGTCCTATGATATATCCAGTGCACACATCTCTCACAGCACACACCAAATACACCACAGTGCTATCTGAATATCTGCTCACATGCACACACATCTACACTATCTTTACAAAGAAGGCAGTAACATCAAGTGGCAAGGTTCTACTTGTGCTACTTACCTTTCCTGGAAGGTTCTATGTTTTACTCGCTGCAAAAAGATTAAGAAAAACAGCATTTTACTGGTGGGTGTATCCAAACATTGAGCCTGTTAGCTCTTTTGTTTACTATACTTTTATGTTTTCCTTCTAAGATATGCCCCCTCCTTTTCCTGAGTAATACTTTGCCCTTAAATAAGCAGGTGGGGAGGGACTTGGAAGTTTCTCCCAGTTTCTAAACAAATGTCAGTAATCCTTACCCGTTGAATTATTTCCAGGTGCTCTTGGGAATTGCTGAAGTTTTTGCCAATGTCGAATATGCAAAAGGTTTCTCTCTGGCAGGCAGTAACCCAGTTCTGATATTCTGAAGTATCAGGAATCCGATCCAGAAAAATACGAAAGGCTTCCCACACAGCTTCCTGGCAGACTGAGTTAGAAGAAAGGGACTAGGGATAGATGCTTTGTACCAAATAGTAAACTTGAAAGCCTTTTAACAGGAATTTGATATTTACGCATTCATCACTCAAGATGAAGGAACACACTTCTTCAAAATGTTGTTTAAAAATTCTTTTAGAGAAGGGGATTTTCAAACTTACTAGAAAAGCCATTTTAACCAAAACTTGCTAGTAATTTAAAAGCTGTTGCCTTTAGCACTTTCCTTTGCAAAGCTCATTACTGTGAGATGGGACATTTATTTCCAGTACTCGATACCTACTTTGGCTTAGAGTGAGTTCATTATCTGCATTATCTAAAATATGGGTGTCTCTGAAATTAGTGCAGTAAGTATACTCTAAACTTGCTGTAGGGATGTACTCACCTAGCTGTGTTAAGGCCCCTCAATAATACCTCAGGAACGACCTGCCCTCCCAGCAGAGCAGCTGCATGTGGAGCAGATGTGGTCAGGTTATTAAAAAGGAACAGGCTATCTTTTGAAGAGATTTATTTATTATGAGCTAGCAATTAAAGCTACTTTCTATCTCCTTTTTCTTGCAACTCTCTGGTATTTGTTTTTCTGAGCAGTTACTGCTGAATAAAGATATACTATCTGATGATAAGTAATCCAGTTACCAGATAAATGTGACACATGACCAGCTGAGGAGGCACTGTAGTGTGTTCTCCCAGTTTGCCCCACATGAGGGACTGTCCTCATGGTGACCTAAGCTACGATGTGTCACTTCAGAGTTGGCATAAGGTCACAGAAGGCTGAAGTATCCAACAGCAGCTGTCTGAGCTCCTACATCTGAGCTGTTTTGTGTTGTGTGCTCATCCCTGGAAGGATGAAATACATATATATGTAAAAAAGTAAAAAAATTGTCTAAATTTTCTTAGCAGAAAAATTCTCTAGAGGACTGATATGATCCACACTGCTTTTTCAGTTACAACTGTGTCATGGGACTTGAAGGAGGGGAAGTCATCTCCTAGGCTTTAGACACAGAATAGAACCTGAAAGTGTATATCCAAAACAAAATGAAGGTAAGATGGTCCCACAGATGGGAACAGGCTCTCAGGCTCCAGCATGGCTACCAGATTGCCTTTACATGAAGGATTGTACTATAGTTACACATTCAAGGATGATTCTTGTATCACCACATTTTCAAGTGTACCTTTTATCTGTTTTCATTTATCAGTTTAGTCAGATAAATTAACATGCTCAACTGGGAGGGCAGAAGTCTTTACCAGAAGTTCTGGTCTTTCCTTGAAGGAAATTTTTTTTGACATTTTGATGAAAGACATTGTAATGGAAAACATGCAATTATTCAAGGGAGCAGAAACACCTTTTTATGAATGAGTGTACAAATTATTCAGCTGCAGAATGTGTTTTGTTGCTTGCTTTTTGGGAAATAGTCCAGTTTCAGTTGAAGAACTGGATGATACCTGCTTAGAAAATTTTGAGAATGTAGGACACTTCTGGGGAAAAGGAGTATTTGAGTTCAAACCTTCTTGCACTACAAGACTTACAGAGTCCAATATCCCAGCTGATGTGCTGCTCTCCAAAAAGCTGGTAGCACTATTGTATTCAGTTTTCTTAAATGAAAGGGTCATAGTTATGGTTTTTGAGTTCAGGTTAATGATACCTGTCTGTTTCAGGATAGCTTGTTTTCAGCCCAATCTGAGATGTAACCAGGGAGTTTCAGGATTAATTTCTATTTAAGAAATGCTTTTTGGATCAGCCTCTGTAACACATTTCAGATTTCTGTCTAATGCCCATTGGATGCTCAATGGATATCAAATACTTTTATATCTATAGGAATAGCTACAGACATTACTGTATGTCTCCCATGCTGCCTATAGCAAGCGGCTGCTGGAGTAAAACTTTTGCTGCTCTACATCCAGGTCTCATTTCAGAGGGGACTAGTTGGTTCCCTGAAAGAGAGCTGAGGAGCAGCCAGGTTACACAGATGAATGTGAATGAATGGTGTCTGATAAAGAGGAAAAAATAGATAAGGAAAGGCAATTTAGGGAGTAGGTATTGCCTTAGATACTTGTATCCCAGAAATGCTGACAAGGTTTTAGAGTTAGCTTTGGACCTTTCAGCTGCAGTGCAAATACACACATTTTTCGAATATAGAACAGAACAGCTACAGGATGAAAGACTGGGAGGGGTAGATGAAGGAAGAGAGAAAATTGGACCAAAAATTGGAATGGTTACTCAATAGGCTTTCTGTAGGCAAGGGAAGTAAAAAAAAAGAGAGCTGGGAAGGGACTGACCTGTTGAGAAAGTCTTATTTTTAAAATGTCTCAAATATTTCTTCTTCCCTAAGCTTTTTTCATGACTTGCTAGCAATTATCTCAGTGTTTATTGTATGCCAACACTGCCACAGACTTAATGTAACTACAGATACACCAACATGCTTGTGCAATGACCATTTAAGAATTCCAATACTTGTCTTAAACTGGTGTTATCAATTTTGTGTAGAAACAATGGTACTTGCTCTTTTGGGAAAGGTGGTACTTCTTTCAGCGCTAATGTAAAATTACATTAGTAATTTTTTACTAAAGTACAATTTGTTCTTCATGTTCAGCCATGCTAGAACACTGTGCAATTACTCTGAGTTCATCAGTCCTTTGAGTGCATTGTTTTATTTTCTTCTGGTAGCTCTCTATCTTGAACCCTGCTGATGCACATGTAACATTTGGTTGTCTATGTAAAAATAAAGCATAAAGTAAATAACACATGCACTGCCAAAAGGTGAAGAACAAGATTCTGGAAAATTACTGTGTTTCCTCAGTTAAAGGAAAGACTTTGAAGGAGGAAGTACATACTACAATAATCATCTTACCTCTTAATCTGTAGTAAGCTTGGTGACTGGCTAAAATCTGCTTCACTGATTCTTGTGGGCAAACTTTCACACCAGTTGAGAAAAAGGATGACCTCTTTGTTCGGTGTTTTGCCATGTCAAATATCCGCCTTATGGTTGATATCCTGGACCGCTTTGTTGTTCTTTCTGTTTTGTCTGACCCTGAGGTGACTGCAAGATGTTTGGCTTCAGCACGGTTTATTTTATCAGGAATTTCTGTAAAAAATAAAAAACCAAGAAAGTACATAAACATACTTTGCCTAGGCAGCTCAATGCAAGTTCATATCTTGAAAATGGACACGAACTTGAGAATTCTTTTTGTTACATTTATAGTGGAGTCAATGCACTGACTGAATAATTGTGCTGAGGAGAAGCAGCCTCTGACCACTCGGGGGAACTGAGGGCTCAAGTGGCTTGATAATTTCCTTGTATTTAAACACATGACCCCAGGACACACAGGGTAAAAGTTTCAGAAGCTCTAAATCCTGTTTCAAAAGTGACTTTGGATTAGATCCACAAAAGACACTTAAGTGCTTGAACTTTGTGCTACAGCATCTCATTTGTGAGCATATCGCCCTGTAGGGAAATTTACAGTACAGTGATAAGTAATGTCTACACTAGCAGATAAGTAAAATGAGAAATAGTTGTACCTTAAGTCTTTAAAATCTTATCTTTCCTTTGGGCTTCAAGGAACATCTCCCTTCAAATCAGGTTCATAACCTTGAAGCTATGCCAAGAACTAGACCCTGAAAACTCCAAAAGTTGAACAGGAGTTTTATTGCCTTTGGGAGAAGAAAGACCTGCTTCCAGTCTCTCTTTTACTCCACAGTGCACTCCTCCATCCTTCCCTCACATAAACTGAAGTATTAACCAGAACAGACTATGATTGCTTCTTTGCAACTGGATGGTATGTGTTGTGAATGCTCTGGCATCATATTTCAATAAATCTTTAAATATTCCTGGCAAAGTGGAACAGCTACAGTAGAAAAAAGTGAAATCAGTGACTAGGAATTGAAGACCTAGGATTAAATTTTACTTATGAAGCTATTCAGTTATGAAAAATGGAAAAACTTCTAGGTTGTCAAGATAACCTCAAGTAAAGGAACCCCCATCACAAAAATTCAGGACTCATCCGGTTCCACTTCCTAAGTATTTGTGTTGCAGTATTACATGACATAGCAGCTAAATTTAATCTGAAAATTTTAATGTTAAAAATAGTGTATAAACTGCAGATTTAAATGAACTGAAATACAGCCTTTTGCAGGATCATATGACAGGAGCAATGAGTATCTTTTAGGTTATCTTCCAAAATTTTGTATACATGTTAATAAAGATGTTAAAGCAAATTTGGAAATACCCTTTTTTTGCTGTAATTTGACACAGTAATTACAGATGAAAAATAAAGAAAAATAAAGAAAATATAAGCAGGATAGAAGACAATTTGAAAGAATTAGAAAACTTGAAGCAAGGTATGTGTGTTCCTGAATCCTGATGAATCAAATGAAAAAATTACTTTGAAAAATGGTTTTAAAGCTTCTAATGGAAGAATAAGGGAAAATAACAGGGTAAAAAAGGAATAAGTTCAGTAGAAGTAGCACTATCAAGAAAAATAAGAGTAAAAAATTATCAGTTTGCTGGAGAAAGAAGAAATGTCATGCTGCATATAACAAAGACTAATTATCCTGTTCTTAGGCAAATCAAGAGAAAATAATGAAGGTTAAAAACATATTATCTTGACACTTTGGAATAGTGTTAATTAAATGTTTAAAGAAAAGTGGGCAGATAAATGATAAGAGAAAAATAATTGAAAAACATACTTTTATGAAAACAATAGTATGTGAAAAGAAGAATGGGGAACATTCTACTATGCATGTCAGTAGACATATATATGTATGTCTGTCTATATATGTCTCAGTTCTTATTAATTTCCCACTGAACATCCATTGTTTATTGTGTAGAAATCATAGTAGTAATGTCTGTATTTTGAGATAGGTGCTACTCTGATATGGAAAAAAGCCAACTGCTTGATTGTGAAGAATATTGTCTGGAAGAAAGGAAGTTATAAAACAAAGGCAACAGGTGATAGTTATTACTTTTTAATGCATGCCAGGGACAGTGACCTGCAGACCTATAAATGCCCAATTGTTGCAAGGTAATTTAAAATGATGGTGCAGTCATATAATATTTGACATGAACTGAAATGGAAGTAATTTTTCCACATTAATGTCAGGTCATGAATCATAAACTGCATAAAAGGAACGTCCTCTGTGGAAACGCATCGGTGGGTTCAACAGAATCCCCAAGTGGCCAAACACGGAGTCAGCTGAGACACAGAGTTATTTGCATGTTATATGGGATGACAGAAGGAGATCCAAAGCCACTGAAATCTCAAAACAGATTCCTGAAATTCTCTAGAAGAGAGAATCAAAAATCCACATGGAAAGCAGCCAGTTGTAAGTCTATTACCTTCTACAAGGTGTATTAACTGTGATCGACCAGCTGCCCAGGCAGCCCAACCAACTGGGGCAGGGGATTTTGTCACTAAGCTCTTTGATAGCTTTTGTATGGAGCAAAGGCCTTTCTTGAAGGATTTGCTTCTTCTCCAGGATTTACCTCTAAGTCTTTAACTTGAATTAAGAATTATACTATTCGTAAAACTGCCAAAGGAGATTCTGTTCAAATGATTGTTGTAATGATTTCAAAGTCTCCGTGTTAGGGTCCCTATTTGGGCTTTTCGTTCTGAGAAGTGACCAGATATTTTCTGCTTTCAGTTTGCACTGTTCTGCCACCCTATTTAGGGTGGGTGTAAATTCTTAAAATTATTTTTATTTTCATTCTTTCCCTTCAATGCTTTTTCTTTTTTTTGTTTTGTTTTTGTTTTTGTTTTTGTTTTTAGGGATCGGTTTCTAAAGTATAGGCTTAATTTAATTTATATCTTGTGGTTATTAAATTTCTCTTACTACAATGACATTATCATAATTCTTTGAAATCACTTTTTTACTAAAGCAAAATTTGAATTGGAGAAAGAATCAGCCTTTCTCTCCACATGACTATCTAGTATGAATTTCCTAATATTTTCTGATTGTGAATGGAAGAAAACTTGCCTTCTGGCATAAACATTTCCTCATAATTCTTCAGATCTGTGTTTTCTCCTGTGTCTGTGGAAATTCTGAACAAGAAATTTTTACCTAAGCTTCACAGATGTTTCAGCCATATACTTTACTAAAATATGCCTCCATCTATACTTTTTTAGATGCCTTGATTTCAGTGTCCTGGGTGGAAAAAAAAAATCAAAAAGACACACGCTATTATGAAATTTAATCTACACGTATTAGTTGATCCCTTTTCTTTTTTACTATGCAAAATAGTAATTAAATAAACTGGAGTGATGCAAATTTTACAGGTACATAATTTGATAATGTAAATAATCCAAATAATACTAGGTTGGTTAACTTTTTTTAAAATAAATAACATCTGTAATTTTTTCTAATTTTTTTTTTATACAAGCACATGCAATGAAAATATTCAGTGTTTACCACAAATATACCCTGCCGAATTTGACTTTTTCTTATTTAACCTGTTTCACAGAGGCGACTGTCTCAGTTTTACTTTTAAAAGGTATGTTTTTTAACACACTTTTTTTAGTTTTCTTTGATATTTCTAGGGTAGAAGGACATAACTGTAGAAGTCTGACAATGCTTTACTCTACTTCAGCTAATCTCCAAGATGCCTTAAACAAAGGACTAACTCTCCGTTATTCCCACATGAAAGAATCTGCAACATGCCCAAATTTTCCAGGTGACATACTTGCAGAAAAATACTGAGGTAGTTTTACCAAGGTTATCTACAGAATCACTGTCAGCTGTTATTAAATTCTGGAGTTCCTGACATCTGGTCCTGAACTTAGGCAAATATAACAAAATTTTTTCAAAACACCATAAAGCAATTTTAAAAATATGATACAGCAATCTAATTCATATGGGATCTAATCAAAGTGCTTTGATATCCATACCAATCTCTCAAGTGTATAGTACTGATCTTCAGGTTTTGGTTTCAGGCAGATAAATCGTATTCATTTCACACATTAAAAATCTGAAATTCTTGAAATTAGGCCAGGCCTCTCTTCTGTGTCTCTTGAGACCTGCATTATCAAATTTATATCCTAACTAAAATAACAAGGCAGGAGAAACAGATTTCAAATGTTCCTATATGTTCTTAATAATCTGCATGCCAAAAAAGTAAAAGTACATCACTATTGAAATGGGTTCTAGAGAAAAAGAGTTTAAAGTTATTTGGATAATTGGTCAGCTTTGGTTGTTTTTTTTTAATTTGCTTTTATAAACATAGGGGCAAGAGGGTCTTATTCATACATTCTTGTGTATATTGAGTGGATGCTTCTCTATATAGCTTTATTAGTTTCTCTCTGTTAATAGTACTAGTTTTGGGAGGCCTCAAATTTTGGAGTTGGTAGTTGGAGTTGTAGTTGAAAAATTGCATTTCTTAGTAATGTAGACGGTCTCTGGGTAGGAACATTTATCTACAGCATTATTTTGCAGGAAAACATTTATTTTTATTTGACCTGAGAAAATTTAGATGCCATTGAATACTAAGAGAAGAATTAAAAATATGGTAGCTAAAGATTTGACAGCAAAATTAAAGTTGAAGAATTAAAGTTGAACAAAATTGTTGAAGTCTGAATAATTAATCATTAAAATCATCAAAAGGTTTGAAATGTGTGAAAAAGCAGATTAGTCTGAAAAATCAGTGGATATTCTTAGGATAGAGAGGAATGCTTGATTGATAAATGAGACATATTGCCTGCACAATAAAATAATAATTAAAGACAAGACTTATGTAAAGGGAAATGTTGAAATACAGAGAAGAAAGCTTTTCAGGAAGGTTAATTCAGCAAAGATCTGTAAACATGTTGAGGTTAAATTTATACTGGGGCCAACATTTAGTTGATAATTGAGCCAGTAACAAAAGCACAGCTGACTAGTCCTGAAAAGTTGATCTTGAAATTTCTCAGTGGGCTGATCAATGGAGCATGGAAAGTACAAGAGGTAATACCTGGACTCTTCACTTAGAGGTACTCTCCTCCTGTCATGGCAATAGTGAGGATCCCACATTCTAATGACACTTGCCAGTGACAGACAGGGTATCCATGACATGTCCTCTCATATTCCTTTTAAAATCTTTTTTTCCATGGCTTGTTTTCCTCAGGTCTGTTGCATGGGAAGAGTCCAACTGGATTTTAAGGGGCTTAGGTGAGCAGGGAGAGATTAAAATATGGCATGGCTTTATCGCCAGATGCTGCCGCCTACATCCTGTGTGCAGCAATCTCTATCTCCCCATGCAGATGTGAAAGTGGAGGTTTTACTCTTGCTGATGTTCAGGGCTGATTTGCCAGTGCTTTGTCAGATATTGCTACTTCCACTGTGTTTGCTTTGCATTTCCAAGTGTGTTTTCACAACCATAAAGGCTCACAGTTTCAAGAAGTTCAGGGTATGGAATTCCATACTAGAAAAACTAATGATAATATTTAATCTGCTTAGGTCTTGTCTGAGA
The DNA here is from genome assembly GCA_013399835.1 of Leptocoma aspasia. Classification (NCBI taxonomy): domain Eukaryota; kingdom Metazoa; phylum Chordata; class Aves; order Passeriformes; family Nectariniidae; genus Leptocoma; species Leptocoma aspasia. The sequence goes on from VXAX01003950.1 coordinate 1,782,133, forward strand.
GCTCAATGCCCTTAAACCCAAGGTTATATGACTTGCTTGAACTTATCTTCATGTCCAATATATTATTGGACTGTTTTTAATGCACACAGGGAAAGAACTTTGAAAGGAATTCCTGAGGGACTCAGCCATGATGATTGTTGCATCCTGATGGGTCTCATCTGGTCTGCAACAGGGGTAGCTGAGGCACGGGGGGGGGAACTCACTTTGGATCTCACTTCTTCACGTTTAGTGCACTTACCAGTGAACTGCTCAGTAAGAAGGCAGTATCCACTGCTGTGGGGAAGTTTTGCTGAAAGATAAGCTGCTGACATTGATGCTTAGCTTCAGTAGAAGAGGAATAGCGGCTGAGAATGCCTCCATTTCCAAAAAAAGAAAGAGGGCTAAGACATATATATTAAAAGTAAGTAACTTTAATTTATCAGAAGGAATATAGACAGGGATGAGCTTGATAATTTTTGGTATGTTGGCTTTGTAAATTCCATTCTTAAATGTGGCTAAACAGTAACATTGCCTGTGGAATGAGGCCTGGATCTCTAATTGTGCCAATTCTGTATCTATGGGGGACAGGTCCAGGCCTCCAGTTTGGAAGATGCTGTGTCCAGCTGGCTAAAATTCACTCGTGAACTTCCTGTACAAGAACCACAAAGATGATGGCTACACACTCAGCACTACAGAACCCTTCCTGTACCTACTAATATCTGGTATTATGCAAGACTCAGCATCACTTTTACACGTCAGGGAGGTGCCAGGCGCTGCTTGTGCAGTGGAGACTTTATACAAAAGACAAAATATGCCTAATCCCTGTATCTCTTGCTAGGATTCATCATGACAAAACATCACCTTCACATATTCAGAAGCTGCACTCAAGCTCTCTGTGGCACAGGAGAGGAGTTCCAGGCTTCTGCTTAAAAGGTAAGTTCTATAATTTTCAACCTTTCAAGGGCTATGTTAATTTTTAAAATTAGATTGATACCAAGGGGTTTCCTTCTTAAGAATCCAGGAAAATGGTGGGTTTTCATAAATCCTGCTTGTTGTCAGAAATGCATGATAATGCTTTTTTAAATGTCTATGAAAGGTGAAGAATCTGGTTACTGTTAACATAATGCTCTAATAAGGTAAGTCTCCCATGAATCTTTGTGATACATTCCTATTGTTATCCTTATGTTAAAAATACTAAAGTTTTGGTTATAATGAAACAACCTACACCTCAGAACATGTATGGAAATAAATCTGAAGAAGGATGTGATTAATTATTCTGAAATATATGATATAAACAATGCCATTAGTAGATGTGCAAGTTTTAATAAAAACTCCAAAATTTTTTGTTTTAATGGTTTTATGTTCAAAGCTACGAGATGGCATTAGATAGTGGTTCTTCTTCAGAACCCTTCAAATTAACCTGGATTTACATTTTGGTACCAAAGATCATAGCTATCATCAACCAGTGTGCTCTTTGGGTTCAGTAAGTGTGGAGAATTTAATTTCTGTAAGTAGGTAACACTGGGAAGCTAAAATAGATATCAGAATCCCTCAACTGTTTTCTTCCTTCTCTGTTCATACATATCTGTGTGGTTTTCTATGCCAAGTGGAGAAATATAATTGATAACCAACTTCAGGAAGAAACAAAGAATTTGGAACAATTTTTATGAAATTTATGCATGGGCCTTAGACAAATGGTTTTGTCTCTCTCTCTAGAGCAGATAATTTAGTAACTTCTTATAACTAATTATACAATTCATGGGAAAATAATTGTAGCGAATTATCTGCCTATTATAGATGAGAATAGAAAGCATAACATGCAATTGGTAAGATTTTCCTGCTTTTGTGAATATAGTTGTTATATACTAATGATGAAGCCACATTCACAATAAATGCTGTCTGTACATACCACAAATATTGAACATGCTGAAATCTTTGTGTCAACATATGAGTTTGACACATTTTCTTGCAACCTGGAAAAAACTTAGTAAGAAACTCATGTTTTCATAGATGTAATATGTCGCATTAAAGGTAGAAATTTTTGCATTCTCTTTCATTCAGAAAGGTGAAAATGTTTATCCATCAACTGTTCTCACTTCTACTGCTGGAATTCATTAAAAATATCAAAGGCCATGTATGCTTTCATTGCCAGCTTGTGAATCTTGCAACAGTCTGCTTAAAGCCCAGAACCTGGACTAGAAACAGCATTGAAGAGTGACTGGTTTTAATGCTCATGTATGAAACATGTATCTATTTATATTTCTTTGGCCATTTTAGGAGTATTTAACCTGAAAGGCTCTTCTAGTAATTGATATGGATATGCTATCAAAGGATGCAAGAAAATGCCTTAAATGTTTGAGTAGTTCTTGGAGGGATGCATCCAATTGGCAGTGACAAAACACTCAACTGAGCACCTCTGCTCTTAATTTTCTGATTAGTCATTCTCAAGAGGTACAGTCTTCTCTGAGAAAATCAGTGGGACAGCATAAATTCAAGTTCCAGTGATGCTTTGCCATGTATGTCAACATTTCAACAGTTTTGATGGTATGAGTCAAGGAGTTGCAGTGCAGAATGGGTTTATTGAGATAACAGGACTCACATATGATAGCAATTAGGATGTCTGGTGCTTGAAAAGGTGCCAGAAGCCCCCGTGTCATCTCTTTACTTCAGCTTGTGTAATTGGAACTGGTCGATTTTTCTCACAGTTTGGGGTCACTCATTCTGGAGTGCAATCTACAGTCTCTGGCTAATTGACTCCACCTCATTTTGACAGAGCGTGACTTGCACTTAACCTTACTGAACTTAGTTATGTATCAAGCTGCATAGACCAAGTTTGGTTTGGAGGACACCTAATCCAATTCTTGATCTAAGCATGACAACTTACTTATCTAGTTTTCAGGGAGAAGAGGAAAGGGAAAAGAACTTGAACAGAAATGTATTCATTTTGTGCTATCACCAGGAAATCACAAAATTAAAGATGAGTGCATTGCTGTTTCCTGCCTGAAACTGCTGGGGTTTCTATGATCTGTGCTGAATCACATGTATGAAAGGTATACCTGCAACACAGCCACTAAAACTGGTATTTCAGGTAATAGGGGTGCCAAGACTGTCAATATAAAGTTGGGTAAAGTCTGAGGGAGGTATTGAAACATTTGAGTGGCCAGAAAAGAGGTAATTTTGACTCTGCACTGAAGCAGAACTTTAGAAGCCACTAAAACCTCACCAGTGAAAAGACAAGCATGGCGGCCTAAGTACAATTAACTACTCTGAGAATCAGCCCAGCACCTCTGCTGCTGTCCTGCTTTAGGACTGCAGTGCTTCTTACAAGCCAGGACTTCACCTGGTGTGTCACACCTCAGGTCCTCGTGCTTTTGTGAAACGAGGGTGATGGTGTTACTCTGTCAGAGCAGGTGTTTGGTGAGGGTGGAACTGGTGGTATGCTTGCATACAATGATAAGGCAAGCTACAATTATGTAAGGGTATATAAACACACCTACGCTGTGGCAGGTGTCAGGGTACTCCCAGATGATTGTTAATCTTATGTTTTCCAGGCAGGTTACTGTTCTGAAATCTCTGTCTAGTAAATAGCAGCTGACGGTGACTAAATGCCAGCAGACATGTATATGAAAGCAGACAGTTATTTCTTTCTTTTTAAGCAGTGTGTTATTCAACATCACACATTCTGAAGGGGAAGAAATTGAAACACAGTTGGGCTTACAAAGTACAAACCTCATGGAATGTACAAGATAGTGCACCTAATTCCTGATTAACATGGAAGAATTATGTGACAGAGAATGATCAGAAGACTAATTTTAATCCCAATGGGACTAGATTGGACAGAGATAAAAAAAGAATGAAAGCATATTGAAAATATTTCAAAGCATCAAAATGCAGTAGAATGCATACAGAATTTCTCTTTGGGGAAGAAAAACTGTCTTCTAGAAAGAAAACACCATGTTTGCTATGTGATGGGCGTTGGCCATGTCACTTAGTACACTGCTTAAACCACAAAGGCTCCAAAATTAGCTGAGAAATGAACATGAACAATCTGGATTTCTAGTAGGTCAAGACTCCCAGTTATTTTATTGTAGCCTGTAAATTAATGTCCTGTAGAAGGATAAAACCTTTGATCATTAATATTGGTCAATATTGATCATCTTGTCCACGGGTGTTTTCTGAGAAAAATCCCACATATCTTGCTGTTCATTCATATGCAGTTCACTAATCCCTATAGCACAGGTGTAACTATTTCTGGAATTAATCTTTAGGATTCAGTGACAATGGTCTAGTATTTATATGAAAGTTTGGCTTTTAGCCAGAAAAGAGATCAAATCCCATATATAGTGCAGTGTTACATTTGTTTGAGAAAGGAGAGAAAAAAGGAAAATCTTACTTTTCATAAATTTATAAACCCAACCAGGAAAGCCAACTTTGACATGATAACTCTTATTTTATGGATGAGAGTAGAAGATGATCTTAGTGCAAAAAGCAGTTTTCTTTCTTTGAAGCTTTATATTCCTTGATTTTCCTTTTCCTTTGGCACAAATTTGCTTAAACTTTTTTTTTTTTTCCAGGGCAATTATAGTAATGAAGATCTGAAACATTTATTGCCAAATTAGAACAGCCGAGCGGGAAGGGGTGAATCAGAATGAATTAAAATGATTTCGTGGAGCACACACAAAGCATTTGTGTCCTAAGGAATGGTTGAGTAAATAGCAGATATTTGCTTGCTGAATAAAAAATGCCACAAAACAGTCTTGAATGTGCTCTGGCCCCTTACGTTCTCAGTATCAAGTGCTAGGATGTACCCAGCATCAAGGCACAGTTCTGAGAGTTCAGAGCTCCTCTGCATTTTGGTATTTAGTCTGGCTGTTCAGTAGTTTACTATTCAGATTGTGTGTGCAGACTTTTTGCTGTCACAAAGTTTTTATCCCTTTCACTTTCCCTTTCCTAGAGAAAATTTTTGTCAGGACAGTGGAAAAATTATGGCCAAAGTTAAACACCATAACTCTTGTTTTGCTCTCTACAGTTTCCTGTTTGTTTACTGTGGAACTGGAGCTTTTCCTGGAGAGTCTCCAAATGGCTGGGAGAAGGACTCTATGGGTCCTTAAATAGGGACAGGGAGGAAAGACCAAAAAACATTACTAAGCAAGCTCCATATTTGTTAACCCACATTTTGTTAAATATAAATGTGAGAAAATAAAGAATTAGAATTTTAGCTTTTCATGAGGAAAAAAACCCCAACTAAATAACCCTTTTAATATATAGAAATCATCTCTATTTTTTTTTATTTAAGATGGGGCTGTTTTATATCTTAGTCTCTTGTTTCCTAGTCTGTCACAGTTTACATGTATTTAAAATTTGGATGACTGTAAAGGTCGCAAAGCACCTATGTTAGGAGCCCTAAAGAGTGATCCATGCAAATATTCAGACTACTGGGACAGACTATATACTTTAAAAAATATTTTCTGTAAGTATCTAATCCTAATGCTGTGTCATAAAATAACAGCTCTGAAAGCATCTCTGCTCTTAAAATGAAGTTTCTTAACACGAGCATTAAGTGTTTTGAGATCTGTGTGCATATATTTGAAATCAAATAGTTTAAAACTATTATGTATGGCATGACTAAATGTAAAAAAAGTTATTATACATTTATGCATATCATCTGCACTTTATAAAACTGGTGGCAAGGAATAATTCTAGTTATTTAGTATTCCTCCCTGTCAAGATAGCCCTCCCCATAATTTTGCTGGTCTTTTATGGAAAGTGTGTTGTAACATACAAGACAATTTGCAATTGGTGAAACTGTGTGATGCCACTTTTACCACTATTGCTTTCTGAGTTGTAATTATAAATAGGGGCTGCAACAATGCCATCAAGTATGTGTGAATTGCCTGGAATTCATTCTGTCTCTTTCCATCACAACATATGCAACTTGAATGCAAAAACAATGCATCTTGATAAAACTTGTTTTCTTGTCAGAGATGAAATATCATCATTGTCTCATTTTTGCCACATTTCCAAAATATCATTAGCGATTAAATGAAACTATTTGCATAGAATCATAAGTAAAATTAAAAAGCTGCTAAATATAATTCTAGTGCTAATTATATATTTTACCAAGGATTTTTTCAGTACTTTAATTGTCCACGAGAGAAGATTTACACAGTTTAACTGAGATCCAGGAACTGTGGTCTATATTTCTGTATTTCTTCAAGAAACGCAGGAGTTTCTTAAAAAAACCCAAACATGTAAATAAAACTTTGCAAATAGTATTGACAGCAGGCTATATTTCATACTGTCTCCCTAACAAATATTTAGATAACGTTGAGGAGACTTATCTTTTATAATTTTACATTCTTTGCATTTAATTAACAGGACTGACATAAAAATAGAAGGTCATTGACTTGAGCACACATAGCAGTTGTAGTGTTAGCTTTTAATTCAATTATGCAAATATCAAAGCATAGATGGAAAATTTAATGAGCAATCTCCTCCAAAATTAAATGCATTCCCCAAAGCTCTAAATCTTTTGAATATGGGACTAACCAGGGAAAATCACATCACCATCTTTTCTCTTTTGTTGTTAAAGTAGCTTTATAAATGTTGTGAACTTTTAAATGTTTTTAAATAGAGCAATAGACAGCTGATGTACTAAGTACAGAGCAGGTCCCTGTATTTCTGTTTTCTTGCAAATCATTTTATAGTTATTATTACATTTACCCTTACCGGTATTGCCATTTTTGTATATTTGCCAGTATGGTGTATCCTTCCAGAATTTGTCTATCTAGAAGTTTTTGAAGTTGTTTTTAATAATCAGAATAACTGTCTTCACTAGTAAATGCAGATATATTTTGCTACTTTCTCTTCGTTTCAGTGATGAAAGACCATCTTTAACCATGTCAACACTTAGATGGTCTTTCAGCCTTTTTTAACTTTCCATATATTTGTCTCACAGATCATATTTTTTTCATACCAGAACCTGTTCAGGTAAAATGAAGCTAAATTGCATCTCTTACAGATATTGTAAATCCTGCAAAACACACATAAGAAATAATGCCAATATTTCCTTTTTCAGCTTTGTAGCAGTATCAGTAACCGTAGTGTCTCTAGTTGAATTGTCAAAACACCACATTTGAAACTAAAAATTCTGTAATATGAAAGCCCTTGATCTTGCAAATATTTTGTTTCTCATCATATGCAATGTAAAATTCATCTAAACCTTTAATATATGAACTTACCTCTGCTTCCCTGAACTTGGAGAGCAAGGCAAATGATCAAAAATATTAATCCAGTTTTCAAATGCATGCTGTCTGTTGATCATTCACAGTTTTCAAGACCAGTCATGCAGGAAACAAGAATATTTTGGTCAAGTAGAAGAATTCTGTTTTCTTAGAGAACTAAAATCCCCAAATCTCTTTATATTTCAGGTGTCTCCAGCCTTGGACTGCATTGAATTGCAACTAGGCAGAGTGCAAGAGGTGTCAGAGTGCAAGAGTGGGTGAACCCCTCCAACGCCCACACTTCTAGCCCGGGGAGCTGGAGTGGTAAGACAAGAGTGACGATGTTTTAAAAAAAAGCAGTGTCTGTTTCTGGAATAATCTGTTTATCTGCTGCTCAGACATAATCCCTCTTACGGTCCAGCTGGAAGAGCTTTCTTCATCTTATTAACCTTCTGGAGCCGCATCTGTCAACCCCAGAAGAATTCAACAGCACCATGATAAACAACAGAGGTCTCTTCTAGTTCCCACTGCCTTCGAGCATTGATGCTTTGGGCATTCTGGACGTAGGGCAGGTGAGCACGGGGAGAGATAATTGTGCTGTTTCCAAACCAGTGACCATAAACCCCAGGTAGCTTTTTCCTGAAAGAACGTTCAACACTCAGCTCTTCCACTGCCTCTGTCTTGCAATCCTCTCTCCCTTCTTGTACGACGAAGTTGCTGTTGCAATGTTCCTGTTGGAGCAGTGATGATGATGTTCTGTGACAGTGGTGAAGTGATGACCCAGCAGTAAATTGCAGCAATGTTCAGGGCTGGCACAATCTGATGCCAAACTGTGACTGGGGCAGGGAAAGTGCTGCATGGTGGGAGGAGAAGAGAAAGTGGTGGGAAATGCTCTTTCAAGCACACAGCTCTAACTAGGCCAAGAATTGGCAGTGGCTGAATACTCTGTTCAAACAGCTCTGCTCCAGTTTCACAGATAACCATTCCGGTTACATTTTGGCAAGTGTAAGTGTTCCATACTTACCCTTTTATTTTCCAATACCTTTTTTACTCTTGCATTACACCAGAAAATGCTACCAGATAGGCATTTCTAGTGGTCTCTCCCCCTTAAAAATTTTTGTACAAGTGCTTTAACAAGAGAAGTATCTAGACTGGCGGCAAGAGTCTGTAAGCACAAGTTACTTTAAGAACAACCTTCATTTGAACCCAATCAGTATTCTATTTTTACTTGGGATTTAAACAATGGTAACCTCCCTCCCTTTCCAAGATTGCCTGATTTTAACTACTCAGACCAACTACTGTGCAGACTGGTCTGGGACCACAAAAGATTTGCCTTTTTTTTAGTGTATAAACTTTTATGCACATTGTTTTATTGGTCCAACAAAGAAAATTAAGAATACTTTGCCAGCAGCACAATTCAAAGCAACAGTAGAGATGATTAGGATTTATACTGAAGAAAAATGTATTATTATATAAGGATAATTCTTTAGCAGTACCAATATTTGTCTTTACATGTTTTAGATATAATAATCATATTGTATATAGTGAAATCATAGAAGTATTATCTGTGTGAACCAGATAAGCTTTAAGAAACATTTATATGGATGTTATATTTGGAAGATGAAGCTCCCCCCGTATGTTATCTTATTTTTAGTTCAGCTTTCAATCTGCAACAATTGGAAGCAAAGAGAATTTTTCTCAGGGTGGTGGAATCTGCCATTTTTGGTGTCATCTGAGAATGGGGAATTGGTGAAAGGCAGATTATTTCCTCAGAGCACTCTGGGTACCAAACCTCCATATGGAATTTGGTAGGAATGTGATCCTTTAATTCCATTAGGAATCTAATTTGTCAGATTACATTTTGAAAATGTGCAATAAAGAGATTTACTTAATTACTCTAGAAACTGGTTAGTGAAGCCTGGGCCAGGAATAAGAAATCCTATATCAAAGCTTTCATATAAAAGTGTATTTTTGAGCCATTTACATGTTGGAGAAGGCAGACATTTAATAACACATTCTTATCTTTCAGAGATAAAGGAACAAGAATAATTCTAAAATATGGCACTGTTTTCAGTGTCAAGATATGACTTAAGGAAAAGATTGAGCTCTGTAGGTAAAACTATGATTAAAAGTTTGTAGGCCAGGAGTTTGCACACTTTGAGATTATGCTTAAATCATGAATGTTTCAAGCTGTTTTCTGCTAAGACAGTACCTTCTATGTAGTTCCATTTAATTAAGAAATTTTGTAACTAACCTTGATAACTGCCACCGGGGAAGCAAACAGGAATGATAAACACTCATTAAAACTAAAGCAATATTATCTAGGGACCACTCCATCTCTAAGTACTGCAGAGTTTAATTATAGGTCACTGTTAATTAATCTAGAAGTGTTTCTTCTAGTTGGTTTGCTGTCAACAATAATTATATATTATTAAAAAGGTGATTAAAAAAATTCCACTGAAATTCAATAGTGCATTACAAATACACTACCAAGACATGGGAAGGGCAAAACTGGATGCCAAAATATCCATTCACCCAGGATAAGTACTTATAAATGGGTTAAATTCAACTGGTTACAGGTCATCTGAGTGCATTGCTGCACATACCTAGAATAATCACTTATATGTTGCTTAAATACAGCTAAAGCTGTTTCCTTTGGTTACAAAAGTGAGAAAAACCTGGATTCTTCTGGTCCCTTGTCTGCTGCTAAATTTGGCCAAATCAAGCCTTGTCTCTCAGCCTCCTGATCTGCAGGGATAAAACGGAAAGGAAAATTTAAAAAAAGATGAAATGGTGTGTCATAATCTTGTCCTGCAATAGCAATATTGCCTAGTAAGACTAGAATGATATGATGGTGAAAGTAATCAGAAGAATGGAAGGGTTTCCCTATAAGGAAATATTACCAAGCCTTGAAATCTTTGGCCTGAAAGACAAATGACATAAAGGTTGAGAGAATGATTAAATGACTCAGTTTTTCTTGTAAGATGGAAGAAAGAAGAGAAAAATACCCAATTTCATTTTCAGGCATCTATTGCCTACCTTCTTCCTGAGCTTTTATATTTTTAGTCTTGGCAGCTTGCTGAGACAAAATAATTTCCAATTTAATAATGATATTATAAAAATTGTCTTCCTTTAAGAATAAGAAGGAATTTTAGACATTTTTAGACAACAGTAAAACCATCTGGGAACGGGATACACAAACTCTTCCAGTTGCAACAAAAATCAGATACCACAAAATCAGTCAAATGCACTGAAGACAAGCTGGGAACTGGATCGCTTTTGCTCATCTCATCCATGACTACCTTTAGGCATTGAGCTGTAGTCTCTAACTCAGACTGACTTTCTATTTAAGTCAAGCTTACTGCTCAGGCTGAAAGCAAACTCATCTGTTTTCTGTGACACCTGTCTCCTCCAAAACGAGGACCCTGATGATCTGCTGTTCTGCAGTTGCAGAGACCACGGTGGAATTCTAGTCTGAGCACAAAATTGAAGCACGTGATGCATGGATGCAGTTCTTCATTGCCTTTCATGGACATAACACTAGACTACTGCAATTGAAAAAATACCTCCAGGTTTCTCTGGGGCCTTCAAGAATCTTTGCTGTTATGCTGTTGCTATCACAGTTGTGAAGTCCTAGGACCCCTTATCAGTTAGAACAGGAAAAAGCATTGTGTGCCTACACTTACATGACGAGTTACCAGTCAATATATCTCTCAGGACTGCTTGACCCCATTACCTCTGCTTTCTTCTGAAACTTTTTTAGACTGTACACTCTTAAAAGGATTAATGTACTTAGATGCTGTTTAGTGTGACAAGGGAGATAAGGGTATGAAAAAAGCATGGTAGTAGTTGAGCAATTCAGCATAATTATGAGGAAAATACCTCAGCCTGCTTTAAGATGATCACTGATAAACAAACGATGCTTATGTTGATAGTGATATGACTTTTCTTTGGTATTTTCTAACATCTAAATGGAAGTAAAATGATTTCTTTTTCCTAGTAAGGGGAAAAACAGCAAGCTGACCACCAGCTTCCAGTCAATGGAGATAAAGACTACAGCACATCTGCTCAAAGAGATTATCGTTCACTTGCCTGCATGCCAGTACACAACCTTCTGTTACTCGTGGGGCTGCCTTAAGCTTCTACCATGGGGAGTCGTAAGAAGCTGAAACATGTTTCTTCCTATGCTTGTCACATTGCTTTTCTCTTGATGCTGGGAAAAGATCTTTGTAGATTTAACTGATAGAGTAACTGATAGATTTATTGTTCACAAATCTGTCCTCAGCAGGGTAGCAAATTAAGTTGAACATTGTACTTATCAGCTTTAAAAAAATGAAGCTATCAAAGGTGTCTCTTTATGTGAAGAAAGCCTGCAGAGATGGGATCTTTTGCCATATATTTTCTCTAAACAGAAGAAGAAAGCTGGTAGCTCAGTTTCTTTTAATGGTAATAGGAGATGTTTAGCAGTGTAAGAGAAGGCAAGAAGGGAGATGTCTAAAGTACTACATGTGCTTGTATCATTACACTAGCTTAGTTTTTCCCTCTTTGAGTGTAAGATAATAGTTACTCTTTCTTGTTTAGCCTAGCAATGTTCACATTTTTTCTTTCACAGTTTGTAGTTATTCCTTGTCAGACACAGCATCTGCTTTGTTCATCAGGGTTTTACTTTCTCTATTTACCATGTGAGAGTGAAGTAGGAAATGACTCTATTTTCTGTGCGCAAGATGGATCTGGTAGGAAGGAGTTTCTGGAAAGGTCTTGCAAAAAACCCTAATGTGTGATCCAGGGGTGTGTGCCACTGAAGCTGTGGTTAGAGGGAGAGAAACTAAAAACCTACCCAGAGAGGTAAAAATATATGCAAATCTATGGAAATTTATCTTTATTGTGGAAACAGTATATATTTTTTACCTAAGAGTTTCTTACTGTTCTTTTTCAGGAGGGGATGGGTGTTGCTATTGTTTTCTGAAAGGAACAGGGAACAGTCAGCAGGACCCTTAAGGACCTGATCTGAACTTCCTGGTCTATATGTATATATACATATAATATATGTTTGTAACTTTGTAACTGTCATTGGCAAAGTTACTGGCTGCTATAATTCATAGTCCAGCAGAAGTAAATATAAAAATTTAATTCCAATATTTTTTAACAAAATATAGGAAAATAGGAAATAGTGTGGATATTGCCGTTAATTAGGCCTGGCAAGGCTTGGAGAATTTTTAAATAATTTGAGCACTACTATTATGTATATTGTTTCTGTTTTTGCTTCAGTTGCTTTCAGTAATCTACTGTGTTTGTACTCAGAGAAATGCTGTGAAAAACCTTTTCTTACAGAGTTGCTTTGGGAAGCAGGTTGTCTTTCAACTATACAAGTATTGACCTCTCATCTGACAAGATTGTTTCATGCTTTTGATGGAATCCTATCTCTGTGTCTGACAATATCATGCTTGTCATTGTTTACATAATGGATTCTGTGTATGTGCAGAAGCTGGTTTCCCAGTACTGTTGCTGCTGGTTCCCTCCATGCAATCTCACAAAATGAATTTTGATGTTGCTGTTACAACCAATAAATTCCCTTATGGTTTATCTATTGTAACATTACCATTACTCATATCATGCTTTGTTCCTTGTATCCCATGTTACCTTATCTTGCACTATTAAATTAATAATAATAATTATTATTATTATTATTTTCCATTATTTCTGAAGGGCTCTGAGCCAACAGGGCTTTATCTGCATCTAGTAGATACATTTTTGGAAAAATAGCTGATGCAAAATAAGGGTATAGAAACATTTTCTCTCTCTAAAACTGTGCTATATTTCTTGGGTTTATTGCTTAGTTGCTCTTTCTCACTTTGATATTTTGGTTTTGAAAAGCTTTAAGGGAAATATCAATTAGATGAGTTCTTGGCTGGTGTCCCTTCCAAACAGAAAAATTCTGGCTATTTTTCGGCCATTTTATGTGAGGATGGGTGTATTTTTATTGTTTCCAAAAGTAATTATTGTAAAGTTGTTCTCATACTTAAAAATTGCCCCTTCACTTTCATTAAGCAGCTTGAGAAGCTGTCATGTATAATTTAATAAGGTTGTGACCTTGTGTTTCTATGAAGATGTCAGTTACCTCTCACTTCCATTTTTTTTTTCCTTCTTGCAGATTTGTATGTCTGGAAGTGTTTGCAGTTTCAGTGTACTATTCTACAAGGCCAAATGTATTATACATGTATTACTCTGCATGCTGAATACAGCTGGGATTGTTTAGCTTTCAGAGGAGATGACTCAGGGGGGAATCTTAACAACATTTAAAAATACCTGATGAGAGGGAGTAAGGAGGCAGAACCAGGTTCCTCAGTGCTGCCAAGAGAAAGGATATGAGGCAATGGGTACAGACTGAAATATAAAAAATTCTATTTGAACAGACTTTTTTAATATAAGAATGATTGAACACTGGGACAGTGGTGTCCAGGGAGGTTGTAAAGTCGTTCTTGGAAATATGCAACAGCCAGCTGAGCAGCCTGTTCTAGCTGACCCTGGTCTTCCTTGGGGTTGGACACTGTGATCAGCACAGCCCCCCTGGCTCACTCAGCCATTCTGTGACACCCTCATAGTGAGCAGCACTTCAGGTTACTGCAGGGCCTCTGTAAGACACAGTCAGCTCCAAACAGTATTTCCAAAGGGATTCTTTGGTGTGGCAAATATATTCACACACAAAGGTTTCAAAGTATGATACACACAGAGCAGGAAGTATTATTCCATGTACAGTTAGGAGTTCAGAAGCTGAATTACACTCTGAAGAAGGAAAAGTTTAGTCTGAACAGGAAGAAAAAATGTATAGAATTTGTTCATATTCTGGGACAGAATTCTATGATGAGGTAAAAGGTTGTGTATTGTTAGAAATGGTGTTAATAACCTGTTCAGATTTTTATTTTTTTATCGTCATTCTTTCTGTGATTCCTAGAATAGGCTTCAAAATTTCAAACAACATTGTACATAAAAATTCTCCATTAAAGATGACCCTTCTCCAGGAATGAATGCAAGAATTGATCAAAGTTGTAGGATGGGAGTTCAAAAATATTTTCACAATATAGGATCAGTTGTGGTTAAGTTACTTCCAGTGTAAAAGCTGCATCATGAGATGCACTGGTGGGGCATATGGTTGGCAGGAAGGGAGGAGCTGAGAAGAAAGCCTGTTGTACACAAATCCTATTTTCTTTCCCTTTCAGTCCAGAATAAACCCTAAATTCTCAGTCTTTGATTGATATTTTGTATCCATTTTTAAAAATCACATTTTCCAACCAATTATTTGTCCAAGTACCATGTTTTGATTCTTTCCCCTGGTCACCATCTGGACTCTTGTCGGGTCTCTTTTCCCCATGTTGCCATCTGCTTTCTCTGCTTACTGACCTTCCTATTTCATTCCATCTCCTAATTTCATTCTCCTTCTTTCTGCAGTTTTCTCATCTCTTCTGTGTCTCAGCCTGAAGTTGCTTTACAGCCCACTATGGTATATTATTTTGAAAGCTAAGAGTGGAGTGAAGGATTGTTGAGTTTATTAGTTACACCTGGTAGGTAACTGCAAGGTAAGAAGTGGGAAACTACTTATCTTATACAATACCACCATCCACTGGCAGTTCCTCCATCTTTCCCTCTGCATGACACTGATGGCTACAGCAATATACAAATAGTTCCTCTCTTCAAAATTTACCAGAGAATTACAATTTAGAAGGGCAAATAACTTACCTTTTATTAGGAAAAAATAACCAACTGCAGTGTACCCTCTTTCTACCTCCCAGCAGATTGTGTTAACATGAGGGTTTATTTAGCTCCTTTTCAGACATCTTTTTAATTTCAGTTTCTTTTTCATCATTGCTACCTTGTATATCCCACAATGGCCTCAGCTTCTTCATGCCTCAATGCAATAAGGACCATCCCTGGAGGATGCAGGCTTCAGAAACCAGGCTCTGTTGTCAGCTGAGCTTGATGCTCTGCTCAATGCTGATGGAAGAGGATGTGTTATGTAAGTTCCTCTCACCTTACCCCTGAGATAACTGAGCAGTGAACTGGGATTCCTCATCATTCTGCTCTGAGACAGCAGAGAATAGTCCCTCCCTGGGATCCAGCAGTTTTTTGCATCACACTGATGATCAACCAGACAAATGGTTTTGGAGGAGCTGGCTCAAGGCTGATTCTGGCACAGAAGAAGTTAAAACCAGCAACTTTTCTGTATAGCCTCACACCTGTGTGAGACACAGTGCCTGGCTGTGTGTCCTCATTACCAATTCAGGGCTGCCACTGTGCTATGCACTTTTTAGAGGCAAGACAGGGTAGTGCCTCTGTCCCCATACAGTTCACACATAGACATCTGACTGCTTTTTACAGTTCCAGTTAGGAATTCTGCTGCCTGTGCCATGCAGCACCCCTGAGCTTCATTTCTTACAGACTGTGAGCTCAGCCTCACTCCAGACTCTTTCTGTGTGCCTCTCCTCCCTCCCTCTGGCCACCTTTAATATCTATCCCCCATCCTCTGTCTTTTTGTCAAGTAATCCCTTACTAATTAAACTCTGCCCAAAGGACAAGTAAACAAAAGTAGGTGAACTGACATGAAATTTGCCGGCTCTTACTCCTCTTGCTCTGTTTGTGTGCTTAATCCTCTCTCTAGCTTTTATCTGCCTGTCTGTTTAGATAAGAAGCTGTTGTGGAATAGGGATGCTGTGTGTGTATTGTACAAGCCCCTTTCATAAACACTCTGGTAACAACTAAATGCTACACTCACACTATATTTGAAGGTCATCAGAGGTTGCTCTTGCCATGTCTTGAAGGTGTTAGTGGCAGTTGTTTTACTGCTGTCTGTTTGACATCTGTTTGGGGTTGTGCTTCTGCAGAAAGGTATTTTTTGTGATACTACTTACATTCTCATCAGGCTGGAAGCTTTTTTTTGGGCTCAGATGCTTTCCTGAATGCTAGATTCCATGGAAATATTCCAGGAGAATTTTCTAGACCAGTACTTTAAAACAAACAACCCTCTTTACCCTATCTTCAGATGTGAGGACTCGGCGTTAGCTCCAACTTATCCCCTCAAACAGCTTGAATAACATGGGATGAAAAGGAATGGTGTCTTTGGAGGGATGTCACTGCCCTGTGTTTCCTCCATGTACCACAGATGCCTCTGTTTTTAGTTTGAATGTGCATTTTTGAGAACTCCTGTAACTTGTGTAGCAGTTCCAAAAGTCCATCTGTGTTTATGTGCAGCTAGTGTTGAAGCTGTAGCAGCACACATTCAGCATTGCTCAGAAAAGAGAGACAAGAAAAAAAATTAAGCAGCCAGGCACTGCAAAGCTCCATATGAACTTTTTAGCAGTAACTTAATTATCTAATTTAAAACAAGCATGGTCATCCTTGTTCAATGCACAGAACATATGAAATCCCAGGTTAGCATCTCTCACAGGGAGCCCATGCAGGATTTTAGAAGCTGTCTTGTCTTGCCCTAGGGTCTTCACATGAGTAAGTGTGGTCATGACATGTGAAGAAGTTCCTGTTTTCCTGGGACCTGAGTTTTCTCTGAAAATTATTTGTGGGCTCTACATGAGGTCCATTTGCTCAAATACCTTTGAGGCATTAATCAGTCAAATGATCTTGCTTTGTAGGAATTCTGTTGATAGGATGTTGGCCAAGGAAAGTGATAAGCAAATTATTGTCTAAACTTACAAGAGCAAGGTGAAAACAACATTCTGTCCTACCTTGACTGTCAAATTCATATTATTCCCTTTTTTTTCCCATATATTTTCCCCATTTTCTCCTTTTCATACATGAAAAACACATCTGTATATCTTACTGTTGAAGTTGGCTCTCTGTTCTTGGCTGGAAAGAATTAACTGTTTTGGGAAATCCAACACCTTATGCAATATCCAAGAGAATAATTCACTAAGCTAAAATTCCTGAACTGGTATTGTTGTGTCTTAGTAGTAATGCAAACTAGACAGCTAACTTTAAAACAGAACAGTATTTATTAAGCAACTTTTTTTGGTGTGTATTAAGGGCTTTCATGAATATTCTTGTGGGATGCTTCTGGATGATCCAAATTCCAGGTCAGGGTTTCAGGTCAGATATATAGGTGCAATACAAATTGCTGATATCCGTCAGACTTTCTAACTGGCAAGAGGGGCAGTTTCCCATGCTGGTATTTCCAGGACTGTAGTTTCAGGATTTGTGCTGTCTGGGTTTGGACACAGACATTTGTCACAGCTACTCCGCCAACAAAAATGTGGGACATTTTTATGCCAGTGAAAGGATTTAAGGGTGAGATGCTCACTTTCACAGAAAGTTTGACACTGTTAGTATATGAAGACATCAGTGGCCACTTTTGAGAAAAATTGCATTTTTTGTTAAACTCTGTGCTATAAAGTATAACTTGTCTGTCGATAAAATTTCCAAACAAATTAGGACTCATGAAGGTCAGAAAAGAGAAGTTAATTTACATAGATTAAAGAATGAGTTCTTGGAGTTAGAGAAATAATTAGAAAAAAATCACACTCTGATTAGCAAAAATCCCTCATGATGACCAGGTTCTCATTCAGAAGCGTAATATAAAAGCAAGTGCAAAAACCCCAACAAACCTACAAAATAAAAAGAATTTGGAATGCAGATACTGTGATGAAATAAAATGGATCATAAGGAAGAAGTAGAGACAGAAGAAATAGGAGGTCCAATAGTGGCAAACACTTAATAGCAACAACGAGAAAAATAGAAATGATAGAAAGCAATGGAATATAATGTTATGTATAAGCACTCAGGAAACAGACGTAATTTTTGCGTAAAATATCCTAGAACTTTGCAAAACCAGGAAAGAGGAATGCAGAGATGGACGGAGTTCCAATCTTACATATATTTTACAAATCCATGCATAGGACCCCTGTCAGTATTCCTACATCAGCTATGAAAGGGAGCTAGTGTAGTCCATGTTCTTTCATAATGTAATTCTTTGAATCTAGAAACTGGCTTCTGTTCTGCTACAATATTACAGTCTGATCAAATTTTTATCATATATAATAGCCTCTTATCACTGTTCAATTTTCTAATGCAGTAACAAAGTCTTATCACATCTGTGACAAGACTCCTGATAATGAAGGTAAGATAGATTAAGTACTATGTTAAAAAATTTTCTAATGCATTAGAACTCTCCCAGCAAGACTTTTGACATTGATTTCCTGATGCACCTTGGAAACAGTGCTTATGCAGCAAATTTCACAGCAAAACAAATAAATGAGCAAAACTGGTGAATAAAAATATTTCACTACTGGATTTGTAGAAGCTGTATTGGAGCCATGTGTGCTGCATGCCTCATGGGAACAGACTGGATAAAAATGGAATTCACTGTGAGGAAGAATGCTGATTGCATATACCTAGACCTAGGTATAAGTGATTTACCTGGCAGAAATAACACTTTTATGTAAGACAAAGTATTGGCTATCACCACGAGGATGATTGGGAAGCATAAAGCAAAGATACAGAGCTCCTTATTCAATATTATTGAGCCTACCAAAAAGTACAGAAATGTTTCTGTAATGCATCATCATTACTTCAAAATTGGGTCTTTATTCACAATGGAGGAGAAATGTTTTCAAATTATATTTTGTTTTTCTGCAGGAAAGCAGTTAATGGAACATAAATTTAAATTGCTATGAATTATGTTACATGCTTAATTTTATTGCATTCATTAAATTATATTACTTTCCACAAAGAACAGTGTGCTGTAGAATAGTTGTCAGTTTAAGTGTTTTGTAAAACTAACTGAAAAGTCCCACATGAGACTTAATAATTTTCTTCTATAGAACTCAGAGATGAGTACAGACAGTTCTTCTGAAAACTTACAGAGACTGAAGGCAGAGCTTCTGCTGAAAGGGAAGAAAGCTTCTCCTTCCAGAAAATTGCACAGATCCAGCAAGAGCAGATAAGTATCTTATATTTGCATTACTGAGTCTTGTAACTGTCTTAGTAGGCTTGATTTGTGCTTTTTTAGTGAAAGTGCATCGCCTTTCAGCTCTTAAATTAGCTTTATTCTAATTCCCATTAACACACAACAGATGGAGAGCTATAATCTGAAGGGTCCTGCAACTAAGTCTGCCAAGTGTACTTGTGTACAAAATCAAAGGACTTGATTCCATCATGGTTTTGGCTTGATTTCTACAAAATGGTGCATCATTGACTTAAAGTAAAATGATCAGTTTCATAAAATCTACTGAATCAGCTTTCGAGCCGAGCGTAGCTTACATATGCATGTAAGCTACATATGTATGTAAGCTATGTATGTATATGTATGTATATGTATATATACATACATATACATGCATGTATATGTATGTATTGTCTGACTGAAGCCCTGGGTACATTCCTTTCTTATGTTTATAGTTTTCCACTTCAACACAATACATGTATTAGATTTTTTAGATTGTCAGCTATGATTTACAGAGGTAGAAATCTTAGAATGATAAATAAGTGGCAAAGACAGTATAAATAGGATGCTAAGACAAACTAGTGATTTGTTTTGGGTTCACAATTTGTATTTGTTCTGGATTATGACTGGACTGTAAAAGTAGGTTGTGGTTTCAGAGACATCTTAAATTTTTTTATACAGGAATTCAAATGCATCTGACCTCTACAAAAGTTGGTGCAAATTTAGAATGAGAATGTATCGTGACACTTACTTTCTCAGAACCTCTTTTATAATATAAAGTTTACGTTCACAATACATAAAACAATATAAGTGAAAAAATAAGAATACACATTAAGTTGCAGAGATTAACTTCCCATCAATGTGCCATCATTTCTTTCAGTGCTATAGTAAAGCAATTAGAATAGTTTCTACAGTTGTTGCTTTTGTCAAATTTACAGAGATTTTTTTATAGAGAAAAACATTTAATATCAGGGAATTCTTATGCTTCTGAATATATTTCCACTTCATAATATAAAAGGACTTTGTGAAACTAAATGACAGCTACTGAAGCACTAGGGAATATAACAATATTGTACAGCACTCATTCAGTTTGCCACCTGATAGAGAAGGTGTTTTTGTGAGATTTATTTCACGTCCACAAGTACAGAATGGATACTTGGATACTGACGGTCAATTCTGAAAATTCTTGTTTGGTGAGTGCATTACAAAAATGCATTCTTTCTATTGATGGAACAGATAATATCAGTTCTTTTGATGCACTGCAAATGGGCCTGTTCTACTTTAACTGTGCAGTTGGTGCTCCTGTTGAAGTTATTTATAGTCTCAAGGGAATCAGTGTGTAGTTTTTTACGTCTGAGTTTGTACTTTAAGATTTATTGCTTACTTTTTTTAAGGCTTAACTAATTTGTATTTAAATTTGAGAGGGGATTGGTTATAAAATTGCTGAGTCTAGAAATCCCATCTAATGACAAACCAGAGCTTCTGAGAAAATCAACAGGCCTTCATCCCCACAGAATCTACTTATGAGAAAACTGAACATTTTTCTTCCCCACAGAAATTACATCGTTGTTCTGGAGACTGCATATTGCATAAGGAATTTGAGTAGAGAGCAAATGCCTGTACAAAGGCACAGACTCAAGTGGAGAGGGAAAGTATAAATATGCTTATGGCACATGAACAAGTCGATTGGATCTTTTACTGTCATTGGTAAGCTATTAGTCTAAACTGGACAAACTGCAAGTGCTGACTTAAAGGACAATCAACAGCATCTTGTCCTACTGAATAGAAGGAATGATGCTGTTTAACTGGGATTAGCTAGCTGATATTTCTGGATATGTAAACACCTGGATTACATCTTCAAAATGGTAAACAACAGACCTTCTTAGAGAGGACACCTGTTAACAGGACAGTATCAAGCATAAATACAACAAGCAGACTTCCCAGAACTGACCTAGTTCAGCTTTATGTTGTTTACCAGGGACTACACCTCGTGCAGAATCCTACCAAGCACACAGGGACATCTAATGACCGAACCAGAGACTGCAACTAAACACACTTGGGCCATCTGAGCACGCAAAAAATAGGAGGTGTACACAGCAGAGGCTGGGGTGGGTGCAGGCAATGCAGGTGTTCAGAAAATTGTCTCACATGCGCGCAAATATCGCCTTATAAAATACAAAGAAAATTGTTGTCTGATTAGGAATGCTGAATGAGCCTTTAATTGAAATAATCAGGACCAATGCAACATTAAAGCTAATTGAAACAAACTAAAACCAACCAGCTCCCATCCCCTGTATTTTTGCAACTGAATGGTGTGTAGTTTTAAAGTGACAGGATGTGTCTATGTGTAAAAAGTCAGAGTACTGCTTATACAGGAAAATCATCTCAGCAATCTACTTAAGGCATAAGGATTTGGGGAAGTGTAATTAGACCAGTATTCTGGGAATTTAGAAAGCTGGATTGAATTCTATGTTCATCTACAGACAACTGTATGACCTTCAGATGGGTCAGATCGCCAAGGCTGCAGTGAGGGGGAGTTAGAGGCTTAAAAGCCTTTGATGATCTGGAGCTTTGTTGATCAGTCTAGCTTATTTCCATAAAACTTTCCTCTCTCAAGGCAGTACTGGGAGGATGAATGTGCTAAAACTGCTTTTGTGGTAGTAAGAGATGGACCACAAACAGTTCAAAACTGGGAGACTGTTTTTGTGCACAGTTGCTGATCATACCTCTGTCTTCAAAAGGTGCATGCCAGTGCTGGATTGAATCATAATGGTATAGATTTTCTTTCCTGCAAGGGAGAAGTACTTTTCTTGTGTTTTGTATTTTGTTTTGTTTTGTTTTTGGTTTTTTTTTTTTCTTTTTCTCTAGATATCAGACAAGACAACTTCAAATCTTGGTTAATGGTCTGAATAAAAACACCAGCAAAGTAACTTTTAGCTGGTCAGTTCTGTTTTCATCATGAGATGATTCTACAGTTAATGTGAATTGTTATAAAAAATTTCATGGTACTCTGATGTTATTAAGACTGACTATCATTACTTGCTTAACTCAAATATTTTTATAGGATTTAAAAAACTCCTACTTTCCACAAAAATAATAATAATAATAAAGGAATCCATGACAGATTTTTTCTGTGTTGGAAATGTCAGTGGGCTCTGGGGACATCTTCTCTTATTGTAAAGGCCTCTCTGTTGCTTTTTAGTCATTGATGTTTCTCCATACAATCTTTTTTCTCTTAATAAAATCTATTTGAAAGTTTCACTCCTGAGGAACGAAAGCAAATTTCTACCTTTGAAGAGTCTCTCTGTATCTTTCTCTTATAAAGTGGATTTTGAGGAATCATCTTTATAATCTTTTCAGCAGTTCCCAAAGCATAAGTGATAATTTATTTGTAGAAAAGATAAGGACTTTTAATTTTGTTTTAATTTTCTTTACGTAAGACTAGAATAAGAATATTACTTCTGGATTCAAAGAGATTGTTTGAATTTACCTGCACTGATCCAGTTTGTGCTTTTAAAAAACTTCATCCCTCTAAAATGATTAGAACCTTGCAAACACAGATCCATAGATATAGGCAGCAGAAATAGTATGGAAGTGTATTTATGCCCTGGGTCATAACTATCAGTTTGTCTACATTGTTGATTTTTAAAAGACGAGAAAGAATTAAAAAAAGAAAAAGGAAATTATTCAAAAACTTAATAATAACTATTTTCTGCAATGAAAGCTTGAATTGATGGCAGAAATGATGTGCTCCTTTCCTGATTAAAATTTTAAAATGTTTAGTTCTACACAGTGGTAAATGTGTTCAGTCTCTTTGGCATCAAAGGAGTCCTACCATCTTACATTTTAACAGAATTTGTCCCAAAGTATTTACATAAAAATACATATAGATATATTGGCCGCTGTAAAGCATTATTACTCACACCTGTTCTGTTTGTGTATGATTCTAGAAATAATCTTTAGGGCAACACCTAAAGGAATTAATAAGATGGTAAACATAATTCATGGCTGATGTTTGCAATGTAATTGTATTAGAAAAAATGAGTGGAACTTCTCCTATCTCTCACTGGTGTCTGAATACAGAGCCACAAAGAATCAAAGACCTGTCCATCTTTGTTGACACCTCAGTGAAAACTAAGACAAGATTAGAGAATACCCCAAATAGAAAATAAATGATCCTGAACTTACGTAAAGTGTTAATGTAACTTAATGTGAAATATTTCTTTGAAATACTGTGTCTGATTCTATCACTTTTCCTATGCAATGTTTCTTATATAATTTTAGCAAGAAATTTTCCTGGTTTGGGCTTTTTCCAGCAAAATAATCTAATGTAACAATGATTTTTTGAGGCTTAATTTACAGATGCCTGTATCTTAACACCCCTAAGTGGAGGCTGATATAATAGGTGCAGAGCATTTTTATTACAGTGGGCATTGACAATGGATCAGGCTAAATATTTTTCTTGATTCATCTATTCTTATCACTGTAGCCATTGGCAAATATTTAGGGGAAAAGTAGAAAAACAGAGAAAGTAGTAGTAGTTGTAGTAGTAGTAGTAATTGTCCACAGAAGTTTCCGAATCTCCTAAATTATGTTTATGGGCTTTCACTTTTTTTTTTTTTTTAAACAAATAGCCAAGACTACTTTCACAGTTGGCAGAGAATTCAGATTGACAGATCTGACACAGTGTCTCTGCTAGACCTGTGAGCTCCTGAGTCACCAGGTGGAGACCAGACAGATAATTCTGGGTCATTTCAGGCCTGAGACCTCAACCATGGTGTGCCAGAAGCATTCTGGAAGCCGTATGAAGCTTTGCTGAAGTAAAATATGTTCAGTAGATTTCATTGATGTTGTTGTTGCTACTTCAAAGTGACTCTCCTTGAGGCTGACTGCCCTGGAGAACTTCAAGGTCTCAGCCAAGGCCTGGCTTACTGACCTTCCTTAAGGGAGCACCAACAGTGCCATCTCCCTTCCACTAGTGATCTTGTAGATTGCTTTGTGGGCTAATTACCTCTCTTGAAAATATCTGGGAAATGAATGCCTCGGTTCCATCTGTTTTTCTGGGGATTAGCGTTGATTTAATGAAATTTGTTTGCATTTCTAGCATTTCACAGGCCACATCCAGAGGGGAATTAAGACTTTGCTGCACTCTGGCTTTACTTGAGTTTCTCACAGAGGTGTAACACTCTGGAGCTACATTTCATCTGAATCATCTCTATAACTATAATAAATTACTGGTTTTACAATCCAGTGTAGCAGGGGAGTAGCTCTAGAAGCACTAAGGCTTTGAAGAAATGCTTAGACACTGGTCCAACTGGGTTGCTTTGTTCCTGTTAAAGAAGGATTTAGACTGACCTGTTGGAATGTTTAAGCACTAATATGACTTGGATGTAATTTATCTGAGTATGTTATGGTAAACGTCTCATCTGTTAGATCTACAAAAGGTCTGTATATTTTTCTTGTAATCAGAGATTCTCAATAACATATACACAAGTTATATGAATACATTAGCTACTATTTTCATGCCATTGAAGGAAAATTCATTAGGCAAATGTTTATATTCTAGCATGGGTAGATGCAATTTCAATAATTTTTTGAGATTGTTTCAAGCCCTTGAAAAGTTCTTGGCTTCAGGCTGTTTATTTTCTTGCATTATACATTTCTTAGACATTCAAGGTAAGTGGAAATATTTGCACATTCTGGAAAAACAGAGTTGGGTGAAGTACTTATCCACATTCTGTGGCTTTGGAACTGCATTTAAAAGAGTCTATTTGATAATTTTACAGCAAAGGTTCTATGAGTAAACTTTCTTTGTGTAGTTGTACATGGAAAGTGTAGTTTTTGTTAATGTAATTGCCTTGTTTAACCAAGAAAGTAAATTCTAACTCTCTGATAAATAAAAGAAGCACAATTGGAATTTCCTTTTAATTTGTAAGATAACATTATGTTGAGGGTTTCATGTGAGATCTCTATGTTGTGGAAGAAGAAATTTGTCAACTCTAGTTCATGTTTGTCTTATGTCTTTATTTTCTTTTCAGGGCCAACACTTTAAAATTCTCAGACATGTAATTGAACACTGAAATAACACTGTTTAGGATTTTTTATGTTTGGGTATTGTGAAAGACTGAGGTGATGAGGCATTTCTCTATATTGTAGCAAGGACTACTTCTATAAGATTCCAGATTGGTTGAGGTGATGATTTGGAAATTATTGTCCTTTTTCTGAACTTAAGTTCCTGAAATAAATGGAAGGGACATAGAGACTGTGATGCATAAATGTGATAAAATTTTAGCAGTATGCAATTGCTTCAGAAAAACAAATCATTCAACCTGATGCCTACTTATTTTGTGCCACATTTGAAGTTGATTGCAGGTTTGCAGTTTTGGATGGCATAAAAATTATCTTTAAACACACAGAGACACACCTTAGCACTTAATACATAAACTGGGAAAATGAATGATAGGCTGTAGAACTAAAATCTACTGTCCAACGTTTTTTCAGACATATGAAGTGTGTTTCTGAATGCTGACTCACACCTCTTAAAATTTATTTTAAATAACTACCTTTTGTAGGCCTGTCAGTTGGCATTTTAAAGTGATGTCATTCATAGTGCAAAGTCAATTAAAGTTTTTCTTATGAAAGAAGGAAAATATACATATTTTATAAAAAGATCCCTTTGACTGATATTGGAAAGCCTTTATGTTGCGCTTCATATATAGGACCAGCATTGAAAAACGTCCTCTGTGCCTTCTTTTCCTAGGGCTGTACAAGTCCATTTCTCTCAGTCATTTTTCACTGCATCTTGTGCTCTGGCCCTTGACCACCCTGGTGGCTCTCACTGAACTTCCTCCAGTGTGTTAATGTTTTACTTGTGCCCTGGGAGCCCATAACAGGAAACAGGGTGCTGCAGGTGGTCACACAAGCACTACGCACAAACAGAAATTCCAGGGCATTCAGTGGTAGACAGAGCTCACATTTGCCTGTACAGGGGGGTACATCAGCCTAGAGGTGAACAGCTCCTGCACATCCCACTTTTCATCCCATGGTGCTGAAATACTTAATCAGCATCCAGCCTAGATCAGTAACTACATCAATCCCTAGGAGTTTTGGGAAACATTCTTAACTTTAATAATTATTTTTTCCCTTTCTCTTCGCTAGCACAGAAAGAAGCCAAGTCACTGTCTAGTGAAAGGCCTTTTCTAAAGTCAGTATCACAAAATGATAGTGGCAAAGTGCTTTGCTGTGTTCAAACTAATCGCTGCCTAAGGAAGATAAACCTATAAAAGAAATCTGCAAATTTTCTAAATTCAGAATAACTGTCTTGTTTAGTAGTGGTGGTTGCATTTTTTATACAAGGATCAGTTTTATGGTTTCCTCTTCATAGAATAAGCCTAAGTTCTTATTTTATACTTGCTTAGGTCTATTGGCTTTCATCTTCTAGTTAGGACTAGCCCCCATTTCTCTCAGTAATGTCAAATTTGTTATTTTATGACTTTTGATTGAGCCTTGCTGTGACCATCTTTTCAAAGCCATCAGAGAAACTATTTCCTGAGGAATTACTTCTGGGATGTAGCTAAAGAAAGAAAGAAATGAGATAGGCTGTGTCTTACAATTTTTTCAGTTCTAGGACAATAACGTAGAATTCCTATTTTTCATTAGGACTCATGTTTTATCATTTGGTAATAAATTAATCTGTGTTAGATGTGAAGGAATGCTTTTCAAATGGTTATTTAATGGCACAACTATAAAATATATTTGACTTTTCAGCAATAATGGGGTTGTTAGAAGACATTCATATTGACATTCTGTGTGTTAAAATGACAGAAGCCACATTTCAAGTATTTACATAATCATGGGAGCTCATTGAAAAAGATTAATAAATTTATTGATCACTTAGTAACAACCTGAGGGTTGACAGAATCCCACTGTTATCCTCTCAAGATGGTAAAAGCATAGTTTTATTTCTCTCCAGAAGTTATTTTATCCAAAGATATTTAAAACTGTTAAGAGGTGAGGAGGTCCTCAGTGGTTTCTTATGCTGACATTGTGTCATATTTTTATTTTCAAGTCCTTGCACTCACAGTTACTTACAAATTGTGAACTCTAGATAATAAGGATCAACCTGGAGGACTTTCTGCCTTCCATGTGTAAACTGCTCTGTGTCAGGGTTTACAGCAGAAGCAGTGATGTTGTTATCTGCTAGATACAAATGCATTCTGAACTTAAATGGTCCTGCTTGAAAGAAATAGGAGTTCAACATAGCATTTAATACAACATTGTTTGAAAGCTTTCTGTTGAATATGTTTAACTTTGTCCAGAAGACACAGAGGCACATACCCCTCTCATCTCATAAAAAACCAGACATCTTCCATTTCATTTATATCACTGGCTTGCTTTTGAAGTTTTGTTCAATTTGTTAATCTGTGAAGGTATTTACTAACAGTTAATTTACACATTTGTATTGAAGGTCAAGTGGTAACATGCTGTTGAGGATTAACTGCCCCCCTTTCTTTCTTTTGGTGAATTTATACATTAAGGTACTCTCACTTCAAGAAAAAGCTGTCAGAAAAAGAAGTTCACTTTTTGTTGTATTCCACTTGTGCTTATTGAAGAAATATGTATTTGAATGAGGAATCTTTCCTCCTAGATACAACTTAATACAACTTGTCCTTTTGCTGTTGCTTGAAAGGCAGATTCTTATGTTTATAATATTACACTCTTCTATTAGGAAAGAATGTATCTTCTCAAATAACCTTGGATTGGCTAGGGACATTGCAGGATTAGTTAGAAAAAGATGCTGACTGAAAAATAAGCAAACACAAAAGCCTTATTCTGACATTAACAGTTAAAACAAGAACCTTGAAAATCCTAAGTATGTTTCTACAACTTGGGGGTAGGGAGAGAAGTGAATTTCGGTGTCTATTATTTCATTATGAAAGTATTTCTCTGCCTTACAATATGTTGTTTACGCACCTTATGTGTGAAATTCATACTTAAGACCAGTTGTGGTGAGGGCTAGAATTAGGAAAATTGTTGCTCAGAAAAATGGATGAAACATCAATTTTGCTGTTTTGGGTTTGTTGTAACAGGGGTCCATCTGTAGGGGCTGAGTGAAGCTCTGCTAACCGCAGACATAAAGAAAAGGAACAGTAAAGAAATAGTCAGAGGTACAGGATTGTTGCTATGAGAAAACACTAAAATGATGATCTCACAGCCTGTAAAAGCAATACCTTTCATGTAAGCAGGAAGAGATATCCAGTGAAACCATCAGACACCATGCTCAAAACAAACAGAAAGAAGAGCTGGTGTTCAAACTTAATTAAACTTTGGTATCTACTGCATTGGGATGCTGTGCAGACCAAATACTGTACAGGTTTTAATAACAGATGAGTTTATGGAGTAACTGTAAAATCTGATCATCTATCTACAACTTCTGACCGAAGCAGCCCCTCAACATGCTCTTTTCAGGAAGCTGGTGAATCCTCTAGGGAAAGGTCAACCTTTAGTCACCTTCTATTCTTTTCTTAAGCATAGTCACTGTCCCATGGGCAGATAGAGCCTGTTGGGCTAAGGAACCTTCCACTTAATTCTGTGTTCAAACTTGTGGTTTTACCTAGCCAGGAACCCGAGTGGCTTTTCTGGCTGGCAAGATTGCTCCATACAGCTGCTTCTTTCAAAGGCTTCACTGCAGTAAACACAAAGCTGAGCTTAAATATTGGTAGAAAGACATAATATCTAGAAATAGTTGTAAAATATTAACATTGTTTTCTTATACTCTGCAGAAGTGTTTTTACAATTGCATTTAGCTATTTCATATGGAGAGAGAAAGTACTGCAGAATATTTTAAAGACATTTTTGGTTTCTCTTTCTTTCCTAATCTGTCCACCAACAATAGTTCAGTATTGCCCTTTAGTTAGAATTTAGTCTAGTTTTCCTTTGCCTTGGAGGAGATGCTGAACACCTGCAATAACAAAGACAAAAGGAAGCTGGAAGAAATGTTAAAACCGGATGGATATAAAAAAGGGGTCAGTGAAAAAAACATTACAGTTTGGATGATTTTCCTACAGAGAGAAATACAAAAACAGCTAATTGTACAGAAAGTGCAATTGCAAGGAATTTATTATTACTTAGCTTCCCATCTTAACTGTTTTACCCAGGAATAGACAGACAGATAGGGAGTCTTCTTTCTGTAATGCATTCGAATGACATGTCTGACTGCATGACTTTTCCTTCTTGGGTCCTATTCTCCTGCTCTGGACTAGGTTAGGAGGCATGAAGCCATGTCAAAAGATAGTAGTTTATGTGTATTATTTGCATTTACATAATAATACCTGTGCATCACACACCTGTATGTCTATTATTTATGTTTCTCTTTCTTAAGCCTGTGCTGTCTACTAAAAAAGATCTTAGTAAAGCAACTGAACACTTATTGATTGAAGTAATGCTCTTTTCTGTAACAAGCCATGATAACCCATTCATCAGGCATCTGCTATTAGGTTGCAAAAAGAATTCAGTGGCAACTATAAAAAAAATTTTTGTGTTACCCCAGGCTTCTCACCTACATATTAAGGACATGAAATTCTTTCTTTTGTTAAGATGGAAACTGAGTGGAGGGAAAAATCTACCTGCTTTATAGTGACATAATAAGAGATGCTGTTTTGAGGGGCAGCTGCTTCTTTTAAAAATGTCAACATCTCTCTTGACAGAAAGGTCATCAGGAAAAGTATCATTATGGATTTTTGCAGAGACCTGGATACTTTCATAAAACCTTATTTGAAAGATGCAGAATTATAAAAGAGTGAAGATGAGGCCAGGTGAATTAAACGTGTGTGTGCCTGTAGCTTTCATTAAAAATAAAAAAGTATTTATTTAAAGCATTTTTTGACCTAATTTTCCTAGTATCTGATTGTTCCTTAGCTAGTGATCACCTCTGGAATTAAAACAAAATTTTCTTGATAGAGTACCTAGAAAATAAAGAGCTATGCCTAAAATTTGTTCTGCCTGCTGAAGTTACTCCTGAATACTGCAGTGCCCAAGAGCTAAGTTTGAGCCCAGGAGTATCAACAAGCAACTAGGTTCCCTACTTGAGCAATTGGGAAATTATGGTTATTTTAGGTCAATCTCAAAAAGCCACAAATTGAGGTAGATGAATGCAAACACTTCATATAAAATATACAAGAATTTAAAATAAAATTACTGGGTTTGAGTTCTTTGTCTCTGAACCTCATGTTTTATCTTCTTTAAAAGCTTAGAAGTGAGTAGGCATCCTGGTTGAATATGATAACCATACTCTATGTCAATACTCTCTAACAGCATAGGTGTGGTGCCTATCCTGTTATAGACCTGCCTAATGATTGGACTTCTCCAGACAGCTGGAAATGAGACTGTGCTCCCTTTTCTTGAGGAAGGCCTAGCATTTTTATGGGGACTTTGAGACATGGATCCAATATGCAGAATTATGGCTGGTCCATCTTCAGTAGTTGTTCAATTTTTTAAATTATTTTTTTATTTATTAAATGATTTGGGTTGTGCTGAGTGATGTCAGTATTTTCTATTTGTATTATGAATGACCATAACATGCTCATTATATTAGACTACTGTAGTGATTAGTTGCTTTATCTCCAGATTTTGTCATTTGTGTCACAGGCACTCCAGAACTGCTCATGAGGCCTGTGTCTGGACTGTGCAGATTATATAGCAGATTATCTAGCATCTTGACCACACTTGAGGATATCCTGAGGTATCCTGGTTGTAACTTTAAAGGAAACGGAAAATAAAACTACCACCAATTTCTAAAACTTTTTTTCCTCCACTTGTGCAAGTTCCCCTTAAGCATTAAACCTGTTTAAACTGTATTCTATAACTGAGACCATACAGGGAACTATTTTTATTGCTGTGGAGAATGAATGAGGGTGATTTGAGATAAGCATTTGAGATTTTTTTCCCCCCAAAATTTTACCTTATACGTGTATAAAAAAACCGTATTTTTAGCATAAAGTATTATTTTCTTTGTTTTTCTGGGAATTATTCTCTTTTCTGCCAATGTGTGATTAAGCAGAAGGATATAATATCCAATGAACAAAAGAATTATGTTTTTTAATGTAGCAGCATTTGAGGTTTAAATAT
Source organism: Leptocoma aspasia (assembly GCA_013399835.1). Classification (NCBI taxonomy): domain Eukaryota; kingdom Metazoa; phylum Chordata; class Aves; order Passeriformes; family Nectariniidae; genus Leptocoma; species Leptocoma aspasia. The sequence continues at coordinate 1,813,405 of VXAX01003950.1, forward strand.
ACTCTAGCTGTTTGTCTAGGTTTTTTTTTCATGCCTCCCTTGGAGAATTTTAGCAACTATGACATGTATGGCTAAGGAGAAACACCAAGGAACAACAAAGTAAAATACAGAGACAGATAGAGAAGGATTGAAGGTGAAGGATCAGAGGTCAGATAGTGGGAGCTATTGTTTATCAGATTTACTTCTGGAATAATTTGAGTTGGAAAGGAACAAGTAGCCAGCAGTTTTTATTATCTAGTAATCTCATTATTCAGATAGAACATCTCTGAGGAACAAAAATTTCAACAGTACTCCCACCAACTTTTTACATCATACATTAATCACTTCTCAGTCAGAAAGGGTAATCTCCTGCCCATGGCCCTGCCACACTAAATCTCCTCTTTCAGCAAGTTCCTAAGAAAACACGCCTTTAGTGAGTCCCCAAGGTTAAGATCTTTTTCCTCCTTTACTAGTTAACTTCTTGAAACAAGAGGGAAGAGGTGCTCGTTGTTTTAAGTCACGTTATTATGTGTGTACAATTTCTTTGCCCATGGTGTCTCTGACAGTACTCAGGGCTTACTCCCTAAAGTCCATTCTCTGCTTACACGTGTCCTACAGAGAATTGTTGTAACTAAACACAGACACTGTGACTCCAGAAAAAATTATTCTGGTTTTTGTTCTACAGATGATGAATAAAATAATGCACTTTTGATTCAGAGATAAGCAGTCAGCTGGGATCTGATGCAATATTATTTGCTGAATGATACCATTGTGCTCAGTGAAATGTTCACACAGCAGGTTCATCAATGTTGGCCAGAAAATTTCAATTGGTCTGGTTCCATTAATGTTCACCACTGCAGAATCAGGACAAACTCAATCCTTAGATCTAAATAAGACAATTAATATGGTTTTGAAAAAAAAAAAGCAGATTCTTTCCTGTCTTTCTGACTCAGTCTTGCAAGGTAATAATGCAGAATCAGTGTGTCCTTGGGTCTGCACATGGGTTGGCAAGTCACTAAGTATGTTGCACAGAAGTACTCTGAAAATAAGTATGGATGTCTTTGATCCCAGCAAAGAAGTGGTATCAATCCGTGCTGTGTAGCCCAGTAAAAAGAGCAGAAATATAAAAATTTCTTGCACTGTTTTGTTGTCAGTGCCCACTGTAGCTTTTCTGGCTGAAGTCTAGTATAAAATTTTTGATATTCAGATTGTTCATGCGTGGGATTATACATCTTGCATTCAATTTCTCTCTGGATATGTAGAGGGTGATTGCCATAGGTTACATAGAATGGAACCGGGCAATCTAAGCAGAATTTAAATTACTTTATTGGTTATTCACTGCAAAATTATAGCACCTGCCTTTTCTGGGAGCATAAAAGAATTCCCAGGATTAGACACAAAATATGATCGTGATTTTAAATGGACCTCTCAGAAACGTACCCGTTTGTATCAGTTCATCTTCTGTTCTGACTAAATTCAGCAACAACCATACACAGGGCAGTCTGCAACCAGAGAATTAAATGCACTTCATTCCTGTGTACCTGCAACACTGAAGTTTTCTTCATGTAAGGTGTCTATTCGATACCATCTGGCATAACTGAAATAAATTCCTTGCATAGAGACTGACAAATACTACAGAAAATGTGATAAAATCCTGTCTTCCTTCTGTTGTGGGTCTTTACCCATGCATCTTTTTTCCTTGCAGACTTTTTGCAGTGGATGCCCTGGGATACTGCCTCGAGCACCATTGTCATCTTCTTAGTCACTTCACTCCCTTTCCTACTGTGCAACAATCTTTCCTTCTCTTATCTTCACCTGTGGTTTTTCAGTCTTTTTTGTTTACACTTTGTTCTGTTGTTTCATTGATCCACACTCTAGCAAGTTCCCACACAGAGAAACATTCCTGCCAGCACCTATCATCCTCATCCCAGAAAAAGCACTGAAGTGATAATATGATAGTTTCCCCTGTAATTTATACCACTTTATTGTGCTTTTTGTAAGTATCAACTACTTCAGATCTGTTTATTCCATTTTGTGAAATGGCCTGCAGAGTAAGATCCCATATTAGCATGACTTCTAAAAGGGACCAAAATTTCATGTTACACTCTTGAGAAACTTGTTAAGACCTGTTCTTAGCTGCATGATTAATTATGTAAGGTAAATAACTAATTTATAAATTAAACATGTATGCAACTTTTTAATGTATGTAAGTAATTATTTAATTTGTTCATGTATTCTTTTAGAATTTCCAGTTAAACTATTATAATTAATGCTATTTTAAGAGCAAATGAGTGTAAAATTGCAGATGTCTTTGAAGGAACAGACTTCACTTAGGCAGGAGGTGGTAATTGAAATAATTGAACTTCACATTGTAGTTAAATTTGCCTCCTGCTTCTTTCTTTTAACAGTCACAAAAGAATATGGAATTAAGTCCTTTAAACTCAGATGAGATTAATTTCATGTCAGTGTACTTGAGACAAAGATAAAAGAAAAAAGAGTGCTTCAAATGGGGCTTCCATGTTCTTCCTCACAAAACAACTCCTGTTATAACAAATCTTTCTGACAAGACTTTCTCTCTGGATATATAAGAAGGCAAGGCTGCATAGTGTCAGAAGCTGGCAGGCCTCAGGACTTGTTTTTCCATACATTTCAAAATGCTTATGTGTCTGTGAGGCCCTTTCCTTGGAACAGGAGGAACTGTTCCCTGAGTGCCAGACATCCTTGCTGTGAATGCCCTTCACAAAGCTGCGGGAGCTGCTCTGTGTGCAGGAGGTGCAGGCTGTAGCCCTCTCCAGCCACTACCCCACCCCTGATGTGCCCGCTCCACTCTCCAGAACTACACCCAGGCAAGCTAGATGGGTATTTCCATCTGCCTCTGGCAGCAAAAAACAGCTGAGGGGCTTTTGTTCTTGCCTTTTGTCCTGCTTCAATCCCATTCCTATGCCTTAATTCTGTCCCCATTGCTTTGCCAGCTGTGCTGGAGTGATCTGGGCTAAAGAAGTCTTCTAAGACGGAGAGGTTTTCTTCCCCTTCACACCGTGCCCTGCAGACCACTGCTCCTCACTGACACATCTTGAAGCACTCCAGCAGCACTCTTTGCCAGCTGGAAATAGTGGATTCAGTGGTTCAGAGTCCTGCTGAGGGCTTGCAGTGTGTGCCTGACGTCTCCTGCAAATGAAGCAGAAATCACAAGCAGTTGTGCAATCATCACATCTGAGAGCACGAGGCTGAGCCTAAACACATAGAGGGAGGGGAGAGGGAGAAAAGGTTGGCTGCGGGTGAGCCAACAGGTTCAGGAGAAGATAGGTTTTGGAATGAAGTGGGGAATATAGAGGTTACAGCAAAAGGAAATGAAAAATGAAGCTGTGGGATCCGCCATGGGGTAGGAATGAGATCCAGCAGACTAATAGGCATTAAGCACTACTGTGCTTATTGAATAAGTTCCCATGTGAATAAGTCTTCATTTGGACAATATTGCTATCCATTTATCTTCTCTTTTCTATACTGGATGAGGTCTTCTTCACTTTCTGACTATCTTAGGGTTACTTAAACCATGTTCATGTAATACAAGTTTATAATGTGCCATTTTGTGTAACACTTTGCTTGTCTAGTTCACACACCACACAGTTCTTGCAGTAGGTATAAGACCATGACAAGTTCCCCTCCCCTGGAAAGGATGAGTTCTCCAAAGTTATTGAGGCTTAAGTGTAAAACAAGAAATGTTACCTTACAAAGAAAATAATCCCATTATTTTCTGTTGTTTTTGACTGAAAGGCTGTTCCAAAGACAAAAGAAAATTATTTTTACTAAAATGAGATGAGAAAGAATGGTTATGGTAACTATGGTGACAGAGTTACACAGTAAATTCCAGTCTGTGTTTACACACAGGAGTGTGCCTTATGACTGGTTTCATGAGGGATAACCAGCCACAACCCATTAGAATGTACATGGAATGTATTTGTAGCTGCCCCCAATATTAAACATCTCCTTTTGCTCATAGGATGCTTCAGACTAGAGTCATGCTGACCTAGAACCATACCAAGAGACCCCTCTCTGCTTCTGAGACCCCTTTGTCAGAGAGCTTTTAAACAGCACAGTTTGTACTGTTCTGTTTCACCTGGGCTTTGGCTGACTTCCATGAACATATTCTCCTTAGTGGCGACAGATTTTCTTTTCTAGTTTGACAGCTCAGGTGATCAGCCTTCACCTGAGTACATTGTGCCTGTTTCCTACAGGCGAGCAACATGTTGCCTACATTTCTGAAACCTTTAATTAAACTTCTGGTTTAAAGTGTAGCTTTGGAGCTCATACTTAAAAATGTTTCGAAAACCTGGGCAAGTAGAGAAACAGATTTGCCATCTGGGGGGTCCACAGCTGGATGCAGGACTCCAGGTGGGGGGGTCTCCTGAGAGTGAAGTGATAGAATCACTTCTCTCAACCTGCTGGTCATAATTCTTGTGATGCAGCCCAGGGTATGGTTGGCTTTTGGGCTGCAAATGCTCCTTGCCAGGTCAGGTTAGTTTCTCATTCATCAACCGCCCCAAGTCCTTCTTCTGAGGGCTGCTCTCAATCCTCTCTCCACCCACCTGTAATCTGGCTTGAGATGGTCTGGAATCAAGTGCAGGACCTTGCACTTGGCCTTGTTTATCTTCATGAGGTTCATGTGGGCCCACCTTCCAAATCTTTCAAACCTTTGTGGCAGAGACAGAAATAAGATTGAGCCTGAGATGTGGATGAATCATCAATTTCTTTTTGCTAAACTGACCTTAGCTCGTTGAATCTGGAAGATAGAAAACCTGGTCATGGAGAAAGGCCTGAATCTTCTCAATTTTTTTTTTTCATATTTTCTGAATACTGTTTTATAAAATTGCAGGTTTTGATACAGGATTTTAAATTATTTTATTTCATTCAATGGAAAAGCAGAAAGAAGAACTCTCTGAAACCATATAATGTGCTTTTCTTTGTTAAGGTCTGTAAGGATCTGTCTTCAATGAGATTCTGCATAGAAATAATGGTCTGCTTGAAATTTAATGTATGCTAGAAAATTCAGTACAGAAATTATACTCATTAAATCAAAGAAACAACTCCCCAAACCATTTCATGCACACACAGGTCCCTTTAGCCACACCAGATAAATAAGCAAAGAATCTCCCTTGCTCATCAGAAGAATAAATTTATATGCCTCCTCTGCATAAGAGTTACTTGGCCTGAAGGCATTACAACTACAACAATACATATGTTTACATCAGTGTTCCCTCTTAAAGTTTTAGAATTCAGCTATTAAAGGGACTTCTGGGAATCTAGAAATTGGTAACTTCTGCCTACCCTGTAAGAGTCTGCAAATTCCTCATGTCACACAATCCACACAGATTCTCTGCATCTAGCCCTGCATGACCCCAACAAAAAGTAAAGCAAGTTTTCTCTTCTTGTGGTCTATCTGTTCAGCTAAGATAATAATGAATTTATAGGCTACCTAGCTTATCCAGCTAATTTAACAGTTCCTGGCAATTCTTTAAATTGTTAATGAGCATCATCTCTAATTCACCTGCTGAGACCTCACACTGCCTGCTTGCCTCCCTTTCCCTTGTGGGAAAATATAAACCTTCATGTAAGCATTTGTAATTCAGCTTTAAAACTCAGTAATATTGCTCCAGGGTCCTGATTTGGATCTTGCTGACTTCTCTTTGCAACACCAACTTCAAAATGCTCAGTCTTGGTTTGTACTATAGCTTCATAAACCTCCTTGACAAGATGTGCCTATGTTAGGGTCCTGGTTTGGGCCAGGAGTGCTTTTCTGAAGTGAGTGTCTCAGAGAGACCAGAGATGAACTAAATTCCTTCTGATAAAATCAAGTCAGAAGGTGTGCTCCAGGAACTCTAGTTCTGCTCTAGTCCAACAGCTCACTGGCTGTCCATGGGACCAGAGTAGGGCTAATCTACAGTAAAACACCCAAAATATGTATATTTGTTACCAAGTGTATGTCCTCAGAACTAATTGTTTTACCTACAAAACTGCTTCTATTGGCACCTCTGCCTCTTGCTAATGGAAATGTAGCCTCAACAGCCCTCAGATGTTTTAATTTCTGTGCTATCTTTGTGTGATTCGTTGTAACTAAAATGGCTAGAGGCAAAATACTCAGTTTGATAAATTTAGCTGCAGTTAACATAAGCAGTTGCTGCTTCTCTTTATATGTTGCTGATGTAAAAGGGATTTTTTAGGCTACTGATGATGTGAATGCCCATAATTGTAGTTCTAAGAGTGTGTAGGTGTAGGACTTGTAAAAAGGATTATGCTAATCTGAGAAAATAGGTTTGAAAGAAAAGTTAGGAAAGCATGAATCCATTCTCTTGTCCCAAATCAAGAATGACTACATGCAAACCATTCCTGGTCAATATTTGTGGAACCTAGAAAGACCTAGAGTTTCTTATTCTATAATTTAAATTGTAAACACAGTGTGCAAAATGTTACCATTTTTTCCTAATAAATAGTTTAATTTCCACAGGAGTTAAAAGATACATAAGCAGAGTTATAGAAATCCTTGTGCAGCATTTCCTTATAATAAGTGGCAATTGGAAACTTTTCTGAATAGGATGCCTTAATGAGTATGCAGCTTTAAAAATTTTTATTTTGCATGTTTGAAATTTCTTTTTGGAAAATTTCAGCCAAAGTAATCCAGTAATTTTTTTTCAGTAATTTCCTTTTGTTATTCTCTCTCCTTTGCTCCTCACAAACAATAGTACCATCAGGGCAAGATTTTTTTCTGCCCATGCTATAATGTTCTGAGATTATATCTTTAAAATTCCTTAGTCTTCAAAGATGTTTGAAAAGTTGTGGGGTCTTTTATTTGTTTGTTTGGGTGAGGTTTTTATTTGGTTTTTGTTGTAGTTGTTTTTGTTTTTTTTTTTTTTTTGTCATGGGCAACCTTTTTCAATCTCAAGAAATAGGTGAGTACTTGGTAGAGAATTTTTTAATTTCCATAGTTAAAATGGCCAAAGAAATTCAAATGCCATTTTTCTTTAAACTGGTTTTCCTCAGACAGATCCCAAAATGATGCTCAAGCTACACCTGTCCCATCCCTATAGAATAATTGGATGTGGTTCTCATTGCTCAGAAGTAACCATGCTAAATAACTGTTGCTGCTACAAACTACTTGAGTATGCTTGAGGTCAGGGCTACAGAAGCTTCAATAGCTTTTCCTTAATTGATTTCTGGTGAGCCTGATCTCTTGAAGAAGAACAAGTAGTCTTTTCTTGCTGTGGGGAATAGAGTAAAAGCAGAAGGGGGAAATGGAATAAATTCAAAGAGTGGTTAGACAGAGACTGGGTAAGACTCGGAAAACTGGAGAAGGACTTGGTGAAAGCATTTGGTAATGAATTAGGAAGAAAAGAAAGAAAAAAATATTGGATTTTGCTGTGACAGTTTGGTGAGGAACAACAGATACCTTGTTGTTTGGATTGGAATAGGGGGAATAAATGGGAAACTGGAAGTCAAGTTTTCAAAAACAGAATGATGAGATCAGGAATTAGATTTGAGTTAAGGAATAATATGGGCTGGTCATCAATAACCTATTTATGGAACAGGTTGGGCATCTCTTGAGTGAGGCAGAATCCTAGGCCTGGGAATCATGTGAGAAAAACTGATTTTAACATCTGTGTCAGATTCAGCCATATGAAGGTAATGCCATTGACCTTTTTCACAGAAGTGTTTTGGGAAGATGGCCCATGAAGTCCTCAAAAATTCTATTAACGAGCTCTGTAGAAAGAATTGTGAGAGAGTACTCATAATCATATACTGGCTATGTAAAAATGTTTTAAGAGTGTGCAGAAAAGAGGCAAGTCCCTTAACTGAGCCCAGTCCATCCTGCACATCATATCAGACAGGCTGAAAGAATCATGTGTGCCTCATGTTTTTTTCCATCTTGTTGTTCTCAACCCAATAAATGTGGACACTATGACATGAAGTGGGTGACAGTGATGAACCACCAGGTGGCACATCACCCACCAGATACAACTCCCATCCCAGTGCTTTGTCTGTGGGCAGCACACAGACTGACTCAGACCCACGTGCTCTGGGAGCCCGATGTGAAGTCACAGGACAAGAGCAAGATCCAAGGTTGTGCTGAGAGGTGTGGAGCTGCAGTGGGAGATGATGGGATGTGAGCCCCTTCTGTACCTGTTATCTGTGAGATTCGATCAGTCTGCACTCAGACTATGGTTATGCAACAAAATGTTGTGGTAGTTGATATATTTCTGGAGAGGATGAGACGTGAATGATGATGTCTCTACAGACAATTCTGTCATTTTCTAAGTCTGAATTCCAGCAGCTGAATGGCAGCTTTAATAATGCTCTTTTAACAAATTATTCTGTGTATCATTAATTTGTAGTTTTGCAGCCTAGCTGTAATTTGAGACACGTATTTATCGAGTTTGCTTCAAGAGGATGGGAGCCTGATTGTGATTAATGTGGTGTCTTTTGACTTCTTCATTCAGCGAGGAGTATAATTTGCCCCAATACTTTGTTTCTCTCTCTGCACCAATTCCAATACATGGCTATTTTTCTAGGTATTGTGCTGTGAGAATTAATCCTGTAGGAAGTATTTTCCCCCTTTTCTCCAAACCCTCTCTCTTCTGCAGCAGGCCCTGACAATACAGATGGCCAAAATAGCATATTCATCTTTGTACAAGTAGATCAAAGGCTTGCAAGCAACACAGGTAGGAATATCGCAGATTCCTTTCTTCTTCCTTATGTAACTTGCTCCCTTTCCTTAAGGTAACAGCTCTTGGGTGTGGAAAGGGAAGAAATAAGGAGATTGGGTTGCACTCAATCTTGAAAAAAAAAGAAAATCCTCTTGAATTCAGAAATGTCTTTTAAAATTCCGTACACATGGAGAATGTGAAGAGTTGAAAATATCACAGACAATGATGAAGTGATAAGTTGCTAGTTTGAGCCATTCCCAAAGGCATTGGAGATGGGAAGCCCAGAGTTTCAGGGTATGCTGAAGTTGGGAGGGAATTGTCTTAGTAGTGGTCCATGACAGAGTTTACTTAGGGACTAATTAAGCTGGCACTATCAGGAGCACCAGCTATTCAAGAAAATTCTAATAATATTTTGGTCAATTTAAATAGGATTTTTCTTTTATATCCTTCACCTCTTTGGATCTCTATGCTGAAGAGTTTGTATCCTGTCCAGTGCTGCACACTCAAGTGCTTGGGAAGCTTAGTGCACATCCAAAGTTGTCTTTATTCAACTTTGAGGAATGTTTTTAATTTGTTGTCTTTGAACACTGTGATTTTTAATAAAAGCTTTGAAGAAGAGGTGTTCACACATAGTGTTTCGGTCAAGATGGCCCAGTGAGCCACTGTAGTGATATACAGCAGCTGGTATAAAGAGTTTAATTTACTGTATATAATTAACAACGTGCGAATATGCTATTTTTACCCTTGTAAAAGTTCATGCAGCTCATTGGCCATGAGTTAGTGCTGAGTCCAGGGATCTGATTTTAGAACAACATTCTTAGAACGTGAGTTATCTTCTTTCATTCATTCTCTTTCCTTCAAGCAGTGGTGGTGGCTTTGCGAAAGCAAGGAATAATTTGGACTTCAGCTTGGAGCATAAGGGAGAGCCTGTTTTTTCATGAGACTCCTGATTTTGCCCCTTCAAGCACCCATTCTCAGACTGTCCCATAAAGCTGTTTCAAGGCCAAGAGCTGATCCAGCCAGTGTTTCCTTTTGAATTTATAATCTGATCTGCTCCAGTGGGCTTCCATGACCAGTTCCTGAAATCACTTCTGCAGATCTCTGTGTGGACACTGTACAAGGCCTTTTTGTAGAGCAAAGGGTATTGCTTCTTTGAAGGTTGAAGTTTATTCATATACTATATCCCTTGAAGTATTTGAGACAGAGGTGGTCAACTAAGATTCTGATCCCTGCGCATTCTTGGAATATGGAATGTAACTGTGCCACTTAAATATTGAATGTCTAATTTTGCCTCTAAATTTCTTCTCGGTAAGTTTTCCATCGTAATCTCTATTTTTGAGAGCAAAAGGAGTGTTTTAGATAATAATGGAGTTAGATATAAATATATGATTCTATATGGAAAATAGTATCTCAAAAGCTACAACATCTGATCAGCTGGCAGCTGCTACAGTCTGGCTGTTGCTTTGGAAGTGCTGTGGGATTGCCAGCTGGCTGTCTTGATGAGTTGCTGTGGGTTTTTTGGGCACTCTTGAATGATTCCCTAAAATAATTTCAACAGGTACTACTTACCTTTTTTTATTCTAATACTTGCTTCCTTGCTTCTGTTCTTTGGGAAGCATTCTTTATCAACAAGGATGCGCATGCGTTCCATCTAACACGGAACCATGCAAAAATATTTACTTTTAAGTCACACCCACCTAGAAAACAAGGGTGGGCTTTGGAAACTCCACTGAAGGTTGTGGGGAGCTGTGTCCCTCAGCTCATCAGGGGTGACCCATGTCAGAGAGAGGAGTCCAATAGAGACATCCCTGAACCAGTGCTCACCTGACTCCTTCCACCAAACTGGAGCTGGGGCCAATGCAGCAGAAGTGAGATAAGCATTGTTCATTTGCTAATGAAATACAGTTAATTCATTCAACTGAGTGTCACTGGGATAAACCTGTATTTTTTGGGACCACCAGCTGAAACCTTGTCACTGTGTCTGCCCTGTGCCATTTTGCCATACAGGGAGGCTTGGGGCTATTTCAGGGATTTCACTACCTTGGGTTATTCTTCCTTTACAGGCCTGCTTTGGCAGTTTGAAAACACTTTGACATCTGAGGTTTATCATGAGATTGAATTAGGGTTCATTTTGATAGTTAAAATATTGCCTGCTAATTCATGCTGGTCGAAATAGCAGCTCTTTCAACACTTCACCAGAAAAATAGAAGTGATTATTTTTGGTTGCCTGTGTGGTTATACAATTGAGCTGGAGGTGCACTGCAATCTTTTCCTAGTTTGGTATGTAGACCAAGATTTGGGAATTTTTCTTGTTTATGTTTTGCTTAATATGGGCCTACTAGGAAAAACAAACAAGAAAAAATTATAGCAGAACATAAGACAGACATCTGCAAACCCTTACAAGTTTTTTCAAGTGCAAAATTTAACTAAAACCCAGTGATATTTTCAGATATCAGAGCCAGTACTGAGCCAACTTGCTATTTGAAGACAGTGAAACAGACATTTCTTGAAATCCAGCTTTGTAAGTGTTTTGCTCCAACTGTCAAAATAATATCTTTTCAGAAATATCTGGGTGGCCTTTTGATCCATGATATAAATAGTTTAAGGCTACTTTGTTTATCTAAGATATTAAAAATTATTTAAATGAAAAACTATGTGTGTTTTGAACTGGATTTTTCTAATTGTTTAGAAGAAGAAATTGTTTAGAAAAAGACAGTGCTTTCCAGAACTTTTTAACCAAATATTCTTCTGTAGCCTATTTTTGACCAAATTTTCCATATGCAAATTGTGAGCATGTCATCCCTCGTGGTCTGACCTGTGATTTCACTTGCAGAAAATGCATTGGAAGTGAGGCACAGACTAAAAACTGGGGTTTGCAGTAAAAAAAAACCCCAATCCAAGCCCCACCTTCTTCTACCAGCTGTATAATAGTTGCTACTCCCTTTCCAATGCTATGTACAAAACACTCTCTGTAAAAAGTATTGGTGTCAAGAAGAGGGAAGGAGAAAAATTTGCTGAGAAATACAGAGAAACCTGTTAGTAAAGTTGCTCTCCTTGGATATAATGTTCAAATACCATCAAAAAAGAGCAGATGTGTGTTTGAACATGAGCCTTACAGGTGACTGAAAGGTCACCTACTTTTAAGCTGCTTGAAGAAAAACAAAAAAAGAAGAGGCCACACCTTCCCGATCAATTCTATAATTTTCTTGTCAGTCTATCCCATAAATTGTAAATATTTAGGTACTCAAAAAAAAAAAAAAAAAAGGGGAGAAGAGAGACCCTTAATTAATCCTGAAACAAAAACCTCTGATTCAAATATATAATTTTTCCACCTGATTTTTAATTGTCATTGAAATGAAAAATAATTCACTTTAATAGAGAGATTAATGGATTTCCAAGTTTGTATGGGAAATTAATTTCTCAATAGGAAGAATAGATAGCACAGCAGATAGCCCAGATTATGCCTGATTTCAGAATTAGCAGGAAGAAAAATATGGGGATGAAGCTTAAAAAGAACCAGGCTGCTTCCTTCATTGGAATTTACACTGTCCTTAGGATGGCCTTGGCAAAAAAATTTTCCCATCACATCCATCTATGGTAATAATTAGAAATTTAATAAAGTACATTTGCAACTCAGAAAGTTCCTTTATAACTTCATTAAACAAAACACATATCTCCACCACAGTTACAAATAATGTGAGATTGTTCAATTTCTAATTCTTATTCTGAAGGATTAATAACACCAAAACCCATAAAATAAAAATGATTTAACCTGTTTAATACTGGAGATTTAATGAATTATTTATGAAAGTAATTTCATCTAGACTGTGTTAAGTAGGAGAATTGTGTTTTTGCTTTTTGTTTACCTCTTTTTTTCTCTTTTCATATAATAGCTTATGTAAAGTAGTTCTAGAGGAACATTTAAACAGTCTTGACTTTGTGCCGCCATCCACTGATGAACAGAATGTATGTGAGTATAAAAAACAGGATTTTGACTTTATATATACTAGGAAAAGATGGATAAAGACACATGTGGTGTCAGGCATATTTGATGTCATAAATTATCCTTCTGGACATAAACTTAAGGTCTGGATGGTCTTGGTTCTCAAAATTTGGTCCTAAAACTTGTACCAGAATTGAATTAATAAGATGAAGAGCTCATGAGATATAATCTTGATTGGACATTCAGTATTTATTTGAAATGTACGCTAATATATGAATAATTTTGGTGTTTTTTTTAATTTTAACAGAACTCAGAATGGTTGCTTTTTGCCTACTCTTCCTAGATGACCATGGATAAAAAGTTCCTCTGCTGTTCTGTGGGTTGTGCTTCTGTAGCCCTATCAAGTTAGTCAAACCACGTTTACAGTTATTTGCTGCAGAATGAAGAGTAGAGTGTTGCTTCTCCTTGAAAACTTCTGTATCCTTTCAGTTTACCAGCAAAGAGCCTTCCTTCATCACAACAAGCCCATCTTGCTGAATGCTCCCCGTGAACAAATTAACAGGGAGTCTAAAGTGCCCTCTATTTTTGCAAAACAAGACTGATAAATCACTTTTTGTAAGCATGCTTCATTAATGCACATCTCCTATGCAGACTGCAGTTTCAAAATGGTGCTTATCAATATCAAGTCTGGTCAAACCAAATGTTAAAACACAGCATGGGTGTGCTGATATTTGTCTTAGCATTTGTAGCTAAGTTCCTCATGTAAGAAAGAAGAAAAGACAAAAGAAAATGAGGAATTGAATGCAAGAGTTAAAAGGAAGGTAACCAACCAAGGCGCACTATGTGCAGAATATGGGCAGTCATACAGCTGTACAGAGTGCATATACAATGCTGTACAGGACAAAAGGTGAAGAATAATTGTAGAAATTGCATTAGTTTGCTTTGAGTCATTATATGTGATATTTAGAGGATGATATTCTTTGAAAGAAAAGACTCCTGGGCCTGCTGGAAACATCAGTACTTGAAAACATTGCACAATAATTGACTATTGGTAAAAAGTAATTTTTGCAGCAATCTGAGGTTGTAGATGCTGTTAGCTGAACTCACTTTCCAGGACTGAAGGGAGATTTTTCAGTCCTGAAACATTCTTCTGTGTGCACCATGAGTGAAAGGACACAATATCTGGGGACAGCAGCAGTGATAAATATGAACTTGTGACCTGTAGTTCATAGTTGCAGTTCAGTGTTTTGGAGATATCAAATTATTGTTAAATGCAGGGCTTTTGTCAATTAACTGTATTAAATTCTTACTTTTTGCCAGTGCACATAGGTATGTCCTAGGGTTCTATTGGCCCAAGTCTGTACAGAGCTCAGGAAAAAGGCTGTCCTTGTCCCCAAAAATATACGGTTTAACCATTAGGGGCAAAATGGGGGTATAATAAATGAAAAGTATAGTATACTAAGAAAAAACAGTTCAGCAAGAAAGGAATTTTTTTACAGAGCATTAGCAGCCTAAATGTTCTCAAGCTTTTTATAAGCATTCAAATGAAGGCAGCAGAGTGGCTGTTGAGAACTGCTACCCTGTACAGGGAAGAATTTACAAGAAAAAGCTTTGAAAATCAAACTCTGCATAGTAGCAGGTTTTATTCTTGGGTGGTCAAAGCAGATATGCTTTTAGAGCATTATAAGATACTGTTTAATTAGAAACAGTCTGCTGCAACTCTCTTTTCCTGTGAGTGCCTTACACCACGTGCTTCAGGTCTTGCTGTTGTCTGTGGTTGTCTTGGGTGGGTCCTGATGCTGAGTTTTGTGCCTTTTACGATGTCTTTATGAATTAATCTTTGAATAGTGAATAGGGCAGATAGGTTCTGAATAGACTGTGAAGAATAAAATTTAATCAGATACTGTTCTAGATTACATCCTCTTGAAATGTATAGGAAAATAAAGATATTTTCCCTGGGGACTCCCTTTCTTTTAAAAAATAAATTAACCATGTAATTTAAGGAATACTCAGAGTTCTATGAATTTTAAAAAAGAAGGTGACCATTTTGTTCATTTAGTGACAGTCCTTAAGCAGTGCATTATTTCTGCACAAGATATAACTCAGAAATACAAAAATGCCTGAATGCAAGTCTGTCCTAGTATTTTTCCAGTGATTCCTTCGGCTCACAGTTGAAATGTAAACCTGAACCTGAACTTCATCTTTCATTGTTTTCTGGTTACTGAATCTCATTATACATTTTAAAAATTATTACCATACAGAGCTAAAAGTCATTAATATTTTACTTATATGTATTTACAGAAGCTGAGCAAGTAATATCTTAGCCTTCTAATTAATAATTAGAGCTTATTAGCACTTTTACAGACGGATTTTTCAGGTTACAAGTTGTTTTGAAAACATTTTTAATCCCTTCTAACTTGTGACTCAGTAATTTTTAAATTATGTACTGCACAGCATGACATAATATTCCAGTAATGGTCTCACTAATGCTCTTTACAGAGATAAATACCAGCTCTTCAGTAATCTTAGCGTTCGCTGGCTTAAGCAGCCAGGAATCACAGTCAGTTTCTTATCTATAGCACTTTGGTGAATGTTCATGCTTAATTAGCTCATTTACTATGAGCCCAGGATCTTTCTCAGTGTAAACATGTTTCAGAATGTGGTCTACACTTTCACAGAATTGTGGGATAGTTTGGATTGGAAGGAACCTTAAAGAAGGGTTCTAAACTCCCCTTCCATGAGAGGGATATCTTCTACTAGACCAGGTTGCTCTTACATCCCATTTCACCCTTAGATCTCAGTTTGCCTTTGAAAATTTCATAGTTTTCAAAACAAATACATCTGGAAAAATCAGATTACTGTGCAGAGCATCTCTATACACTGTAACTTGGCACTCTACTGATTTTCATGCTATTTCAGACTGCATATTTATAGCATTTACCATTTGTTCATCTATTAGATATCTTCACTGTTTACAGCAGTAAGGGAGAATTTGTAGACATTTATCAAGATATTAATGAAATGCAGACAAAACCAGATGGATTAAAGTTGCATGGCTGAGGCAGCTGGTGCTTTCTGTTGTTTGTTCTGTAGCAGATCTTGCTGCAACAAATGGCAGGACGAATTGAAGCAAACATGAACCCGTTCCTGAGCTGAAGCACTTACAGTCAAGCAAAGTAAGGCAAACGAAAATGAGTACCAGGGTATATGACAATGCTTCTGTGGGTTTGGTGCTATTCTACCTTCCTGTCTAGCAACAGCAATCAAGGAGCATATGGTGAATATCTTGTGGCAGGAGCCTCTTTAGCCGCTAAGTTGAATACACCAACATTCACAAGTCAAATCTGCAAAATACAGTAACGTAGTTACCATACTTTAGCAATGATAATCTAAGGTGCATCCCTTGCTACAAATGCTCCTTCTAGCTGGAAAGTTTGCAGGAGGGTAATAATGCTTCATATGCTTTCGTTCTGGATTTTGCTGTTGAGTTGTGCTGCAGAAAGAAAACTGTTTCTGTCAGGAGATAGCTGGTGTACAGTGATAGAACAAGAGGGAAGGGCACGGGATTATTTTTGAGCTCTGTGGTTGAAAATAATGTGTTACTGTCAATGCACCTGCCTTTGAATGCTCTCTGCATATTAAAAGACTTTTTTCTGTTTCATTTGAGGCAGAGTGTGCATGCCTGAAAAATAATGCATTATCTACCAGGTGCAAATATAGGATTTTGCTGCTTGAATGTGTTGTCATTCAGGTGCTAATGGACTGGGCCTCAAGGTTTTGTTCACTAAAGACTGTTTAATTGCTAGGATGTAACATGGAGTTGCATAAGAAAATCATGGCCTCGGAAAGCCGGCCAGAAAAGCTACGTGATCGTGTGTGTCTGCATACAAATGCTTCTCACAGCCCGTGTGACCTATAGGCTGCATTTATTGATACTCTATGCACCAGCACCTAGAATATTAAATAGTGAATTTCAAAATAAGAAAATGAAGATTTTCTAGTCAATAATAATATCTTGAAACTGTGCAGCTAGATGAAGTCCAGTTTAGAACCTTAGTGACCAACAGTGGTAATAACCAATTGCAAATATAGAGATTAAAATATTAGAATTAGACTGAATGTGTCATATAAAACTGCATGTCTTCAGTGAATTCAGATTAAGTTATTCATATACCCATGTATGTTATGATTTTATGACATGATAAAGATGCCCCTTTAAAAAACAACAATGACTGAATAATGTCTAACATTATTATCATTTAGAGGACACCATTTAATTTGCAAAATGTTTTAAAGGTTCTTTTTAATGCAACACCTATCTGATGTAGTACTGATGTGGCAGTTTGTTTACAGCTGTGTTTAATAATATCTGAGTATAAACCAAAATATTTTGGTTTACGCTGGTAAATAAATTATCACCATCTTGTCTGGGGATTCTTGGTAAACAGGCTGAGGTATTTTTTTTCAATCCCATTTGGTTTTCAGTAATAAAGTGTAAACAATGAAACAAGTTATTTATGAAAAAATAATTGCAGTAATAAAAGGCTAAATAAAAGAAGATGCTGAAAAGATGCTAGCAAAATGTTTTGTTTGTTTGTTGGTTGTTTTAATGAGACATTCTAGCAGTATACAGAGTTTCATGGGTCTTCCATCTCTTACTGATGTGTTGTATCAACTTTTAGGAAAAATCGCTTTTTACCGAACTACTGCTATAGCATCTACTTGCCTTATGCACTGATACAGCTTTTTCCCCTGACTATTAAAATGGATCAGGTAGAATGCTGACATATACACATTCTTCCCAGAGGAAAAGCTTTCACATTCCCTTATTTAGGAATGAGCTTTTAAAACTCATTCAATCTGTAAATGACCTACCTCAAACTAAATGGAAAACAATACCCTTCCTGGACTAGCACACTTGAGTTTTCAAGGATAAATTCATCTTGTGCTTTTTCACGTAGTACTTTATTCTCCTATTTACAATCCCATTTGCCAGATATTTTCATGCTGAGTATTGCATGATGTCAGTGGTTCAGCAGTGGAAAGAGCTAAGCTGAGAGTCCTTCCTCTGGAGAATGTTCGTCTTGTTGTACCCTTTGTTTAAAAGCGCAGCAGTTGTGGTGACAAATACAAATCTTCATACTGAATAAGTACAAGGCTTTGACCCATCATCCTCCTTATGTGGGAGAGTTGACTATGCTTGGCAAGAGGAGAGAAGAAGGTCATGAACATGTGAAGTGTCATGCAATGCAAAACATTTTGTACTGGGTTTATGAATACTTCATATGCTGTTGGCTGTGAAGTGAAATTATTGAAAACGGTATTACATTTTCTTTTACGAAATGAAAGAGAGAAGAGAAGCAACAGTATGTGAGAGGCCAAATAACAGAAGGTGGCATATTTCCAAACTAATCTGTGAGTCTGAAGGTTGGGAAAGCTAAGTAGTTGAAAACTCTCTGTAGAAGAAGGAAAAGGGAAGTTTCTCACACACCCTTGCTGAGACTTGATGCAGTTGGTAATGACAGTAAGTGCTGCAGAAGATGGTAAGCCTTGAAGAATTAAAAATGCATATAGACTGTATAGTCTTCCAATTTTTTTTTAAATTAAAAGTTATAGTTCTTAACATAATGTTTAGCTTTAAGAAGGCCTTTATGGAAATCTGTTGTTTGCTGTTCACCCAGAGAAATGCCTCTTAAAGTGGTGTGACAGCCTTGTGTTTTGCTGTCAGGATGCTAACAGCTTTCATTCCACTCCTGCATGGCATGAGATATGGAGGGTTGCCTTGTGCAGAACACACACTGGCAAAAGTTGTTGACCCATAAATAACATCATTTTCTGTAGCAGGGGCATATTTCAAGTGAACTGTGTTACTGTGTTACTGTGTTTCTGTTAAATAAAAAATGTTAAATATAAATCTGTTTAGAGATATGCATGGTAAATATCAATTGATGTTGTGCATCAGCAGGACTCTGCATATAGATGTAAAGCAAGTAAAACCATTAAAATCATCTGAACAAACTTAAGCTTGAATTTTTCCATACTACTCAAAAGACATTGCCTTTTTTTTAGGTACCACAATAGGGCTCAGGGAAGGAAAATGGAGCTCTTAGAAAGAAACTGAAATTCAAGCTCAGTTCTTGCCAACAGAATGCTTATTTTTCATGTTTTCAGATGGCAGCTGCCCTGTGTGTAGCCTCTGTTTTCTGCTCTTACAGGTTATAGCTGGCCTTTCTTTTCCCCAGCTGACTCCTGTCCACTCTCTTCACTGCCTTATTCCTAGCAGCTTTTTTAGCACTGTGAGAGGCATCTCTTCTGCTGCTCTTTTCCCAATACTGCTGTGTTTTTCATATTAACTGATCTTTTATAGGGCAAAAATGGGCATAGGTGTACGGGAAGAGATATTTGGAGTACTTCAGAACTATAGAATTAAGCTTACTCTATTTAAATGAATAATATAAAAGAAGATGGAGGAAGGTTTGAAGGCAATTTTGAAGAGCCTTTCAACATGGTGTTGTTTTTCTTTGGTTT
>VXAX01003950.1:1832583-1870500 GCA_013399835.1 Leptocoma aspasia
TTTTTTTTTTCTGTTTTAGTTATGTTTTGTTATATCTTATCTCCTCTTTCAAATGCTGTGTTCATTCCCTTTTTAGTCTCCTGATCAGCATTTCCAATAATGAATATGTCATCAACTAAGATTGTGGGGGTTGCCTGGTCTTTATTTCAGCAGGAGAAATGAGACTCAGTGTGTGTATTGGATTTATGTGGCACGTTTTTGGTAGTTGGGCGCTACAGGGATGACTCCTCTGTAGAGAAGAATCTGCCAGAAGCTTTCCCCATGCTTGGTGGAGCCAGTGCCAGCTGGCTCCAAGACAAGCTGCTGGCCAAGGTGGCAGAGCCTCTGGTATAACAGATTTAAGAAGGAGAAGAGAGAGGAGTGAGCTCATCTCCATGTGAGAGGAACAGCCCTGTGGACACCAAAGTCAGTGCAGAAGGAAGGGAAAGATGTGCTCCATGTGCCAGAGCAGAAATTCCCTGGCAGCCCATGGGGAAGATTGTGGTGAGGCAGCTGTGCCCCTGCAGCCCATGAACATCCCCAGTGGAGCAGAGATCCACCTGCAGCCCCTGGAGAGTCATCCCAGAGCAGTGGGATGCCCAGAAGATGCTGTGACCATGTGGGAAGCCTGCACTGGAGCAGGGTCTTGGCAGGACCTGTGGACTCATGGAGAAAGGAGCCCACACTGGAACACATTTGCTGGCAGGACTTGTGACTCCATGGGGGATCACACAGTGGAGCAGTATGTTTCTCAAGGATTGCATCCTGTGGAAGGGATCCACAGGGGAGCAGGAGAAGAGTGTGAGGAGTGGAAGAGACAACCTGATAAACTGACCACAGCCTCCATTCCCCATGTTTCCTTCTTTCCCTGGGCATGAGGTAGAAAAAATTCAGGAGTGAAGTTGAAGTTCCTTGGGAAGAAGGAAGGGGTGGGGAGATGGTGTTTTGAAGTTTGGTTTTATTTCTCATTATCCTACTCTGATTTTATTGGTAATTAATTAATTTTTCCACATGTCCAGTCTGGTTTGCCTGTGGCAGTAACTGGATTGATCTCTCCCGGTCCTTATTTCAATCCACAAGCTTTGTTGTTGTATTTTCTCTCCTCTGGCCATCTGAGAATAGGAAGGATTGTGCAGTTTGGTTTTGGTGGGCACCTGGCATCCAGTGAGGGTTAGCAGGTGTTTTTTGAAAAACTACAAATAGGAATATCAGATATCCAGATTTTTTTCCTGTGCTAACAGGATAAGTTGATCTGTTCTTTTTAGACTTGTCAGACTACCTTTGTTACATTGTAGTTCAACCACATTTTTGGTGTTTTCATCTTAAGACTGTTCATTAAAATAATCCCTGAACACGGACTAACAACTTGTTATGATTTTGGCCTGATCAGCTACTTCTGTCTATCACAGATACAGTGAATATTGGCAAAGTAATAAATATATAATAAATTGTAGGATCAGATCATTAATTGCAATTTTTATGCCTCTAACATGTTATCTACTTCATCACACTTCTGTCTACAAACCTACAAACCTTGGCTAGAAAAAATTTAATGCTCCAAGCCTCTAAGCAGCTTTAAATAGCTGCCTTATCTTTAAAAAAAATGAAACTAGATTGTTCTTCAGCTAAGGAGTTTTATCCCCAAAACAAGCTGGTCTTAGTACAAGGGGGCATTGTTCAGTCATGCACGGGGGATGGCTTAAAACCTATTTATTAACACTGCAGGGTAAAAAATGTGGACTTCATATCTCTTGACAATATAATGTCCTGGATGTCGAGCAGGGCCACGCAACTCAGCTTCATATTCTTTAACTGTCTGAAAGATGGAAAAGTAAGCAGTGTTGTTTTTGATAGGAAAATACCAGTTGAGTGCCCTTAAAATATTCCAGCATTTGAGCATAGGTTTACCTCCACTCCCCACCAAAACATAAAATATTGCAGTACAGGCATTGTTAATGCTTTCTGGGACTGTCTGCAGAATTCCCAAGCAGGTAATGCTCCTCTCAAAAAATTATAGTGGTGAGGGATCAAAACCCCCTACTTTTTTACCTTAAGGGAATATCTGTATCTGTATAACAATGTACATACTTATATGTATATATATGTAAAATACACAGACACAAATAAAACAGTATAAAACAGGCTGAAGCTATGAGTGAAGACACATATGTTCCATATGTTTGAATTTGAATATTGATAATGCAAATTCATATATATTATTTACTCTATGCTAATAAAACTCATTAAATAAAAAAATAAAATAATTTTTCTCAGTGCCTTTATGGTTTGTCATATACAATCTGAGTGTTTCGTAAGTATTTCATATTGACACCACTCCAGAAAGTGAACATAGCTATTTTATAGGAAAATTATGTGATCCAGAAGACTATATTATTTTAAATTTTTCTCCTGCTTTGTGGTTCCTAGGACTTGAATTTTGGTGGTTTAGGTTAAATTAAACTTCTTTTCACAGTGAATTCAGATGTTGCTGTGAGTCATAAGAATTTTTTAAAAATCTGTGCTGAAGATCAATGCAAGTCAGAAACATTTCCAAATTTCTGTAGTTTATCTTGCTTCTTTCCCTGGAGGCTGTTCATAGGTACATGGATTGAAGCAGGAATGCTATGGTAAAAAACTGAAACCTTCATAACCAGGAGTTAGGAAAGTAGAGAATGATGAATGATGGGAGAGGTATTGCAAAAGGAAGTTTTTCATGGTTGGAGGTGGAGTTCCGAGCAATGCCTTTATTTAAAGAAAAAAAAAAGTCAAATACAGGTGCAGTTGGAGGTGGGGATCAGGGTAGGTAGATGAGACAATAGGAACAAGGGTGAGCTGTTCTACTGCAGCTGAAAACCTTGAAATTCTCCAAATAGATTTCCCATCTTGATAATGAGAGGTGAGTAAACTTACATCAGATTAAATATTCATGGTATTTTGAGGGTGTTGAATGAAGAAAATAATAGAAAATCTCTGTATATTTCACTACTAGCTTATATATCCTATATTAATTTCCCTTTGCGAACCTAGTATTCAAAAAGTGAGAGTTCAGTTTAAATGTGAAATCACCTTTTTTTAAACTTAAAAAGGAGTCTTTTGTTTGAGATGTCACTGCAGTATAATTTATCCTGCATTTATTATAATGTGCATTCAGTCACATTTCATTTTTTATTTCCGAGAGTTAATTAGTGTTTTAAAGTCTTTTGTATACTTACTCCCCCATGGCTGCATAATTACAGTTTATAATAATAACCTCTGAGTTTTGATTGGCTACTCCAGCTTTCATAGTTTAACAGATAAACCTGAAAATAGAAAGTACACTATTCCCACACTGTTTAGGGAAAAAAAATTAGTTTCAGCCATCTGAAAGCTAAGTGTCTGATCTACCCTCCTTGACAAGGCACCTCCTGTGACTGAGGGAAGGTAGGTAATGGATGGAATGGTTTGCCTCCATCATCATCACCTTTCACACCTGAATCAGAGCATCACAGGGGAGAAGACCCTGCAGTCTAATGAAGAAAGATCAGTAGTCTTCAATATCAAAATCATATCATTATCATATCATTTTACCCACTAGTCATGAAAAGGACCTTTAGCTTCTTCAGATTAGATCTTGACTACAGCTCCAGGTGTTCTCTGTTCTACTGAAAACACTGAAACCTTTAGTTGTATACATCTTGAGCATGTAGTTAAATACTTGCTGGAATAGCTTCCTAAAATAAGGACATTCAAGCATGTATTTAAGTGTGGGGTTTTTCTGGTTTAAGCTCCAGAGTGGAAGTGGTGTGTTTTTTGCAGAGCTGCTTCTCAGAACTAGAGAACAGTTTGATATTCATGCCTAAGGAAAGGAAGGCTGATTTAGGTAACGTCTCCAGAGGCAGCCATGCAGGGTGCAGTGCTCGGTGCAGCTCTGCAGTGAGAAGTGCTGTGCCAAATGTTATATGCTATTCCAATCTGTGTAAGGTAGATGTAGTTTCTGGCCTGAGACTGGCCAAGGCTTTTGGTGGCCTTTTGCTCTCATCAGAGTAGTGGCGGATGGACTGTGATCTCAGTCTGTCGGAAAATGGGGTTGTTTATATTAAAGGTACTTCAAGGAGAATCTGTAAATAGGTTTAGGCAAACCAACAGCAGTTTTTCTTCAATATTATTGGTTTTATTCATGTGAAGGCTATAGGTCTCATTGGGCACTGTTATTGCCTTTGTGTGATCCATGGAACTTATTGAAAATATTGCTACCTGAAAATTATTTAAATGAACGGGTTGAGACAGGAATTTGTAATTTGTTTCATTGTGAAAGAATTTTATTATTGTTAAAATGTTAAATATACAATTCTTTTTGGTGTAAATGCTTAGGCATTTATTTTAGTTTTTTTCCTGGAGAAAATCAAATTATTAATTTAATTTGATTTAAAATTAAATTAAATTCTTTAATTAAAACAGTTTCTCTTTAACATATTTTTATACGAGGTTTAAAAAATAAAATTGAATATTTAGAATTAAAATGTTTTTAAAAAGATTTACAAATCTGAGTAGTATCCTTACCTTAAACAAACGTATCACCATGCAAAGAGAACCAACTACTTCAGCCTTCATTTTGGAGCTGTTTTGTGTTCTTAGAGTTGTGGAGAAAGCCCAGTTCACATCACAGTTTATGCTCGAGAGGGACTATGAAATTTTACATTTAGTTGCTTCACCTATTTTTTTCTTCTTTTAAAAATTGTTTTAGTGGATTATTCTTTGGCAAAAGAACTAATTAAAAAGCAATATATTGATAATACTCCTTATTCAATTCTTATATTTTACTTTTTATTAATAAACTGTGAAGAAATTTTAAAAGGACTGTATTGTGGGTTTTGTTTTTTTTTAATTACTGATAACCACATACTTAACTGACAGCTGGAATGTGATGAAGACCTTAAGGAGGGATTGTAAGGCTGAAAGACCCTTAATTTAAAAAAATATGCCAGTCTGTGTAATAAAAAAATTACTTCCACTTCTAAACCTTGTTTTTACTTAAACTTGTATCACCATAGATATTAAAATGTTACATGGCAGAATGTAACAAAAGGGATAAAACTAAATAAAGAAAAAAGAATGAATCAATGTGGAGATCTCTGCCTCTGTTGTAGCCAAACATCTGTTTCCAGGGCTTCATCAAGGTTCCTTTAAGCAGTGGAAGTCCACATTGATTTTCAGGCAGGAGCTGCAAAAATGTTCATATTCACAAAAGTATTACACTGTGAATAACAAGGTCTTAACAGAATTGACTCCTAGAATAATATGGTAGATTATCCTCAAAGACAGTGCATGTGTTTCTCCCATACACATTTATTTTCTTCAGATGAGAGTGGAATCATTTTACCTTCTTAAAATTTCACCCTATTTTATTACTTTAAAATACCAATTATATGCAAAGTCCCTGTATGAAAAAATTTCTGACATGACTTTTACCCATGGTACACAAGAGCTTTTCCACTTGCTGAAGCTTATTCTCTTTGCATAATGAAAAACAATTGCAGTCTTTTTAAAATAATGATCTCTTGTACTGAAGAAAATGTAATGAATATAGTAGTTCTGCCTTATTCTAAATTAAAAGCTATTTTAAGCTATTTCAAACTTGTGTCTCTCTTTAGTACTTGGTCAAGAAGATATCCAAGCAAAATTACTATTTTTTATTACCTATTCTCTGGCACCTAATTTTTCAAGTTTATTGATTCTTAATCCACTTTAAAATTATTATAGCTTCCATCATCCATGCTATTTTATTGGGAAAAAACTGTTTTCTTTGTATCTAAACCCACATATGGATATTTTTTATTAAATTTTGAATAATGCTTATTGTATACGATCACAGTCTGCTTTCTGGCTTGAGCAGAGAGAGTGTGGGGATCTTCTGAGGACATCTGAGCGCATTCCCACTGCTCCAGAGCAAATAAAGTGTTCAGTATCATGAACTAAATGAAATGTTTTAAAAAGGCCATTTTTAGTGTGATGCTCTCCTGCTACAGTAATTATCAACAAAAAATCTCACACATATGACAGTGTCTCTCTGGAAAGAGTCTCAGCACTTTGTGCCAGTTCATCTGAATATTAACATGTTCACATCTGACACGCAGTGGGACTGGGACCTCCTTGCCAAGACAGGCAATCAGAAGTTGGGTCCCAAGTGGGTTTCTCACACCCCGGTGAGCGCAGTAACCAAGGATAATCCCCACGAAGGTCCAGTGCTGGCTCTGCAAGAGCAGTGCTGGCATTTTGTATTTTAAGAGCTTGTCTGCTTCTTGCTGGAAGGCCTACAAATTCATGTAAGAGGGATTTTCACTTTGCTCATGATTTCAACATAGTGGGCTTTATCACCTCTCTGCTAGCTTTGCTATGAGGCTGCTAAAAGTTCTAGTCAGAATTGCACAGGAGTGGCACAATGCTTTTCTGCTGCTGCTTCAGAAAGACTGCAGTGGAAACTTCCCAGGTAAAATCAGCTCTAACATTGAAACCAAGAGCTGACATATGAAAAGCTGTTACTTTTTTGCCCATTGCAGAGGGATTGGACTAGATGACCTTTAAAGGTCGCTTCTAACTCAAATTATTATATGATTCTATGATTTTAAAATTTTATGTACTGACTGAGGTATTTGGGAGTTTTTTTGCTTTTAATTTAGATAAATAATGGTCTTTATCTTTTTTCCATAGTGGTAGAAGGACAGAAAGAGCTGCTTATTTTTTTATGTTTAAACAATAGAAAAGATTATTCATTATTTCTGAGCTTTTGTTCATCTTTTACTAGTCCAGCCCATCCGAGCACCCGCTGGATTACAATCTTAAAATAATTGCTAAGACTCTTGACAAATGTTGTGTTCCAAAGTAAATTCTAGAAAGCTATTATATAAAAGCCAAACAAATAATTAAATGAATCATTACTTCCCACCTAGCACTCATTGCAGTGTTATTGCATAATAAAACCATCTGAGTGGAAGGAGAAAGAATAAATCCAGAGAGAAATCAAGTCTATATGCTTGAAATGACTAGAATTCATTTGAATAGAAACAAAAGCAAGAAGGAATGATGGTGGTGATCAATATCAGCCTAGAAAATGTCTTTTATTACACCTATCCTTGCTGCTGTATTGCCTTTCCACAGCAATTTGTGATTTGAGCCTGCACAAATCCAGTAGCTGGACTCCTTCAGGAGATCATTTTCTTCTACTGCTGCTACTGAAATCTCTGCCTTTGGCCTTGAGATCAGAAAGAAATAAGAGAGTATTACCATGCAAAAGAGGCATGAGATGGGGAGTTATAGCACCTGAACTCTGAATCCTGCTTCTTACATGCTTGCTCTTAAGATCAACTTTGTATTTTGCCCGTGTGTACCAACAAGGCCATCTGAGGAAGGTCGGGTAATGGTCACAGCTCTTAATGACTTGGTAGGACTAGGGGTGCTTGATGTCTTTCAAACCAAGTTCACAGATGCTGGAATTTCAAGCCCCTGATCACAAGAAGAGAAAAATTCCTGATGCTGTAAGGCACTCTGTAGTCTGGTCATGGAGCAGGATGAAGCCATAGTTCCAATTTCTTAACTTCAGCCTTGTAGCTGTAAAGCAATGCAAAACTGTCACTTTGCCTCTGACCTGCACTGGCCTATCACAGCCTCTTTATTTCCCATCACCTTATGGGAGATGGTTACATCTCCTCCAGGAGAAGCAGGGCTTGAAGTAGGCGAGCAGGCAGTTCCAGCAGCACCCGGTGGGAGGGAGGGAGAAGTGAAGGGTCACCAGGGAAAATAGCAAAGGACTAGACAGGATCTGAAAGTAACTTGTAGCATGAATCTCTGCAGTGGAAGTGAGAGCTCTCTTGTTTTGCATCAGGCTGATAAATAGGAATGTTCAAGTTGGCTGTCCCTCAGTTCATAATCGAGGGACATACATTGAGACTGAACAGAACTGAAATTAAAATTTAGGTAGTTGAAGGGTAATAATGGCAAGGAGGTTTCTAGGTATCTGAAATGATGCTTTGTATTTGTGAAGTGTCTTACCAAACCCAGGCATTTTTTCTCACAATGGAAAGCTGAATTAGTGCAGCCATGCAAGAGCCAAAATTTCCATACAAACAGCCATAATTTCCATACAAATAACTGCTATAAGCAGTGCTTCCAATGGGAGAAAATCAAGGCATGTATGGTTGAGGTTTGCACAAGGTCAAGCAAAAGCTGATTGCCTAAGTTTTCAATGGTTTCATTTTAACAGAATGGTGCAAAATGACATGTCAAAACATATAAAATTATGTACTCTGTTGAGTTATAAGTAGTATTTCTTAGCCCTATAGCTGTCACAGCCATTCCCATAGCCCCAAGCTACAGATATATTAACTTTGAGTTCCAAGAGTGGATAAGACATGTTGTACAGCTCCAACATGATTTGTGGAATAGAAGCACCACAGGGATAGCATGTATGCTGTCATAATACTTATCAATAAGAGGAAACATTTGTCCATTTTGATGGAAGTGACTGGAAAGACATGGGAATAAACAATATGTGGCAGGAGGTAAAGAGTAGATGCACTCTGAGATTAATTAACAACATAATTATTTGATCAGCCATTAAACTGGAAACATATATAAGAAAAATGAAGTCTTTGTAAGAAAAAAGTTGATACACATCCAAGCCTTAGTTTTTGGCTGTTGTAATTTTACACAATAACTATTTGTATAATAAGAAGTACTGTAATATTCTGGACATTTCAATTGCAAAGTAAGAACCATTTAATAATATCAAGATTGGAATATAATTTCAATAATAGAAAAAAATCAGAAATACAAATAAAGGAGAGGTTCGCCATGTTATTTGCCAGTGACTATCAGTGAAGTACAGAAAACATTTGTATGTAGAAACAAAGTGAACCATTTCCAGCATATTTCTGTTCTAGATAATGTCACATGTGCCTGAATAAGTTATTATTAGGCTCCCTCTGGTTTGAAAAACGTGTTTCAGCTGTCAGATTGTGTGTAAAGGCAGCCATTCAATTCTTTGTTTTTGGTCCCAAATTACACTTGACATTTATTGTTAAACTCAAGGTGCCTCCTTACAAAACCGATTCAGTCTTTGCAATTGTGCATTTTCTACTAACTAATCAATAGATAAGCAGTTTACATGGCCTTTGGCTTCTAGTTCAGCCACTAGATTTTAACAAAAATCACTGCCTTGGAAGCAACAAAGACCTTTAAAGGGATTGAAACAATCATACATAATTAAGCTTTTCTGCCTGTATATTTATGCTTTGATACCAGCACACAGAGAAAAAATTAAAATCTGCAGGGATTTTGCCTCTTTCATTTAAAAAAACCCCACCTGTTCTCAGTTTATGTATTTCCTTTACTCATGGACAAAGAGTAAAGGAAAAAAAGTTTCTATGCTACTTGGCACGAGAGAGCTAGGAAAAAGAGAAATCTGTGCAACACTTGTAGAAAATGTAGTAGTGGTAACACCTCTCTGTAATTCTCTAGGCATTTTGGAATTTAATCCTTGCTGAGAATTAATGGGTTTTATGCTGGGAGGTTGGCTGGGATCCACTGGCTGCAGATGCAAAGTGCACTGGAGTAGGAGAACAGGCAGTTCCAGCAGTACCTGGTGGGAGGGAGGGAGAAGTGAAGGGTCACCAACTGATGACCACTTCCTATCTCTTGTTAGTGGCCCATAGGAAATTGCTTTGTGAGAGTGCATCAAAATCCTAAAGATATATCTTTGATAAGAGTGGAGGAAGAGAGAGAAATGATGATTCACGTTCTCATGTTTGGTATTTCCAATTGCTGACAGAAGACCAAAGAAATTTGTCTTTCATACTCGAATGACTTAGTGAAGACTGCAGAACACTGTATTGCTGGTAAGTTGTACGATGTCATTTTCATGATATTTTCAAATAAAAATATTATTTCTAGAGCACTGAAGCTAGGTGAGATGTCCACCTACAATGTATTTGATATCTACCAGAATTACTGACGTTAAGAGAGACTTCTGCATGAATTGTGGAGTAGCAGCATTTAATAATTTCCTCAGTGTGAGGGTGGAAATAGTTTCCACGAATCAACAAATATGTATTATTGAACCCTTCAAAAGACAAAATGCTTGACAATATCTGCTTGAGATCAGTAGAAAGCTGAAGTTTTCATACACATGAGATGAACAAAAGCAGGTGAGTAAAGGGAGACATTGAATTAGAGAGCTGACTCACTTTGTGAAGAGGATACTTAGATGTCCTGTTTCAGGTCTGGGAAGCCTCACATATCCACTGCCTGGAGAGATCCAGGATTAGTAGAACACACCCTTTTATGTTTCAGTCTCTGTGGCTCCCTTCCTGTGAGAAAATTTAGAGTGTATCCTCATCGCATCTGCAGATTCATCTGCAAAGGCAAAATGTTGTAAGTTGGACATTGGAGCAGTGAACACTGCACAATTTACAAAAGTTTTTTCTGTGTGCTCTTTCTTTCCCCATTGATTTGCAGTGTTGTCCAGGCTCATTCATTCAGTGGTCCAATTTAGGACCTTTTTTTCTTTTTATTAAAATCTTCAAAGATTTTCCTGCCTTGCAGTCTGTATCCTTGACATGTTAGACATAAGACAAGGAGCTCTTGGAGACCAAAGGCTCTCATGCTCCATAAATCCTTTTAAGACTTGTTACCATCTGTCAATCACGAGCCTGATAAATCTTCCTACTTAAGGCAGTTTAGAACTTTTCAGTAGGTCACTTAAGCTTACAGCATCTTTTAAATAATTGCCTGAAAGGAAAAAATGTAGATGAAAAACAGAAGAGAAATAACTCTCATTCCAGTGGATGTTTTTAAAGTAGTTTTTCCTGCCCCAGTTTCTGTCTTGAAGCCACTGGGCATATGCTTCTTTGCACTACGTTGGGTGTTTAATAACTAACGTAGACACTGTTTTTCACTGTCTTGTTTTTCAAGCTGCCAAATTCTGCACTCTAAGTGTGGTCTAACAAAGAAGGCAAATGCTAATTTAAGATGGATTAACAAACCAGAATGTCTCCATGAATGGATTTTACATTATTTAACAGAAGCATTGAGTCTCCACCCTATCAAGTTAAGGAAAAGCTAAGCCATGTTAAGCAAGAAACTAAGGGTAATTGATATCACTCAGTAAGTATTTTTACCCTTGTTCCAGCCAGATGTTGAAGGTGGCAGGTAATTGTGCACATAATTATTACTGGTGAAAACTGAGTACATGGAGATTTATGTGACTGCAAGATATATTTCATCTTTAACCGTCAAAGGTTTTGACAAATATGTAACCAGTTTTCTGTCTGTTAATTGTATAAAACTTTGGACATGCATTGGGTGAGAGTCAAACCTGATATTTCTGCATTACAAAAGCAGAAACAAACAGTTTCATATTTGACTTGCTCAGAGTACTACAGAAATAATACCAGTAAAATTCATTTGAAAACCTGGAATCACTGAGAACAGATAGTGAATAATTTCTGTCTGAAGTGATTTGAGGTGATGACCCTGCTAAAACAAGAGCCTGACACAGCACAGCTTGCTGTAGTGTCACAAAAAAAAATACAAGTGTCTGCAGTGGAAGCAATCATCATCTAATAAAGACAATGTGATAAATTTTATGTAGAAAAATGTGTATAAAAGCTCAGGGTTATTATTAACAAAATGACTGACAAGTGCTTTTTATTTTTTCTTCCCTCCCGGAACCACAGTCACGCTGTGTCATTGGTTAGAGGTGAAAACCAAATGGCTAGAACAAAGTGTCAAGGAAATACAAGTACTTTTGGCGACTTCTGTCATTCAAATAAACCCTGATTAATTACACAGCCAAATGATTCAGTGGAATACCCAGAATAAAATACCTCTCTTTTATCTGGGAGGTGGTTGAGAGTGTGCACAACATCACATCAGAGGGCTTCCACATAATGGCTTGCAAGTTAGCAAGGATCCTTTCTGAGCTCAAGAAATCCTAGAAACTAATCCAAATCCTTCTGCTTTGAGGTAAAAAATGTATCCATATTTCTTTTTTCTAAGTATTTTGGTAATTAATTTTAAGAAAATCTAACCTGCAACAATAATTCATTTGTATTTCAGGAATATTGTACGTAGCTGCAATGATTCAGAGTGAATCTTTTGCTCTGTAAAACAATTAGATATTATGAGGCTTTGTTTTGCCTTAGAAATGTAAATTTTATAGAAAAATATTGACATGTTTAGCATTGTAACAATGTGTGCCCTAGTTTTGATTTGGAAAATTATTTGAGCAATGAAAAAAACTGGAAATTGGCATATAGAGCAACAAGAGCTGAAAATTATATTAATTTTGTTAAAGGAACAAAATAAGCCTCCTGTAGCTTTACATTGTTCTGAGCCTTGGAGTGTGGGGTTTCTGTAATACTTAAGCAAATATTCATCCGCAAAAAAGAATTTCATTTCACTGTTTTCCCACTAAGAAATGGAAATGGGTATGGGAGTTATGAGCTCTCCTAAAAGTTGGGATAATGTGTTATGTATGGGTGAAAGAGTGGTGGATTTAGGCCACACATCCATGAAATGTTGCATCCCTGTGGTTCCTAGAGAAGGAGTTGTGCTATCTTTTCTTTGCACCTTGTCTCAGTTCAGATGGCTAATTTGTCATCAAAGTGCTGCTTGCTCTTGTATCCTTTTCCTCCTTCCAAACTCTCAGCTTAGCTGCAAGACTGCTTGGACAGAGCTTTTTCAGTGGTTTTGGACTGTGGTAGCTAATCTTCCAGTCATGGGGATGGGAGAGTGCCATTTCCTTCCTAGACATGGGCTGAGCCTCTGCATGCTCTCAGCTGTGGTATGTACTCCTGACCTGAAGGGCTTGGAATTGACTTTTGGATTCACAGAAGCAGGTATTGCCATGAGCACCAGTCTTGTCTTTTCAGCAGGGTGATGTCTGTGGTCTGGTGTGCTGTTGTTGCTGATGACTGGGATTTTTGACTTGTGATTTTCTTGGAAAAAACCACCATTAATAATGTAAAAAACCCATCAAAGTTTTTTGCTTCTGAAGGCAAGGCATCATGGTGTGCATTTAACCCTGTGCATTAGAGGACACACATCATTCACCCTCATTAAGGCTCTCCCAGCATTTGCTAAGAGTGAATAAAAACACCAAAGCTTGGTCCTTCTCCAGCTGCATACTGACATTGAATGTTGTCAAGACAAGCTCAAAGGTTAGATAGCATTTCTGCCTACTGTGATGTATTGATCTTGTTTTTATGTTGTTAAAGTAATTAAAATTATGTCTGTGACAGTTTGTAAAGTCTCTCTGTTATAGAAATGAACTGCCATTAGAAAAATGAACAGTCCTGTAAGATAGAGATGCAGTGAAAAAGAACATGAGCCAGAAAGAAAATTATATTCATTTTCACAAGTTGAATTATCTGAAATAACTGCTAACAATTACACACAGCCATTCTTCATTCCAAATGGCAGCAAAGGTACTGAGGTAAACTTACATACTTGACATACTCATAAATAAAAGACATTTCACATGCTGGATTATGATATCTTCCAGTCTCCAGAAACTCACCAGTGGAAGGGGAGGAGGGGCAGGTTAATTGCAGGAGTTGGAGGAACTGAAAAGCTGCACTGCTGGGATAGACAAGATGATTTAGCACATATTTTCTCAAATGGTTACCCAATAGCTTAGCTATTTACTATTATCCTTCAAAATTACCATACAATTTTACTGTACTTTTAGAATAGCCAAGCCATGCTTTCAGATATTTCTGTGCTCAAAAAATAAATTTAGATGGAAGCAAAATCTCTGTTTGTATAAATTGCAAATGCAAATACTACCACGTTTGTTGGGTTATATGTCAGATGACTGCTACAGCTATCTCATGCATTTGCTGGACTTGTTCATCAAACCTAGTAGATAAATTTCTGTATTACCATATAGCAATGTGCTGTTCAGATTGCAAAATCAAAGAAATACAAATAAAAAAATTCTACCCTGTTTTTTTAATGAGTTTGAATGCTTTACGTACATACAATATATTTCAATCTTGCATTCCGTGATTATCAAATATTTGTATTACAAATATTTTCCAGCACAGCCTGCTCCTCAGTACAAGAGAGACATGGAGCTCCTGGAGTGGGTCCAATGGAGGTCTTAGAAGATGATTGTTCAGGTCTGGGTGAGCTGAAGCTAATTTTCTCTTTGCAGCCCTCTCTGTGCTGATCTTGGCATTGGAGACTGGAAAGGTGTTGATAACCCACCAGTGTTTGGGCTACTGCTGAGCAGTGTTGGCACAGCACCAGCTCTCTTTCTCCAGCTTTCCTTCCCCCCCACCAAAAGGCTGGGGGTGGGCAAGATCCTGGGAGGGGACACAACCAGGCCAGCTGGCCAAAACTGTACAAAGAGATATTCCACACCATATGATGTCAGCTGGGATATAGACAATAAGGAAAGGAGGATGAAGGGGAAACATTCATTATTCACAGCATTTGCCTTCTGGAGAAACTGCTACATGTGTTGAGGCCCTGCTTCCTGGGAAGTAGCCAGACATGACTTGCCAATGGGAAGTTTTACAAGAAGAGAGGGTTTTGGCATTCTCCCTGCATAGTAAAAATTCTATTAAAACAAAAAAGATGGAAAATTTCTGCCCCCCCCCCCCATAGGAGGGGTAGAGTGAGTGCAAATGTTCTGATTAAGAAGTAAGATCCGAAGAAGCAAACCAATTAGCAGGTACTCCTAGGTGCTACAAGAACTTTCCTTTTCAATATATTTGTTCTTACTTGCAAATTCGTATTATCGAATGAAAGTATAAATGAGCAAACAAGAAGCAAAATTTATGCCTTCCTGATTGTTCTTCCTAAAATGTTCTTTATTCCAGGAGAAAAGTAAATTAGTATATTAAATACAGGTATAGGAAATAATAAATATCTGGTAACATTGTGGAAGAAAAATGTTATGTCAGATCAAAAGGAAGACAGATATCTGACTGTCATTAAAAACAGAAAAGATGTTTGAGGGGCAAGGACACATCCAGAAGTATTCATGAGCAGCAAAAATCATCAGTGAAAGGTGAGAAAGTTTTCAAATGTTCATAATTATGAAAAATATTTGATATTTGAAAGCAATGAATATGATGAATGTAATGAAATAATTTATCATTTAAATGAAGCCTCAATCTTTGGATCTCTAGATAAATTGAATTATGTCTTGCAATTATGCCTTGGTAATAATATCTTGCAAAAGGATAGACTGTATGATGAAGAAAAACAACAACAAAAAAATCTTTATCATCTTCAGCCTATGCTCATTGCACGTTGTTGGGAAAGATGTGAATGAGCCTTTCTGAAAACAAGAGAGACTCTTCCTGCCGAGAAACTTAGTGATGACTTGAAGTCCTTAATACAAGCAATATTAGTTTTAATTAATATGTAATGCAGTGTTAGGAAATCTGTTGCTGTAATGATAATATTTTTCTTCTCTGCTGATCAGCATTCTACCAAAACCCACCAATTTCAATTTTGTGGTTGGAAGACTTTTTTGTTTATTATCAGATGGCCACAACCATTATGTATTCAAAGAAACTCTTTAACATGTCTTTATTTCTTTCTGTACTGTTGTTTTATTTTACTTTGATCCCCTTTCCATTACTGTAGAACAACATCTCATTTAACACACCAGCAACTGATGCTGCTGCATTGCAAGCTGCCCATCAGGTGATTCTGCAGCTGCGTTGTGATTCACCTTGGAGACCGCAGATAAACAATGCTCCTGGAATCCACAACCAGTGACACTGCTGCAGAGAAGGAATGTAAATTTGATTATTTTCATTATAATCTTGTTTTCAATATTATAATTGCCTGGACCAAATTATGACAGACTAGATTTTTTCTAATCAAATTTAGCTCACCCTTGCTTCTCTCTGTGCTTATGATATGCATACAAAAGCCTCTCCATTTGGGATAAAAAATTGACTTTATTCTTTTCAGGTTCTTGTTTGACACTAGTGCATTCACTGGAATATACCTATCTAGTGAAGGGGAAAATTAAACCTATGGATAAGCAGTTAAAAACAATTATTGACACAAAACTAAACAGCTTTCCTTTAGTACTTGCATTATGTTAGGAGCAAGTGTATGGAAGAAAGAAGATCTACCAGTGAATAGCTTAATGGTACATGACGTGAAGTTGAGAATTTTATGGAGCTATTCTCTATGTCCTATGAGTGATAGAGGATAAAATCAAGATGTCACAGGAAAGTCAAAGTTTTAATGGTACTGAAGGGAAGAAATTGTTTATTTCCTTGCTTACAAATATTTAAAAACTTAGTGATTAAACAGAGCGGGAGATAATATTTTGTTAGCATAAAATAGATTCTATTAACTTTCACTAAATGGTTGAACATTGCTTGAATATTACTTGACATTTCTAAAACTTTTCTGACAAGGATTTCATAGACTGGCAAGAGAGAAGATAGGAGAGGCACTTAATGTGAAAACGGCATTTTCCTTTTTGGAATTGCAGGCAACTCTAAAGCAAATAATCTCAGAAGTTCATAGATCAATATGTTAATAGATTAAGCACAAATTGGAAACCAGAAAGATTAAGCATTTAAATACCCACTACAAGAAGCAGGAAAAAATACCTGGTATTAAGGAGAACATTAGTCTGGCCAACATATTCAGGAGGCTTTATGCTGTCAGTATTCTGAGTTTTCTAGAAAGTAAAACAAAGAAAAAAAAATTATAAAGACAAGTTCTATGGGCAAGAACTTTGACGTCAATTTCTGTTCAGATGAAAATAATAATAGGTGATTATTTAAGTGCAAATGATTAAGGCTTAATTAAATTTATTATAAAACATTACAAACAAGAAATATTCATGCTCAGAGTTTTAAAGGTCAAACTTCACAGAGCAGAAAGCAATATGCCAAATCATTTGGAAAAAGATTTCAAATAGAAAAATGGGAAATAAATTAGTTGCAGTTATTTTTTTGCATTGTATACCAAGATAATTTCAACTCTATGTACCATTTGTGCGTGCTGACAACTTACTCTGCATTTGCTTTCATAAAAGAAGGCGTAATTTTATCGTGTTGCTATATCATTAGTAAACAAATCTGTAGTAGGTTCAACATCTGATTATGGCAAATTTCTGTGCACATTGTGACTGCTCAGATCCACAATTACTTTCCAATAAATCTTTGCCTTTTGCAAGTGTGAAGTTTACCTTTAATCCCTATTGAAGCAAATAAAAGTTTCAGCTAAGATGAACTCATATGCTGAAAAAGTGTTTTCCTCCAGTATCAGTACTTAATCAAATCCTTTATATCTATTCTATCAATATTTGCTCCCTAATCACCGTCTTCTTTGATCAGTAGAAAAATGCTCCACATAGTAGTAAGTGTATATTTAATTTTATCATAAGAACTAATAATTTTTGCCTGGAAGGGTTTATCCATCATCATTTTGCACAGTTTAAGACACACAACTCAATTAATTTTTGCTTACTTACTGATAATTCAACTCAATATCTTCTCAACTGTTATATTAAGAGAAAAAGATATGTATACAACATGATGCTTTGTCTTCAACCTCTCTTGAAGGCTGGTACTACTTTTACCTTCCTAAAGTCTTCATGTGAATTGCAGCTCTTCATTGGTCATAACATAATAAGCACCATGGATTGCTGTTTAAGCAGTGGCCTCACAAAAACATGTGTAAATACATGACTTAATTTGTACTACCAACTTTATTTTAGCTCTTAAAATACCTTAGACTATGCATAAATTTGAAAGCTTGTGATATTGTGATCTACTGAAGACACTAAATTTATCCAAATCCATATCCTAATAAAGTGTAAATATGCCATTGTCAAGCACTATAAATAAATCTCAAACGTGTTTCACCCTGGAAGAACAGATGTGTTCTTTTGGTTTACTGTGAAGTTTTAGGAGGAAACCTACAGGCTATGACGAGAGAAAGAGAGAGGTTGTAGAAGAGTGCCAAAGCCATGGGTTTTTTACTTTTTGGGAATGCCTAATAGGATAATGGTCAAATTGTATACATTCACATTTTTCAAGTTTTACCAAATTTTCTCATGTTTTGAAATGAATTTCACAATTATTTTGTTTCTTAGCAGCCTTTAACAGTTTTATTATGTTCTCTTGCTGGACTTCCAGTTTGGAAATTTTCATTTATAGGGGGTATGTTTATTAAGCAACATCTGCACAGCTGTATATGAATTCCTTGGGGTAACATCAAAGCACTTCTTCATAGATGGTTCTCTGAAGCATGAAGGATAAGAGGAGACAGTGGAAAAAAATGAAATAAATGAGAAGTAAATATCTCAAATAAATAGCAGTGGATTTTGTCGACAACTGGTCAATATATATTTACAGGACATAATTTTTGTCTGCTCTCCATGGCATCCCTTTTCTTAAATGGCGAGAGACAAATTGCTAGAAAATCTCCAAGATTTTTATTACAGACATCAGAAAATAAAGAAAAGTACTTCCAAAATTGGTTTTAAAAACATTTTTAATTCTATATCAATGCTCACTGTGGATCATGCCAGTTGATGTAAGTGAGAGTAAAATTTGGTTTCCTTCCTTGAATATCTTATGAAGAAGAGTAGTAGAAAAACAGACCAAAGCTTTTTAAGCTGATACTTTTGGCGGTTCCAAAGATAACATTTCTCACCAACTGTGTGAATGTTTGGAGACTAGTTAGAGGCAGATAAGAAACCTGAAAATTACCTAGGCCACTGTGTATTTTCTTTTCAAACAGATAAGACAGAATTTGTGAAAAAGGTGATATTAGCTGTATTTCACAATAAAATGTATGCTAGCACATAATGGTTAACTTACATTTTTATTTTTATAGCTTGAATGTCAAGACTGCAAGCTGTTTGCCCCAACCTGTAAAAGCTTTATTAGGAAAAAAATGTATAAACAAAGTTTTTAAAGCATTCATTAAAACCAATAAATAAGAAAAATATTTTTTAGAGATTTTTCATGGAGGGCAGTGTTACTGGCAAGATTTTCAAAACAGGAATCTATGGCAAATGAGTACACATGGATGGTGCTGGAGAATCAAGTGGTCTCACAGATACAGGGAAGATCACACAAGAGGCAGGCTGGAGCTGAAACTTTGCCTGCAGAGAACAAGCCTGCTCTCAGTCACATTGCAGTTGAACTTAGATAAGGGAATAAAGAAGCTTACCCAGCGGGGAACTGTGTTATCGCTTCCATGCAAAGTCTTTTTCCACTTTCTCTGCAATGCTTGTCCTTACTCCTGTGTCCTTGCCCTCCTGATTTCAGTGGTCAAAGCTACTTGCTGCAATTGCCTGAAAACCAATCAGCAATTGCTGAAATTGCCTTCTACATAGGTGGAAAAATACTGTAAGCCTCAATGACTTAAGAGGTGGGGTTTTTTTTCCCTGTACCCCTGCCTGCAAGGAAGCAGTACTTACTTATGTTGCCACTTCCAGGGAAAATCTACACCACAAAATGGAAAATGGTACAAAGACACCTATCTAGCAGAGACCTTTGATGGGGAAATATTGCATGGAGTCATGTTTGTGCATGGAGAGGTTGTGTTAGACATTGCTACATCCAGGCTAACTTATCATAACCGATGTGCACTCTTGTAGTTACTTTTTTATGCTCTTTGGGAAGGAGCCATGACACACAGTAGAAAATTTGCTTGCTGGTTTATTCCTCTGGAAATTATTCCTGAGAATCCTTTGGGAGTAATACATTTGGAAGGGCTTCCTGACACTAAGGCTTCAAAAAACAGAGGTGGACAATGAGCCAAATCTTGAAGCATCAAGACCAGTGTTGATTACCCAAGCTCCTCTTGTCGCTCAAAGTACTTGTCTCTTTGGGGAGTAACTGCTGAGAACTTCACCTGGTGCCTAATGGAGGAAGGCTGGCTCTTGCATTAGAAAACAGACCACAATATTAAAAATACAGACTATTCAGCAAACCAAATCCTGGTTGGGGATTTTTGCTTGTTTTTTTACTAAGATTACAACGTAGATATTAAAGTCTCCATCCAGATGGTGTGTCAGTGTGCTCCTTGGTTTGGGTTTGTCTTTTGCCTTCTAATGTCTTCACAAAGGATATCTAGGCATTTCTTGGGGAGTAGTGTAGTGATTTTAATTGTTCACATAGATGAAACAACCATGTGCTTGGTTGGAGAAAGGTTTAGTTGCAGGGTACCAGTTCTGCTGGTGCCTATTGATCACCAGCTCATTTTACTTACTACTACGTACCTGTGTTGCCTTTGTGCAACTGTTATAGTATCACCTACAGCTGAGTTAGGTTAGCAGCATCTTTGGAATAAGACAGTTCTGTAAATTATTTTGCTTTGCGGAAAAAAACTCTCCTTTCCTATTTTACATTGGATAGATGTTTCCAAGTGTTCATCAAATACCTTTCCAGATATATTCAGCCATCCTAATTTATTCAATAACACAGCAATTGAGTGTTTATTGTAAATCTTCCTCTCAAGCAAAACCTAAATAATGTGGTGTCAGACTTTAAACCAGTGGTTTTCCTATTGCTCATGTTTCCCAGTAAACTTTAATAAGGATAATATGTTACGCCTGGATCCTGAAGAAGGAACTGGAAAACTGTATTTGGTTCTTGTTTTCTCCATCCTCTACTCCTGCAGAAAACAGACTTTGACAGCAGATGTATGCTTTATAGTACTGGGGAACTTGCAAGTTTCTTTCTGTAAAAGTTGCCAATTGTGACAAATTATGTTCAGGTTTATGAGCAGTAGCCACTGGAGACTGAACTAAATTGGATTTGCACTCAAATCCCACAGCCTATGCCTTCTTAGGAGCAGCTGCTGCTTGGATGATGGTAGGATTTAAATATGTTTATTTACGATATGCTAGAAATCTACTTCTGTAAACAAAAGTATTTTCATTTGGAAGAGGAAAAAGAGGATGCCAAGAAGAAAAGCTACAGGGACTGATGGTTGCTGCTGCACAGCATCCATATTTTCTAAATAATTGTATTATTAATTTAATAGAGCTTCATAAAATTCCGACAGTATTGCAAGCTGATGTTCAGATTGTATGAATTGATTAAGCAGATGATCAATAACAACTCGTGTCTTTCCAACTAAATTAAAAATTCAGAATAGGTATCCTGCAGAAAATTCAACACCTAGGAGGCAGGGAAGTAGTGCTGAAGCAAAAGTTGTTACCTCTTTTCATTCCTATTTGGCCAAAATTCAGGGATTTTTTCTGTTTGGATGAAAAGTTCCATCTCTCTTTGATGTGAATTTGTTGATTCACAAAGTGAAAGGTCTGCTTTGTCTGAATGCAGAGGATCTAGTTTCTTTCAGCTCCAGGGATCTTTCAAGCACTCTTAGTTAAGACACATCTTCAGAAATTCTTGCTTTTAAACCTCAGAAATGTTGGCAAATTCCTGTTGGACTTAGTAAGCAAACCCTGACTTTGCAGGGACATTGACTGAAGCCATGTGGGGTGATTTTCAGCAGAGTGGCAGAAGGCATATTCTTGCTAAAAAAGTTCAGCCCTGAAAAATGTAATGGTCTTTTTGCAGAGTCAGAGGCCAATGGAACTTCTGTAAGAGAGGATAAAAGCTTTTAACACTTAAATAATATTTTTTTTCTGTATGGGTTCCTAGCTGAAATATTCTGGAATTTCTCCATTAAAGTGTGATTGCAGGCAAACATCTGGACTGAAATATTTCTGTTCATTTAGTTTTGCAAGCTTAAAAATATTAGTAAGCAAGGTGTCACAGTGGAAAGTGTCTGGCATCATTAGTAATGGGTGGTGTCAACCAATGTGCATAAGAGTCAATAATAATTCTACAATGTATGCATACATGAATGAAGATCAGTGGCAGACTCCCAAATGGAGCAATCACATGATTTGTAGGAACTCTTGAGCAAGCCTAATCGGAATCCTTGTTATTTGAATAAGTCCAATGGAGAGCTATGTGCAATATTTGCTGATGAAGGGTTTCTCTGCAGCCTGTTGTCTGTACTGTGCCTACAGGGCTCTCTAAGTTGCTCATTCACTGCTGTTAAGATGACAGTCTTCATATCCTGAAGGAGGAGTTTTGTTTTTTGCTTGTTTGTTACTGACCTTGGAAACATAAAAGTATGTTAAGTAAAGCAATGGCAAATTACGGAGTCCTGTCCTTTCCGTGGTTCTTGGTTTGCTTTGGTAACACTGTCTATGCAACTGGTTCTCAGAACCAGAGAATCACAGAATATGCTGAGTTGGAAGGGACCCACAAGGATTATCATGCTCTTAGCCCTTCACAGGGCATCCATCCCCAAGACTCACACCATGTGCCTGGGAGCATTGTCCAAATACTTTTTCAACTCTCTCAGGCTTGGTGCTGTGACCCTTTCCCTGGGGAGCCTGTTCCAGGGCCCAGCCACCCTCTGGAGGAAGAACCTTTCACTAATATCCAACCTAAACCTCCCCTGACTCAGCTTCAGGCCATTCCTACAGGTCCTGTCACTTGTCACGAGAGAGAAGAGATCGGTGCCTGCCCCTCCTCTTCCCCTCACGAGGAAGTTGTAACTGCAGTGAGGTCTCCCCTCAGTCTCCTCTTCTCCAGGATGAACATATTTCCAGTTCACTCACAGTGTTTTCTCCTTCATTGTCAGCCTGGCAAGGAAACTGAACAAGTCCCTCTTCATGACCAAATCTCTATCTATCACAAAACTATTTATCACTTCATTTAAATCTAAACCTTGGTTTGAGAGTTGGGACAAGGGATTAGGAACAACTTCACCCCCTATGCAGTTTCTCTTGTCTGAAAAAAAGAGGTGAGATGAGAGGAGAAAAAAGAAACCTTTCATATGACTTCATTGAAATTGGTACTCATCCTGTACCTGTCTTGATCAAACAGTCTTGGTATAATACATGGGACTCCATTACTTGGGGTAATGGTCATTTTTTATGCTCTTGTCTTAAAAGTTGTTCAGGAAGGCTGCATACATAAAAGTCCCTTCTAAATTTGCATGTGCTTGTTAATGGAAAATGATCTGATGTAACGAAGGTGAAGGCATTGTAATATATATTCATCAGAAAACAACAAATTTAGGAACAATAACTCAATGAAGTCCAGTTTAAACTCTATAATTTTCTTTGCTCCACATAAAAATTAAGCAATCACCTCTTAATATCAAAGTCCATTTCACAATATTAAAGTCTGATTTTGTAAGTATTGTTTCATATAAAACAGGCCTGTAGAACCTGATGATTCTCTGCTGAGGGCTGTACCTGTAAGATACACTACTCTGACATTCTCTCCTCTGGAAAGAAGCTTCCCAACTTTATTCAGAAAGGCCTTGTTTTTATATATGTATACATATAAAATTTTTCAGTTTCTACTGAAGACTTGCTTATATGGTGATCTCACAGAAAGCGGGTCATGGCAATTTTATGAATGTGTGCATACCTACTTTCCTGCACATTTTTTCATCGTGTTTATGATACTATTTTCTTGTGAATTTTTTCCACCTATTTAATAAATTAATGTCAGTTAGATTTCAGATATACTGGATTGCAGACTGAAGTTTGTAATTACATGTTTGAGATCCTGTATATGTATGTATGTATGTATGTATGTATGTATGTATGTATGTATGTATCTATCTATCTATCTATCTATCTATCTATCTATCTATTTATCTATCTATCTATCTATCTATCTCTAAACAAAAACACAACAAATGGTAATAAACCTAAACTGAAAAGTGGAGACTGGGTTTCTTTTCAAGGCCCGCTAGTAGAAAACAAGATGCTTGAGTCCAAATCCTGGAATTATCTCAGATTTACTGTGTGACCTTGGACAGGTCAACAGGGCCCTGAATTAACACAAAGGGCTGTAGACCTTCCTTTTGGCAGTAATGCCATCCTGAGCAGCAGTGGGATTACTCATACATGTGCTTAAGGGTTTTGCTGAACAATGCCCTTAATCTCTGTGCATTAGTTCCTTGCCCACACCAGCACGTACAGATAACACTGCCTCTTCCCAGCCAGCCCCACTCTCTGATTTAGATTTCCATTTTTTTATGGCCTGGATTGATTATGCAATGCCTTTTTGAGTATAACACTATAATCCAGCATGGACAAGGGAAAGTGTTGAATTATCCTCCTGGGATGGGCAACCTTGGATGTACAGATTGGGACAGATTGGGAATGAGATGCTGGAAAGCAGTGCCATGGAAATGGACCTGGGGGTCCTGGTCAGTGAAAAGTTGGATATGAGCCAGCAGTGCCCTGGCAGCCAGGAGGGCCAACCCTGTCCTGGGGGGCATCAGGCACAGCATCACCAGCCAGGCAAGGGAGGGGATTGTCCCTCTCTGCTCTGCACTGGGACAGCCTCACCTCGAGTGCTGGGGGCAGCTTTGGGCACCACAATGTAAGAAGACATTAAACTATTAGAGAGTGTCCAAAGGAGGGTAACAAAGGTGGTGAAGGGCCTTGAGAGGAAGCTGTGTAAGGAGAAGCTGAGGGCACTTGGTCTGTTCAGCCTGGAGGAGACTGAGGGGGGACCTAACTGCAGTCACAGCTCCTTGTGCGGGGAACAGGAGGGGCAGGCACTGATCTCTTCTCTGTGGTGACAGTGACAGGACCTGGAGATGGAATGGCCTGAAGTTGTGTCAGNTAATTTATTTTATTAAAAAAAAGTAATCAAAGTGAACAGTAGCAAAATAAACCAACTTAATTGGTCTAAAGTTCTGTTTCTCAGGTTTTGATTGTCAACATTTCTGCAAATTAATTTTAGAAACCGATTTAAGATGTAGAGATTCTTCCAGAGGTTATTTTAGTTTGAAACTTTTTTCCAGTA
The DNA here is from genome assembly GCA_013399835.1 of Leptocoma aspasia. NCBI lineage: Eukaryota > Metazoa > Chordata > Aves > Passeriformes > Nectariniidae > Leptocoma > Leptocoma aspasia. The sequence goes on from VXAX01003950.1 coordinate 1,857,399, forward strand.
ACCTACCTAGGGATGCTAGGAAAGCTAAGCTCTTCCAGTAGAACTTAGCTAGGAACTGGTGATGCACCAAGTAAGAAGTAGAAGCATGCTGTCTGTACTAACCTAATCCTGGGTTAGCATCTCTGTTAAAAAGGAAAGGTACTGCTAAGAAAAATGAGAAAAGAAGCATGGTAAGTCCCAAGACTCGTATCTGAGAGAGTTACAAGTGAGAGAGAACAGGAAAGGAACTAGATCTATCCTTTGTTTCTTTGTGTGACCATGAGCCTTAGGTAGGCCTTTGTGTATGAATTTCTGAAGGGTGAAGTATAAGATGTTTGGAGTTTGGCCCCATTAAGAAGGTATCCTTGAAAAACTCACTAAACCAACATCAGAATAAGAATAAATTTTCTTGCTCAAAGTTTTTTCTTTGTTCACCATGACCTGAGTGTAATACATGTAAACCAGATAAGAATCAAGTCATGTTCCAGATATTATGCAGAACTTCACTACAGGATTAATTGTCTCCCATCATTAATTACCTACTAAAAAGGGGTTAAGTTGGATTGCTCACTTACTGATTAAACAGCATCTGACTTAGCTCTTCGCTAATTTAACACAAAGCATGTCCTTCTTTTTCTGTTCGGTTATTTCTACATTCATATGGTATTCCCTACCATATGCTGTACCTATATTCTCTTTCTATATGCTCTTTTTTGGACACTGCTGTAGTATGCATATACTTGAGCAATTTACTGGCAAAATCAGCTGCTGATTTACTGGTGGGGAAAAGCAGAGTGCTAACTGAGTTTTTGTTTCTCCTCATTGCCCCCGGCTCAGTTACAGTCTGGTACTATGAAATATTACAGCCTCTGCTTTGCAGCTGCACTGCACATCTCCATTTTCCATCCAATGAGGGTTGCAAAGTTTAGCAGCCGATTAAGCCTTGTACCACCCTTTTGTAGGCACTCCAAGTAAGACAGTAAAGTAGTGCTTTAGTCTCAACATCTTTCTGCTGGGGTGCTCAAGTAACAGAACTTCAGGTTTGTCACTAAAACCACTATGTTTTAGACAACGGTCTGATTCACAGTGCGCTGAGAGTACAGCACAGTGTGCTTTGTCCTTGAACAGACCCAAACTAAAACAGAGTAAAAAATTGTGTGCTCAAAGCATCTCAGTGCCTGAACCTGGGAACCTCCAAGCCCTCACATGAAGCTCTGGTGCTTAAGCTAAGCAAGCAGCTATGCCAGATGGTAGTTGGAATAAACTGCTCTTCTGTGGAGTACTCAGAACACAGGAATGAGATAGAGGGTTAGAGCCTCCTATCTTACAGGCATATTACAAAGACAGGAGATTAACATACACATTTTTTGAAGGCCTCACTGGGTATACTTTTGCTGTTCTTCAATTGTGGGACCAAGAGAAATGCAGAAGTGTGTGCAGGCAGTTTACAAGGCTGCTGCATGCAGCCAACCACCTGCGGAGGCACATAACACCACCCTGAGCCCAGGGCAGGCTCAGACCACAGCAGGGGCAGTGCTGTTATTGTTGCCATCAAATGGTTGATCAACCTGTTCTTGAGTGCCACCGTGTGCAGATTAGAATATGTGATATGCCCTCACTCTCTCTCAAAAACCTTCATATATGGAAGCAGTTACATAAAACAAAGAAAGGCCCTAGCAATACTTTCAATCCATGGAAGTGCACCAGCTGCGAGAAGGAAATAATGCTTCAAAGACATAGGACATCTGAGAAAATGATTCTTGATTTGTTTGGATCAATTTGGCCTTGAAGTGAAATTGCTCCTTATTCAACTGACAAGAAAACACTAAGGAGATTGCTGCAGTGTTTTTGTGCTCTTGGTGTCAGCTGACACTATGATTTTCAAAAACACTGGCAGCTGTTTTAATGGAAGGAGTGAACAAGTCAACTGAAATGACATCAGAATTACAAATAAATCTGAGTGAAAATAGTGCTATTCTTTGCTATCTCACAGGCATTTAATTTCTGGAGTAAGAGGTAGTGTGCTTTTCTTTGTGTGTTGAACAATGTATTCCTTGTATTGATTGATCAATTTGTACAGAATGCCATAGCCTTCTCAAGCTGATCTGGAGAGTGTTTGTTCTCCTAAATCCGTGTCTAGAAAGTTTTTTTCTAAAATTCCTTGAGATTTCTAAAGCATATTCAGTCTAGCCCAAATAATTAAAAGAATATGGCTTTATGCAAGACAGAGTCCATTAGACATTTTGTATATGTGCTTGTGTCATCCAGAACTTCAGGACCCTATCCACTTTAGAAGCTCTTGCATTAACTGTCCTGATATTAGTAGGAAGCAAATGCTACAAAACAAGAACCAATAGCTAAACCACTGTTTATTTGTTATGTTCATGTTTTGTTTTGTGTTATTTCTTGTGTAGATTAGCTGCTTTCTGTGTTGTGTTAAAATACTACCAGATTTCTTACCTTATTCTTCTCTAAAATGTCTTCCTGTTATCTCATGGATGCTGCTGGCTGTACATTGTATGTTGGCTCATGTGCACCACTGGATGTGAAACCGTGTAGGTCAGTGCCTGTCTGTACAGGCACCCCAGCAACCTCAGTGAATCTGCAAGGGTTTGAAGCCTTGTTCTGATGATGACAGTGTATTGCTCTGTGAGTAAATTCAGGTGAAGAATTCTAACAGAGCTCACTGGCTGTACAATGATGAGCCAGTGAGTTTGGGGTAAGAAGTTTCTGTTTAGATTTACATAGAGCAGGAATGCTTTGAATCACAAAGACTATATCCTGAAATAATAAATATTCATAGGTATTTAATGAAAGACAACTGAAATAGCAATGCACTGACTGTCTTAAAAGTAGATCCAACTATACAGTTTGCCCAGGGTTCAGTTTTGGGGGCTGGGCTTGCTTAGAACAGGAGTTGGAATGGGTGATTTCCATCCATAGGTCTCTCCCAGCCTACAGATTCTATGACATAAATAACAAGTTAGATAGTTCAGTCACGAAACACTTACTAAAAACATGTTGTTCTTGCTGTAGTCATCTCTGCACTTCTGTGGGTGATAGGATTACCTGGGTAACGGGAAGGCTGGTTACTCTAGAGCTGCCATGTGGGCTGCATTATTGCACTGTCCTGCAAGTTTGCCCTGAAAACTCACTTGGGCATCTCTGCATCATGCTCCAGACAAGCACAAGGAGCCATTGTAAGCTTGGCAATGGATTCAAGCAAATGCACCCCTCTGGAATCTGGAGCAATGTGGGTGTGTGGCACAGCCTTAGCCACAGGGCTCTGCCCAGAATTGTCTGGATGTCCTCAGTGCTCTGGTTTCAAGTCAGTGCCAGCCTTGCAGAATGGAAACTGACTCTGCAGAGATGCTTATGGGCCTCCCTGCATACAATTTTCTCCAACAGATCTGGAGACAGCATGAATACAAATGCCAGTCCGTGTTGTGGCGCAGAGCCAGCCTTAGTCTTCAAGGTTTATTGGCACAGAACCCGCTCTAGGCAAACATGGCAGTACTGTTCATCAGATGCAGCTGGCAGTGGAAGCAAGGTAGCTGTGTTCAGCACTGAGCAGGAGTCTGCAGAGAGCCAGGTTGTGATGTTTGTGGCATAATGAGTCAGTTGTCATGAGGTGACCTGCCCATGATAATTAGCTGCCTGTGATAAAAACCTCAACTCTTCGTTTAAGGTGCGTGGCAAAAGGAACCCAGGTTCCCTGTTCATCCACACTCCCCCCATGCTGGCTGGTCTTCTGGCTCAAGTCTAGTTCCAGCTGATTTCAGGCAAAAGAGCTTGGGTGTGGGGCATGCAGAAGGCCTGCATTGCATTAAGCTGTGGCCTCTGCAAACATCACAAATTGACTTGGAAAGGCAGAAATTTCCAAATATATGAACAAATTGAGGTAAGAGAGATGGTACCTAGTTGCATTAAAATCTTTAATCAAAAATATAAGAGAATAAATTAGTTATACTTCTTAACAGAAAGAGTGATTGGGCATTGGAATGGGCTGCCCAGGGGGGTGGTGGAGTCACCATCCCTGGAGTGTCTAAGTACCTGGATGTGGCACTCAGTGCCATGGTCTAGTTGACAAGGTGGTGTTGGGTCGTAGGTGAGACTTGATGATCTCAGAGGTCTTTTCCAATCTAGTTAATTCTGTGATTTTGTGTAATTACAGTGAATACATTCCTAGTTAGAAAACTGGCTTTAGGTCTAAAATTTGTCCTGATCAACAGAAACATTCTTTTAAGGGTAAAAGTAAAATTCCAAGTTCAACTTAAAACAGAACTTGACATAAATCACAAATTGATCACTTCTCTCTAATTAAGTTGTTCATAATTTCAAATCTTTGGACTGAACAAAAACAGAGGGTTTGAATAAATATGCCACAGTCACATAATTGTGTAAGCATATTTGCCATGAGAAGTAAATACAAGATTTAAGATAATTAAATGATAACTTTTTAAATTGATACTTTAAACTATGCTTGGATCCATTATAATTGCAACCAATCTCCTCTGATTCCTTGCATACATGGATAGTAACAAGCTTTTAAGTTGCAGCTTCTGTAGATCTTTCATGTTGCAACAAAGGTAGAATTTTAAAACATATAAAAATTACTGTAAAAATCCCCAGAGCTCATGGAGGAGCTCAGAAATGAAAAGGCAGTTACAGGCTCTAAAACCAACTTTGTGTTAGAAGATAATTTTGGTTTCATAGTGCCAGCAGTCTTTTCAATTTGCATTTATTGGATTTCACTTCTGTTTGAATGCCTATGTCTGAGGAGTCTAACTAACAAATCTTGTTTGCTTTTAGTAATTTTATTGCCAGATGTTCAAGAATCAAAATTAATGAATATTCTGAAATGTGTTATAATGATATTAATCCTGAATAATCTGAACATGATCAAATATAGAAAAAATAATGATTTTATAAAACAAAATACCTTTAAGTGCATTTCTATGGCAGTAGTAATTTGAAGGAACACTTCTTTTATGAAGTAGAGAAAATATAATAACATAAAATTAGGATATTCATATTCAAACGTCAAACAACCGGTGAAAACCAAAATCTTAAATAATAACACAATGTTTATGATAAATACTCAGTAATTTTGATCTGGATATTAATCTCTGGAGGTGTTAACCCTCATTTCCCGCCTCAAAAGTCAATTGACATGTAAATAAAGAGCGCAATCTCTGTTGTATTGATTATTCTATTACTATTGTTTGGCATAATTCAGCTTTCTCTGTAGAGAAAACTGTGTAAGAACTCATGGGTCCTGTATTTACTCACTTTACACCAGACTGATAAATGGAGTCAGAGTGACTCCACAAGGAGTTTTTGCAACTGTAAATATGTGGTGGGAGCTTATTTGCTCCTGTTTGTAGGTAGGCCTGGTGAGGCAGACCTGACCCAAAGCTTCTCAGAAGTAAGAGGAAACTTGAAATCCATCACCTCAAGGATGACAAAGATAAGGCTTTTCCCCTCATCATGAGTGGCAGCAAAATCAAATGTTATGCTGATGACATGGTTTAGGGAAGTTGGGAAAAGGCCATGGTGAAGGCAGAGCAGAGCCGGCACCTGGGTAATGAGGAAAAATCTTTCTCGAAGCAGTCTGCTACCAGAGGCAGCCACCTGCCCTGTGTCTGTCTAGGGGAGGCCCTATCTGTATGACAGCTTTAAATATTTATTTGAAGCAGATTCATTCAGACCAGTGCAATACAGATGTGCACATATGTTAAAAATAAAAAAGTTGCAAGTAATTTGCTACATATTTTCTTTATGCTGTGTTCTGAAAGAGGAAAAGAAAAATGCTGAACAATTTCAAGAATTATATTTAAAGTTATCAGTCATGGTAACTATACTTTTCTAGTGTGAGTGTTTAGACATATATTTCTGCGAAATAAAGTAACTTGAGCTGTTCAGCATTTTCAGTAATATTCTTCCATCATTCTGCAGGAAAAAAAAATTAAAGGAAGCAGATTTTTTTTCTTCTTTGAATTCCTAATCTTTTTCTTCCTTTAATTCCTAATTTTTCCTCCATTATTTCCTAGGTGATAAATATTTCAAAATATTTTAAAGAAAATGAGATGGGAACTGATGCCTGGAATTTAATTTTCTGTTTTATCTTGATGTGGGACATTAACAAGCAACGAAGGTGGCAGCAAAAATATTTAGCAATCTTTTTTCACTTTGCCAAAGTATTGCTGTTTTCCCCTATTGATTTTCTGTCCCAGTCACTGCTGCTGACCTGATTTGCATGAAAAGAATTTTCTTGTTTAAATAAATATACCCTAAATGGTCAATGTTAACGATGATGGGGGAAAAGAATTGATATAAAAGGAAGAAATATACTTTTTATTAGTAGTATTTGAGCTTTGGATGAAAAAGATGAAAGGTTTGTTTTTTCCCTTTGCTTAGGGAAGAAACAGATAAAGCATACAAATTCATTTGTAGGTGAAAATAACACTGAGAAGTCTCAGGCATTGTGCCTCTTCAGCTGCTCATTTCCCCAGACTTGGGAACCCTTGGGAGAGGGCAACACGGAATATGTCCTCTACTAATAAGACTCTTGAAAGTACATCACTGAGTAAAGGAATCTTCCAGGCATCTTAGACCCAAAAAATTACTGAGCTCATCATTCTTTTTCAAATTCAAAGAGCCTGGATCCATTGAGATACAAAAATAAATGGGTCCTTAAAAACTTATGTAAGGCAGTGTAGTTATTACCTTACTAGTCTACAATATATACAGAAATGAATCATAAACATTGTTGTGATGAACCTTAACTTTCTTCTGATTAAATTATGTGTTTAACCTTAAAAGTTTTGAATTACACTGTTGCCTTTCATATTTCCTTTTCTTTCTTTTTGTTTTCCCCTTTTTGCCAATTTAATTGCTTATTTATAACTTTCTCTCTCTGAATAGTCCATCCCTTTTCCCATTGCTCCATCACTTTTTCTGTTTTGGTGCATTCAGTCATGCTGTTATCCTAGAGGTGTTACTTGTTTTTGCAGAGTTGAGTGTATTTTACACTCTGCATTAAAAAAAAAATACACTGTTGGGAAACTTGCAGCATTTTAGATCTTCACATTCTCTCATTAGTTTGAAGTTACATTTATTTGTTGGTATTAAGGTAGTTCATTTCATATTGTGTTGTCAATAAGCACAATAACTAGAGTGGGGTAGGTGCAATGCAAGAATATTAGGCAAATACTAGTGAAAATAAGACTGAAATCTGATTAAAACTGGCTATACTTGTTCTTTTCATGCACAGGCTATGGAGGTGGCAACTGCTGCACCTTCATTTTCATGCACATGCTTCTGCTTTTCACACCAAAATGGGTTTTGGAGACAGGGCTCAGGGAAAACATAACTGTGGTAATGCTGATGTAGTGAATAAAAAAATAAAAGAAGCTGAACAACTTATAATGCAGGGTAAGGGATGGAATAATCTTCTAATGTTAAATTTGCAAGTCATCAGAGAGAGTCCAATGCCAATGGAAAGCAGAATGAGGGCTTCTGTTCTGACAAACGCTTTTGAAATACAAAATTCTATACAAGCTTTCCAGGATGTTTTTACTGACAGTAAGATAACTCCAGCTGAAGGTATATGGGTGCAAACCAGTTTAGTATTAGCATTACTTGCAGCCATAGCTACAGCATTTACAGTGCATGAGGCTTACTGAAAACCAAATAGAGCAAAAGTGCTTTTGCAAAATGCTATAGCTTGTTGCAGACTAAGGGGTAGACAGAGTGCATTGCCTGTAAGTTCACCCTGTGTTTGCAAATGCTTGGAATTCTGATGATTCCATACACTTTCTGAATAGTTCATATACCTATACATTGGTGAGTACACATTACTAAATTGAATCCTTAATATAACAATGCAATTTTAAAAATAGAAACATGCAGTATTTGTCAATAAAATTTTAATGAAATATGTTTTTTTTTAAAGAGATGCCTTTAAATAACTCAGAACTAAACCATGAACTTTGAATTTGGGGATATAATGTATAGGTTTTAATGTATAGGCTTGTAATATATCAGTGTCAAAGGATATAATATATAGGCTTTAATACCAGAAGGATTTATGAGATTGTGAGCAACATTAAAAATGAAGTACAATTAAATAGAATTTAAACTTCATATGCCTTGACATGATGACTTTAAAATGGGAAAAGTCAGACATTCTGGTGCTGGTGCATAGTGACCCTAAATTTAAAAATGTATGTACTATTTCTCATTTCACTGTCTCTAGCTTTATTTTATATCATTACTTCTGGTTATATTTTATCTCTTGATTCTGTCTGCCTGAGCAGATGTAATTTCTCCCCTAAAACATTTGTATTGACTGAAGCTACTTTATCATCAAATGAATAAACAAAGCACTAGCCCAAATACTTAATATAAAGGATCTTGAAATCAATGGTACTTTAATTAAATGAATGTTTAAGGGCTTCATTAAAGGGCTTAAATTGTCACAACTCACATAGCTGATATATTTTTTGCTACCTGTCTGGACAGTGATCTGCTCACGTCACCAAAAGGATCAATTAAGAGTCATAGGGTTTTTTTGTGTCACCATTACAAGGCAAGAAAATTCTGTGTTTGTATCCCATTTTGGAAATTTTTTTTAACTGACAAAATTTACTGCTGGATTTTTATTGATTTTTAAAACTATGGGCTGTACTGTATTCGATCAACTGATCTTTCTCCTTTTTCAGATCAGATTCATAAAAGCTAAGCTGAATGTTTTCTGAGCAACATTGTGAGAGAACAGTTTCTGCGATAATGGGTAAGTTCCATTTTCATTTTACTTCATGTGTCTTTTGTTCTGTGGTATAACAGAAAACCCTACCAATGTAGAGGGAACCCTGGTACTAAAACAAAAGTTTTACTTTGAAATGGATTTTAGAGAGTGGAGAACTAATGTGAAAAGAATTGAGCATGATCAAGAAATATGAGTGCCTAAAAATAGACATCCAGTGACATTTTAGAGGATGTAGGGTACCTGAAAGACCTATATTAAACTGACAGATGCTATTAGCCCTACAGGGGATCCATACCTTTCTTCTGTAGTAGATGGCATCCACATTTTACCTTTTGATATTGGATTGACTTGGCTAATATGCTTCCACATAAATCTTGTATTAATAATTATTTCTTCTATGTTTCTTCTATGAAAATACTGACAATAGGATGCCAGTCTTCATCTGAAACTCTCAAATTTGACACCTTTGCCATATTTGTTCATATGTAAACTCAGTTATAGAAATGGTCCTTGTAGAGCCTTGATGCTGTCAGTAAAATAACAACGGTCTTCAAAGCATTATTGATGTTTTAGAAAGATGAAAGCTGACATAAGAACCTGTTTAGGCAAAAGAAATAAATTTGAAAAAACCTTTTATAGACTAGAAGTCCTGTGACAATTATTGCTACTCAACTAGCTCTTTGTTTTGTTTTGACTTCGGCCAAATGTCATATTCAGATTGACCTTTAGTATCACTATTTGTTTAGATGTAGCAAGTTCCAGTAGCTGTCCAGACTTATGCTTACCCTTTTTCTCCCTCCTTGTATTCTAATTTCTAGAAGAATTACATTACACATTGCTGGCCTTGATTGTATCCTCCCACCATTTCAGAAATTGTTTCATTACGTCAGTACGTAAGTCCAAGCATTGTGCCTGCTAATAATGAGCACCCTCCCCTCTTTTAACTTGGGGTGAATTCTGTGATTAATGTGCAGTTGCAAATTTGTGTACTTTATGCCACATGCCTTTCATGCACTGCTCCTACTGTGTGTTTGTAAATAGCTCTCTTTTAGATATCATATTTTAGTTTCTCTGAGTGCTTCCATTTGGTCTGAGCGAGGAGTGTTTCAGAGCACAAAAATATTGGATGGAGAAAAGCCTGTTCTGATGTTTTTCAAGGAAGACTGCAGTTATTAACCAAAAAATAAAGCTTCAACCAGGAAGAAACAGTCACAGTTTAATTATTACAATTACTGCGGATCAAAAGGAAAGGAGGAGGGAGACTTTTTCTGAATGTGTTTTCATATGTCTGTGTTTCTGACAGAGAAGAATAAACTTGATTAAAAATGACAGATGCCATGGATATCTCATATTCTACTTTTCTTTGTCCTTTCTGCTCGTTATCTGTCTGTTAAGATGTTCCAAGGAACTGCAAGAGGATCCCCTTAAGCCCCTGATCGTGCCAGTTCAATGAATGGTTGGATGAATGGTTAATCACTGAGGGAATGACTGGCCACAAAACAATAATTATATAAGTAGTGCTGATGCAAACTTCCAGTGCACAATCCACCATTATTTACAGATTAACTCAATGAGACAGAGGGAACATGCATCTGCAAAACTATCCTTCAGTAAAGGGTTGGGTGATCCAGTGAGAGCACATTGTGAATATTCATAATTTGGCCATGATGAACAGCACAGAAGCTGCCAAATCATTTCAAGAGCCCAGAGAGCTTTTAGAAAACAGTGAAGATTAGCTGCCCTCATCTCTATTGTTACGAGGTGACTAGCTGGAGACAAGAGGTTCTTTGTTCTCTTCACAGTCTCATGAAAACACTATGTTCCAAGGGAAGCTGAATTTTGTTTTTAACTTTCCATTAGATATCAACAGGTGCATGTCTCACTTTAGGGTTGTTGTTGTTTGTTTTTTGTGATCCACATGCCTTCTTCAGGTTGTGCAGAAATCAGTATTTCTGTTTAAAATTAGGAAGAATAACTTCCAAATGTGACCTGTGTAACTGATCCCATGTGGTCTCCTTAAGCCTGCATTCAGATGAAGCAAGATTTGGGGATAGAAATTCACTGTATCTGCATCATCTCATTGGGTGATCACCATTCAGAGAAGAAACTGAGTCAAAACCAGGGTTTTTGCAGATGGAGATGCATTTTTTGTCTGTCTCAATAGTGACATGCCATAGTGGCATAATGCAACAGGGGATATTGCAAACCTGGTATAGACTTATTACAGTACGTAGCTTATCTCCTCAGATGTGTACACATTAAATAGCACTTAAATGCACTACCTATTTTTTAAACATTTGTGTTTGCAAGCTCAACATGCCCTGGAATCTCACTGGTCATCCCAGGCTCACAGAGCTGGACATATGTCAGCCTGAGCTTGGTGAAGGCAAAGCTTCTTCTAACAGCTCTCTCTGACTTAATATGTAAATTATTAAGCAGCTGCTGGCATGATTTCCAAATGATTTCGGTCTGCCTTGCTTATTTAAAACACATTCCCCTCTTCTGAGCTATTCTGCAGATTCTCAGTTATGCTAACATTTCTGCACTTCTGAAGTCTCAACTCAGTTTCATTTTCAGGCAGTTTGATTAGTCACTCCTTTCAAGCTACTAATCAGTTTTTGTTTTATGTCTAGTTGCTTCAGAAATCATACCTTTTTGCTATATTGAAAATTAATTTTTCTTTGGTCCCAGTGCTGTACTAATTCTGGTGTGAATCATCTTATTTGAGATAGAACTTGCCACCTTTTCTGTGATTGCAAAGCTATACCTCTATTTACCACTTTTTATGCATGCCTATGGTTTCATTTAATTTCAGCAATGTTACACTTTGACTGGACCAAGCTCAGGCTTCTCATCTGTCCATGCTGCTCCCAGCCTATCTGTGCTACTTGTGCTCTTGTCTTGCCAGGGCCTGGTACCCATGGCTTGTTCAGCTGCTGTGCTGAACTCACTGCCTCTTGCTGCAAGATGCAGGGGCAGTGTGGCCAGAAGCAGGGGAGCAGTTTTGAGGGAATCTTCCATTTTTCCATACGTTCATGCACCACAGAAAGGGAGAAAAGCAGTTCCTAAGTACTCTCCTGGCACTTGCAGTGCATCAGTGCTAATTTCAGGCCTGAAATGAATTGGCTGCATTTTTGCAAAAGCCATGGCAGATGGATCATGGCTGTGGATGAGCCATACTTATTTACCATAGCATTTTTGTGCCATGAGGTTCTGGCAAAAAGTCACCAGAAGCATCTTCCATGCTGGCAGCAGCTGGTTGTGGGCATAAAACTGTGAGACATAAAAGCCTGGCTGGGGTGCTCTGTACCAAAGGTTGTGTCATACTCAGTGTTTCTTTTCCCACAAGCACACTAGAGCATGGTTCCCTGAAGCATTTTGAAAGAAAGATAATTAGAAGATGTCTTTGTATAGGGCAGATTCCCAAGGAATTCTGCTGGTGGATTCAACAGTCGAGGTGGTAGATTTCCCTTTCCTTTCCTTGGAAAGTGAGGTGTCAGAAGCTCCGCACTCAGCTTGCTCAACTGCCTAACCTAATGCTCACCATGACACCCAGGCTATCTTTTCTCAGCAAAAATTCTTCCAGACCACATAAAACTCAGCAAGGAATCCTCTATTGCTACATTTCTGCTGGCTCAGCATTCTTCAAGTAGTATTTAGAGTTGATATTCTCCTCTAACACATCGTGAAGAAGAGACCAGACCAAAAAAGATGCCCTTTCTTTTCTACAGGCCAGAAAGGCCAAATACGCTTGGCCAGCTGCAGATTAGTTGTACAGATGACTTGCTGTCAGAGACTGAAATAGCTCATGCCTCAAACATTGATGTAAAGTCTTAAACTGTATAAAGAAGGCCATCCCTCCCTAAAGGATGCCTGATGGAACTTTGGACTGAAAGTCAAAATACTGAGATTAGATAAACAGAAACCCATTCTTCGATCACCAGGCCCAGGAAAAAAACAAACAAGTCTGGGGGAAAGGAATGCATCTACAAGAGAACCAAACAGCAGCCATGCTAAGAGTCACCTCTGGCTGAATTTGGGGTGGGGGACACCACAGCCCACAGAAGCCAAGTTTACACAGATTCCCCTCACCCCCCCGAAACAAGGTGGGGGGAGGAGGTTTCAGGTGTAACCTCTGGTCAGAGGCAGTGATCACCCATCCTCCCTTACACAGACTGGCCCAGCTGTGGAACCCCCAACCCCACAGGCCACATCCACGGGACATTCATGTGAGAGGCAGCTGAGGGGGTGTCATAATCTGTCAAAGACCCCCTCAGAGTGCTCCCCAGAGGCCTTGCACCACAGGATTGCAGGAAATGCAACAGATCCAGAGCCTGTTGCAAGAGACTG